>OX421970.1:101147436-101738801 GCA_949128135.1 Parasteatoda lunata
AGACGACAGAACGTCTAGGATTCCAGAATCATCGCGTAAAGACCTCGCGAATGCCAGCCAGTCTCGAAAACTATCGCGACTGGCAGGACAGAAAGGAACCAGCGATCGAGGCTCGCCCGTACACTATCACGTGAATTTTTGGTTTCCTAAGTACAACCCTATTATAGTAAATGTTTTTTCAGTATTCTGAGAAATACCGTGAGAAAAAAAAAGTAGGCATAAGGCAAATAAAAATATATACTCTTAAAAAATAATAGCCCGCATAATTTTTTACTAATATTTTTATTTTTGCCATTTTGTCTGAGATCAAGGGAGGCGTTTAAACTCCCCCCCCCCTTGCGTACCCCCCAGCGAACTGCTAATAATGCTAATCATTAATTGCTTATTTGTTAATAATTAAAAATAATAAATGAATAATTTAAAATAAACTATTTCTCTTAGACTCCATTTGTTTGTTTATGTTATTACCTGTCTGTGTTATCCCTATTTTGTGCTGTCCTTTCTCTCTTCTTTTTCCACAATATTATTTAACTACCTAACATTAAGTTTACAAACTCAAATAATTTTAACATCAATGGCCTTTGATTCAGTTCGTAATCATATCATTTACGGAGGTGGCCTTTTTGGCCAGGTACTCCGGTGCACCAATTACTAGTTTCCGCAGTTTGATATCGTTTTTGTAAAGGAAAATATTGTGTTGGTCTGCGGTCATTATTAGACAGTGTGAGCAAGTTTTCTATTATGGATGGAATGAAAGAAATTGTTTTTGAAAAAGGGCAGCATCCATCAACTAGCGATGTAGCCTAATAATACAAGGGAAAGGACTAAGGAGAAAGGACTCTTGTCTCACAACATATATAACCACGTCACGCAACATATGCTTATGGAATCATCGTTTTGTTCCGATACCTTCTTCTTATTTTTTTTTTTATTTACCCCTTACGAAACGAAGAACTGGTATTCAATTCTTCTAGTTTTTTATGTTTTTAAAGCGCAAAAAATACACAGCTTGATTTATAATTTCAACGGCATTTCTAAAAATTAAGAAATTGAAATTCTTGCTTTTCAAACATCTGTAAGTGCACTTAAAATACAATATTTATGTAATGTACTCAAAGCATTTTTATTAATTAAAGACAATATTTTAATATGTTCAAAAAATAGATTTTATACCGTCAAAAATGAATTTTCAGGTTGAAGAAGAAAAAAAAAAAATCATGTCTGTTTTTATTCCGATAATAAATAAATCTAAACCCAGCCTCTAACTTAAAAAGGAAAAAAAAACAGTATAAATTTTTTTCTGTGCACATTTATAATAACACAAAGGGAATTTTCAAATCAAAAGCACGATCAAATTTTAAGAGCAACTATGACCCACTAGAGCCATGGTGATTCTGGGGATAGAGCATTCGCCTTAAAAAAAAATTGAGAGGAAAGTTGGCAAGTAGTGGAATTTTTATATCCTCTGTCTTTAAATCGGTTCTTATACTAACATCTGACCAGTGTACCTAAGGCTACCTAAAGATTTGAGTGGAAAATAGGCAAGTAGTGGAATGTTTATATCCTCTATATTTAAATGGTTCATCTGCATCTAAGACTTCCTAGATTTGAGTCGAAAGTAGGCGTTACTTTTTATCTGAGAAATGGGGGAAAAACCTTCAGAATGCTTAATTCCTATTTGAGGACAGTCCGATTCAGTTTCAGAAGCCCTCTTTGTAATTGTGTTGTCATTGATGTCGATCTTCTTTTTTTTTTTTTTTGTAATAGCAATATGCATCTTAATATTATATTATTAACCTCTTATTTAGAAATCTAAATAATAAAAATTGGCAAAATATTCAAGAACTAAAAATATTGCTTTTGCTAGTCACCAGCCAAATTGTAATTATATTTTCTACTAAACTTATATTTTTTTCCTAAGAAATATGCAACTTAACATTTCAGATAGAGAGTTATCTTTGAAGGGTAGCATCCACAAGCTTGCGATGTTGCCTAATAATAAAATTAGCAAAAATGTTCAAGAAGAAAGTGCCTTTTGATTGATACTTTCAGTCAAATTGTAATTACATTTTACACTATAATTACATATAGTTAATAACTTTATAATACTATGTTAGTAACATATACAAGTTATTTGAGAAAAAAGGCACACTAATATGCGATGTAATCTCAGATTAAGTTGGGAATAGACTCCTGGACTATGTCTCGCAAAATAAATAATCACGTCACGCAGCTTTTGCGTATGATTTCATAGCTCAGTCTGTAAACTTTTCTTTTTCATTCACTCTATACAAAGAACTGGTAATCGATTCACCAAGTTTTTAATATTTTTAAAGCGCAAATATACACAACTTGATTTATGAATTCCTAAAAAATAAGAAATTAAAAAAATCTTGTTTCTGAATTGCCTGTATGGGCATTTGACATGCAATATTAACGTACTTTATACATTTAATTATATTAATTCTACTTTATACAATTTTATTAATTAAAAAATATATTTTAACAGGATCAAATAATTTATTTTATCTCATCAAAAACAAATTTTCAGGTTAAATTTTCCAAAAATAAAATTTATGTCTGTTTTTATCTTTAGTTCCCGATCTAAATCTAGCTTGTAATTTGAAAAGAAAAAAGCCAGTTTAAATTTTTTTCTCTCCTTACTTTTGTGTTCGGCAAGCTGTTTTTCGATTGAGACTACTGAACGCTGTGATTATCTAGGATAATTTTAATAAATTTTACCAACACAAATAATATTTTCTTTTCAAAAGCACGATTAATTTTTAAGCACATAAATATGACCCGCAAGAGCCATGGTGGCTCAGGCGATAGAGCGTTCGCCTTCCAATGAATGTAGCCTAATAATACAAGAAGTGAACTGGGTTCGAATCCCAGCAATGGCAGGTCGATACGAATTCCGCACCCGGCTCGCACCGACTACAGTGCTGACGTAAAATATCCTCAGTGGTAGACGGATCATGAGTTAGAGTCCCCTCGCCGCCAGGCTAACCAAGGGAGGATTTCATGACTTTCCTCCATGTAAAGTGAATGCGGGTTAGTTAAATCAAAAAGTTCTCCATGAAAGCATATTTCTACCATGACTTGATGCAGGAATTCCCTTGTCTTTTGGATTAGCTTCAAAATTACAAGGCTACGGAATTGAACATTAGTAGTCGCAAACCCAAAATTAGTTTGGCTGTTCAATCATATGCGACCAAATTTTTTAATTCCTCACTGCTTCTAAAAGATCTGAAATTAATTACTTGTTTTAACTCTAAAAAGGCGAAAGTAACTCTGTTAAAAATTCAGATTAAAATTAAATTGTATTTAATTTAAAAATTTGACGTTTAAAAATTCCTTGGAAAAGAAATATCATTATTATTTATTATTATTATTATTTATTATTATTAAATATCATCATTTAATATCATTATTATTTATTATCACATTAAGAGTAAATTCATAGCTGCAAAATGCGCACTTTATCCTATTCTGAAAAAGAACTCTCCCCTCAGCACTAATAACAGGATTCTAATTTTTAAAATGCTACTCACTCCCCTATTAACATATGCAGCACCCGCCTTCGGGGGGGGCTGCAAAGACAAATCTTAAGCTCTTACAGAGTGCTTATAACAAAACCCTCCGCAATGTCACAAATTCACCCTGGTATTTCAGGAACAAAAATATCCGTAATGACACCTGTACGCCTAGCCTTCTCGACTTATTCAAAAATAGATCTCTTAATTATTTTCTTAAGAGCACTGGACACTCCAACCCCCTTATATGGTCTTCCTCTAACTACGACCCAGATGACCCTAAGTGCAGGAGACGGCCTAAGGCCATTCTCCATTTTTATAAAAATCTTCAAGACATAATCTGAATCGTATTATTGATTTTTCTATCCCCCTGACTGGCTCCTCATCTCCTCCTTCATCATTAATTACCCTTTCCCACCTTCTTGGGTAGGCCCAATCCTTCGCGGAATTACTGCGGCTCATTCTGATTCTATTTATTAATACAATTACTAACAATGCTAATCACTAACTGCTTATTTGTCAATAATTATAAATAATAATTAATAATAAATAATGTATTTTTATTTATTTATTATTTTTTTTTATTTATTTTTTTTTTTTAAAGCATTAATGACTTTATTTGTCTAAGTTATCCCTGTTCTATCTTCTTTTACCACAATACTATTTATCTACCTATCATTAAGTTTACTAACCCAAATAATTTTAATATCAATGCCTTTGATTCAGTTTCTAATCATATAATTTACGGAGGTGGCCTTTTTGGCCAGGTACTCCGATGCACCATGTATTAGTTTCCGCAGTTTCCGCATTTGGGTACATAACTTTAACAATTAATATCAATTAAGGCAGCATCCTTCCATTAACAGAATAACCTTCCTAATATTGATGGAGAACAAGGCGAAATATTCGAGTTTATTCTACCTCCCAGTCAAATTGTAATTATATTTTGGAAAATAATTATATTTATTTAATAACTTATTTATATATTAGAAAAATATGTGCTAGTTATTTTTGGAAAAAATGCAGTATCCACCAATATGCGTTGCCATGTAGTCTCAGCCTAGTATTGAATTGGGAATAAATTCTTGGACCCAGTCTCACAAATCAAATGATCACGTCACGCAGTTCTTACGTATGATTTTATCGCTCAGTTCTGTTACTTTCTTTTTTGTTTAATTTTTTTTTCATTCACTTTATACGACGAACTGGTATTCAATTCACCAAATTTTAATATTTTTAACGTGCAAATATACACAACTTGATTTATGAATTCAACGGCATTTCTAAAAAATAAGAAATTAAATTTCTTGTTTCTCAAATGCCAGTACGGGCATTTCACATGCCAATGTTTATGTAACCTACTTTATACAGTTTTATTGATTAAAAACTATATTTTAACAGGATCATATAATTTATTTCTTATCGTCAAAAATGAATTTTCATGTTAAATTTTCTAAAAATTAAATTTATGTCATTTTTTATCTTTAGTTCCCGATAATAAATTAAATCTAAACTTAGCCTGTAATTTAAAAAGTAAAAAAAACAGTATAAATTTTTTTCTTCTTAATTTTATATTTGGTAAGCTGTTTTTTTGATTCAGACTACTGAAAGCCTTAATTATCCATGTTAATTTTAATAAATTTTACCAACACAAATAATATTTTCTATTCAAAAGCGCGATCAATTTTCAAGCACAAATATGACCCACTAGAGCCATGGTGGCTCAGGGGATAGAGCGTTCGCCTTCCAATGAAGTGAACTGGGTAAGAATCCCAACGATGGCAGGTCGATACGAATTCCGCACCCGGCTAGCACCGATTACAGTGCTGACGTAAAATATCCTCAGTGGTAGGCGGATCATGAGTTAGAGTCACTTCGCCGCCAGGCTAACCATGGGAGGTTTTCGTGGCTTTCCTCTCCATGCAAAGTGAATGCGGGTTAAATAAATCAAAAAGTTCTCCATGAAGGCAAATTTCTACTAATACCTGATGCAGGAATTCCCTTGTCTCCTGGATTAGCTTCAAAATTACGGAGTTGAACATTAGTAGTCGTGAACCCAAAATTAGATTTGCTGTTCTATCATATGCGACCAATTTTTTTAATTCCACACTGCTTCTAAAACATCAGAAATTAATTGCATGTTTTAACTCTGGACAGACGAAAGAAACTCTGTTAGAAATTCAGATTGCAATCAAATTGTATCAAATCAAATTCAATTGTATGAAATCAATTGTATCAATCAAATGTCTGTTATGTGGTTTAGTTTAGGAATTCGGCTAAGAGAATAATGACATAAGTTTTTATATTTTTCTTACCCTTCTGCTAAATTAAATGTTTAAAAAATGCAAAGATTTATGACTTTTTATTGAAATTAGTAACTTAGTTGAAATGAATAACTGCAGTCAAAGAAATTAACCATGTTTTATAAACAATAATATGTAAAAATACAAAAACGTTACTACCTACATGAAATTCAAATGACTGCATAAATTTAAGTTATGCAAACTATTAAATGTTATTGCCATTTCAGTACATAATTTCTGCAATTATGTATTTTATATTTTCAACTTCAATGAGTCACAATTCGAATTTACTAGAACAGTTTTTTTATATTTTTAAATACACATGTGCGGTCCACTTTTAAAAATTTTACCCGAAAAGAAAATCTCCTTTCCCTTCCTTACCTACCATGATAAAACTCATGATATATTAGATCACATTTTTTTCTTGTTGGCATGACTTTTAGCAGATGCCAACTTGATCCACTTTGTAAAAAAAAAAAAACAAATTCTAGTGATAACGAAATGAATGTTATTTTCAGATTAGTACTTTCTGTTTAAGTAATTTTTCGATCATTACATATTAAAAATTCAAAGTTTTATATGTATAAAGAATACATTATGCAATTTCTACCAATATATGTATTTGATAATTTCCACTTTAGTGAGTCACATTTCAAATTTACTAAAAAAAAATATTTTTTTAAAAAAATATACCAGTGCTGGACATTTTAGAAAATTTTACTCGAAAAGAAAATCCCCATTATCTTCCTTACGTGCCATGATAAAACTCATGATATGTTAGATAATATTTTTTTCTAGTAGGAATGAGATTCAGACATGCCAACTTGCTCCAATTTGTAAAATAAATTCTTTCTAGTGGTAACGAAATGAATGTCAATTTTTGTTTAGTACTTTCAGTTTAAGTAATTTTCCCCCCACTACATATTAAAAATTCAAAGTATGAAAAAAAAAAATACAACTTCATTGCTGTTATCTCATTTCAGCAAGTTGCTTAAAATTATTTTCACTTTTCTTTTCAGTTAAACAAGCAAGGTGCGTGCTCTACAATATCAGTCACCCCAGAGACTCTGTAAACAAACTGTTAATATATATATATATTTTTCTGCAATTTCATGATGAATGGGATATGGGTCTTCTGCGCAGGCCAGGAGCCCAGCTTTTGTTAAATGAAGTAAGTAAGCTGTTATCTCATGGTGATACTTTAAAAAAGTAAGCGCAACAATCTTTATTCTAAATGTTTTACTTCTTAATTCGCTACCAATAAATAAAAACTTTTGCAGAAAGTAGAACAGTCGACATCTCTGAATAAGAAGAAATAAATGGTTAATACTAATAGATGCAAATATTACTTAAAATTTAACTATAAAAATACATATTCTTTAAAATATTTTTAAAAAAATACACGAATAATGAAATTTAGATTTTTTGCCCTAGACTGATACAAGTTACAGAATTAATGAGATTTATTGAAGCATGTGTTTCAAATATCAGGACTGCTTCCTCATAATTTTGGTATTATATTATGCTTTAAGACAATGGGCTAATCCATATTTTTCTGATTTCGCACTTAATATAAACAAAAGATATGATGCCCCTGAATGATTCAATTTACAGAATTAATGTGATTTATTGAAGCATGTGTTTCAAATATCAGGACTGCTTCCTCATAATTTTGGTATTATATTATGCTTTAAGACAATGGGCTAATCCATATTTTTCTGATTTCGCACTTAATATAAACAAAAGATATGATGCCCCTGAATGATTCAATTTACAGAATTAATGTGATTTATTGAAGCATGTGTTTCAAATATCAGGACTGCTTCCTCATAATTTTGGTATTATATTATGCTTTAAGACAATGGGCTAATCCATATTTTTCTGATTTCGCACTTAATATAAACAAAAGATATGATGCCCCTGAATGATTCAATTTACAGAATTAATGTGATTTATTGAAGCATGTGTTTCATATATCGAGACTTCTTCCTCATAACTATGCTATGATTAAGACAATGAGCTTATCCGGTGTCTTGCAGGTTTCGCCAAAAATCATCTGTATACCTCGTGCTTTAATTGATTTATCTCATCACCGAGGAATGTTATTTGCTTCAATAGCTTTTCGATGTATCCATGCTGAGCTACGATGACCACTTTGGTGCTTTCATCTTCAATCTTTGGTGCGATATTATAATAAATATTATCGCTAATATTTCCTTTTTTTTCTTTCCTCCAAGCCCTGAACATGTACCTAGGTTATACAAAACACTTAACCATAAAGCCCAGGAGTTGGCCAATAGTCCAGCTCCACCCCAGCCAAGGAACGGGCCCAGTTAGCGCTACACTGTAATAATAAGTATTATCGCATATAATAATAAATATTATCGCTAATTAGTCGTAACTTCTCCTAACCGTGTTGCGTCCAGCGCAACACTCAGGCGATCCGTACGAACCGTAGCCGTCCTCGCAAGAGCGCCGGGCAGTCCCGAATTCCGTGGCTTAGGCTGAGCCTCATTCCCCATTTTCCTTTCGGAGAGCCTCGAAAAAGGCTGGAGTGAATGAGTGAGTTTGGAAATGTGCGGATCTGCAGGCGGGTTGCCCGCCGTCCGGGCCACTGGCCCCGCGACACTCGGACTGAGCCACTCCTGCAGTCCTGGTCCTGTCGTGAAATTGTTCGCTCATCGTTGAAAACCGGTTTGTAGAGAGATCCGTCGGTCTCCAAGTCAGAATTCAGAATCGGTGTTTTGATGAAAATTCTGCAACGGGTTTTCCGTTGTTTCAGAATTTTTTTCTTCTTCCAGTGGTAGCTAAGATAGTGTATTAATATGTATTCACGCCTGTAGTCCCGTCATGAAGTTGTTCGCTCATTGCTGAAAACCGGTTTGTAGAGTGATCCGTCGTCCTCCAAGTCTGACGTCAGAATCGGTGTTTTGATGAAAATTCTACAACGGGTTTTCCGTAGTTTCAGAAAATCATTTTCCCAGTGGTAGCTACGATAGTGCATTAATATTTTATTAAATTAGATTTAAAAGTGTGGTTTTTTCACCACAACTTATAAATATTTTAACAGTAAATTAAAAGTTAGATAGATAAATGGAAATTTTTAGAATTTTTTTCTAAAAATGGAAATTTTTAGAAAAAGTAAGTTTTTTTTAATGAAAAAGAATTTTTTTAAAATCAATTCTAGTAATTAAAAATATTTATTTTTCTGCAAATATACAAAAATTTTTTTGTATAAAAAATTTAGAACTAAAACAGTAACGTTTCTATAAAAATTATCATATTTTCCACCAACTTGATTAAATGGATCATGGTATGGCAATTAAGTTATTTAATAAAATTTTAGTCATATTTTTGTACTTATTTAGGTAACTATTCTGTTCATCAACTATTTTCATGCTTTAGGCTACTAAAAGCAGTTATATTTTGTACATCTTTTTCTGTGGCAACCCTGTGTAATTTAATTGTAAGTAACTGTAACTGAAAGCAGGAAGTTTGATCGCGAAATTATGTAAGAGACTTGGGTTATTTTCCGTATCGTGATCTGTGGCAGAATAATCGCCAAGTCTTGGCAACTTCCGGA
Organism: Parasteatoda lunata; assembly: GCA_949128135.1. Classification (NCBI taxonomy): domain Eukaryota; kingdom Metazoa; phylum Arthropoda; class Arachnida; order Araneae; family Theridiidae; genus Parasteatoda; species Parasteatoda lunata. The sequence continues at coordinate 101,156,859 of OX421970.1, forward strand.
CAGCGGACAGCGAGAAACTAAAATAAAAACATCACAGAAAGGGACCAACTCGGAAGGTATAACTCGTAATCACCCCCGGCAAACATCTACATGTTTTTTTTTTTTTTTTTTTAAATTTGCAAGTTTGAAATCTATTTGGCACCTTGGCGATAGTAGTTGGCAAGACAGATCACAATACGAAAATATCCCCGAGACTCCTTCCATCATATTAGAAAAACCGTTTTATGGAGGCTACAACATGGCTACTATTTCTTTTCTTAAATGTCAAACGGTAATTTTTTTGCGACTGTTTAGTCTTGTCACTTATAGAGGGTTCCGAATCAACATTAATTAATTTTAATTTATTATAGTCTACCACAAAATATTTACTTGTGAATATTAAAGTAATATATAATTAAATTATCACAAAAGGAGAGGGTTGGTTAGGAAGGTGTGTTGATCTGCGTAAGGACCGCCTGATCGCGGCAAACATATTGACCATTTCTTACTTAGGATGTGGTAATCTTATAAATTGTGTCGGCTTATGAGCATATAAGAAAATCCTTCAAATACAAATAAGCAACTGCAGTGAAGCAAGCCTCTTAGCAAACCCTTTTACCTACTGTTTATGAATTGGTTCAAGGGATTTTCCTGAGGAACGTGAATTATGAAGCGTAGAATTTCATTTACAAAAAGATTTTACAATGACCTAGATGACGCAACAGTTAATTAAACTCATTAATGAATTATTTTAACAGTTTAACTCAAAAATGAGTTTAACTGTTTCATTAAACTTTTGATTCTACTTCATTATTTCATTCACTATTTCATTAAACTTTTGATTCTACTGAACGGATCCAAATGAGTTCAAATTTTTGTAATGTAGGCGTTCCAGGACTCCATAGAAACCGGAACGCCACGGAGTTACAGGCCTCTAATTACTGGAAGTTTAATTTTAACCATCTCGTATAAATTACATGTAAATATTGTATTTATTTTATTATATATTTATTTATTTATTAGTTCTTAAACTATTTAATTAATGATTAAATGCATTTAAATTTCGATGGCTGAGAAATGTAAAACTTTATATAAATTATTCCGTGCTGCCGATGCGTTTGAGCAATAGATGGTTCTTATACGCCTTAAAAAATTTCATAACGGTAGTAAATTTAGTTTAAATTAATTGGAACTTCTATTTTTTTTTTTTTTTTACTTACTTTAACAATTAGATATTTGGAAAGGAGATTAAAATTAAATAAATGAAATTATTTAATCACTAGTTTTTATCGTTTTAAAAATTTTTACAAACAAACACGAAAGTTAGTCAGATAACCTGAAATTTAAGGAGATATTCGAAAACTTAAGATCCATTTTCGGATTTTGCCATTTAAAATTACACAGCTTAAGATGATGAAAAATTCATTAAATTTGCGGTTCAAAATTTTTCTTTTCAAGTAGTAAAAGATTATTATTACAAATTTTTGGATTATGGTTATTACTGTTTTTAAATTGGTTTGAGGGATTTTCCTGAAGTAGGGTAAACTAACCAATGAAGGAACACTTAAGCTTCGCTTGCCTTTTAAAAAATCATAATAATTTCAAAATTCGTAATTTTAGTTAAATGACAGTGTCAACATATTTGTTACTAATTGCAAATTATGTAAAAAAATTGAAGAGAACTAACATAATATTGTTTTAAAGTTTTGGAGGTTCAAATAACAAGTAGTAAGAAGACCAAGTGAAGGAACAGCTCTTACCAGTGAATGAACACCCAGTAAAGGAACACTTAATTTTGGTTATTTTTTAATGCTCTTTATGAATTAATAAGCCATACACATATTTAAAAACAAGCTTATTCTTGAAATTATAACATATAAATACTTGATAAATGTTAGCTTTTATTTTGTAATCATGAATTGAAAATAAAGTGTCAACATATTAACACATACTGTTCATTCACTGGGAAATCTATGCCCAGTAATGGAACATGCCTGTTCCCTCACTGTTTAGAAGTTGTTTTTCGTATTTTTAACATACTTTTGATGCGGAACATCACTAAAGGTACAAAAAAGTTAAAGTTTATCTTTTATTTTCATTAACTTAGAAAAAAACCCAGTAAAGGAACACTTGTTCCTTCACTGGTTTTTCATCCTTTGGTGATCCAGTGAATAAACACCCCCTTATCTCAGTACTTTATTATGCTATGATGCTTTAAAAAAATCAAACGAAACTTCAATAACTATATTTTGATTTCTCTTTTTCACAGTGAGAAAAATAAAACTATTTATTACATGCAATTAATTCCACTTCAAACATATAAATACAAACACTCACCTTATAATTTTTCAAAGAAACAAGGTGTTGCAGAGATAATAAAAAAATTTCCAGAGAAGTCTATTTGACCAGGTAATCCAAAACATTTCTAGATGACTTCCTATTGTTTGGCAGTAAGCTATTGTTACCAATCAATCTGAAGAAAGACTTTCAAATTCTTATTTTTAATCAATATTATATGAAATGTTCCTTCACTGGTTGGTTTACCCTACTTGAATTATGAAACGTGGAATTTTATTTACAAAAAGATTTTGAACGCAACAGTTAAACTAATTTTTTTTCAAATCTAGAGTGGTTCAAATTAAACTAACAGTATTTAGTGATCAATAGCTCCGGTTATACTGAACGGATCAATTAAACTAACAGTGTTTAGTGATCAGTAGCTCCGGTTCTACTGAACGGATCCAAATAAATTCAAATTTTTGTATTGTTGATCATGGCGTTCCATGTCTCTATAGAAACCGGAACTCCACAGACCGGAATTCGAGGCCTCTAAGTATTAGAAGTGTAATTTTAACCACCTCGTATATATTACACGTAAATATTGTATTTATTTTATTTATTTATTAGTTCTTAAATTATTTAATTAATTATCAAATACATTCATATTGCGATAGCAGAGAAATGTATAACTTTATCTAAACTATCCTGTGCTGTCGATGCTTTTGTGCAATACAGGGTTTTCATATGCTTTAGAAATTTTTATAGTGGTAGTAAAATTATTTAAAACTAATAGGAATTTTTTTTTTTCTTACTTTAACAATTAGACATTTGGTAAGGAAGAATTTTTATGCAAGTATGCTTTATTTAAAAGCAGGATTGAATTTTTAAAAATGAAACGATTAAATGACTAGTTTTTATCATTTTTAAAAATTTTTACGAACGAATATGACAGTTAGGCACAGCTTACACTATGTGAGATAATCTGAAATTTGAAGAGATATTCGAAAACTTACGATTGATTTTCTGATTTTGCCTTTTAAAATTACACAGCGTTGAAAAATTCATTAAATTTGCACTTAAAATTTTTTCTTTTCAAATAGTAAAATATTATTATTAAATTTTTTATTTATTATTTTTTTTTATGAAATTAACTTTAAAAAGTTAAACTCATTTTTTCAAATCTAGAGTGGATCAAAACTTTTTAACATCGCCTTATAATTCTAGAGATAAGATAAAATCTGGTCAGGCATATGGTAGTAGTCTAGCTACGAAGCGTGAGGTAGAACGGTTCTTCCGCTCGAGTCGGGAGGCCCTCCTAAATAAGCAACCACTAATATTACAATTCTTAAATAAAATTTTTATATGTTGTGGTTGGTATAGACCATAACATTTCAACTGTTCGGAGCTGATTTAATGGTCAGTCAATAGTTCTTTTGTGACGGTTTTTCTTTATTCATGGACCGAAAACATTATAAATTATAATTATTTTTACTTAATTATAATTCACCACTTTTTATTATTTGAAGATTATTACAGTATATATAACTAGTCTGCTATTATGTAACCGGGTCTGTCAATTAGGCGTGTCGATCAGCGTAGCGTCCGCCCACGGGCGGCAAATTAGTAGAGACCACTACCTGTATAGTAGATGGCAATTTCTTAAATTGCTAAGGATTTTAAAGGATCGCCCCCTTCAAAATGAGTTAAAAATATACTTCTGATACAAATAAGTAACTGCTGAGAGGCATGCCTATTGACAAACCTTTTTACGAGCAGTTTGAAAATATATTTATTGAACATATGATATCAAGTTATTTATAATAACATATTCTTAAAAAACCAGATTTTTTTTTCCGTTATAGGACTTCAAATGATTGAGCACTTCATCAGGCTAAATAACGACTAAATCCCGATTTGGGATATATTAACAGTTGTTATAAAAACTGTTAATATATTCCAAATAAAATTTCAAATTATTTTAAGCATACATCAATGTGAGGAATGAAATATTGTTTTCATCGCTTTATAAATAGCAGTTTTATAATTACATTTTATATTAGACAATTTAATTCACAAGTATTTATAAAAACATATAGCTTTATTCTTGCTGCAGAAATGCCAACTTGTTCCACTTTGTAAAATAAGTATTTTCTAGTGGTAACGGAATTTAAGTTATTTTAATCTTTGAATTTTTCTATTTTAACTGAGTTATTATTAAATTTTTTATTTATTATTTTTTTTATGAAATTAACTTAAAAAAGTTAAACTCATTTTTTCAAATCTAGAGTGGCTCAAAACTTTTTAACTTCACCTTATAATTCTAGAGATATCTTAACCACTACATCTCGAAAATTTGAAGAATCTTATGAGATTCAACTTTATTGCTGTGTTATCCATTACTGGTGACTCATTTAAAAAGTGATCATAATCATCTTCCCTTTACAAGTTTTACGATTTAATTCGTTGCCAATGAATTAAAACTTTTGCAAAAATTGGAGCAGCAAGTGGGTGTATGCATAAAAAGAAAGTGAAAACAGGGATGCCGACTGATCCATTTTCTGTAAAACTTTTAATAAATTGGTAGCGAATTAAACAGTAAAACATTGGAGAATAATGCTAATTACGGCCACTTTAAAACAGTCACCACTACATAAATGTATTAAAAATGTACCGGGAGCGGATAATAAGCTTAAACCTATGACACTAAAATAATTCCTCAACTTTTACTTACTGAGCCGTGTTTGCTCAGGGGAAAGAGCACTCGCCTTCCAATCAATTGAACCGATTTTAATACGAATACTGCATCCGTCGGGCAAACCGTGGCATATTTTTGTGGTTTTCCTCTCCGTGTAACGCAAATGTGGATTAGTTCCATCAAAAATTCCTAAATGAAGACAAATTTCTTCCAATTCTTGATCCAGGATTTCCCTTGTCGTCTGGATTGAGTTCAAAATTACAAGACTACGGAGTTGATTATCAACAGTCGTAAACTTAAAAAAATTGGACCAGTTGTGCAATGGCAGTTATAAAATAAAATAAAATTTTTACTTATTGTCTTACTCCATGAATTATCCTCATGGTTTCATTATCAATTCATATCATTATGCTCCTTAGATTATCTAAAATCATGCATCTTCATTTTAAGGTCTGGTTTTATTTTATTGAAGTGAAACTTGACTTCCAACTGATTCAAATACTAAAGTAGATATATTTTAAGATATACCATTACGTCTGATCATTTACATTAATGCATTCATTTTATAGTTCGAAGCTCAGTGACATCTTTTGCAAAGACATTATTCAATAGGACCGATTCACATGCAGTCTGCCTTTAACTGATTAAAAGTTTCTTTAATATGATTTGATTCATCTTTACTTCTGTGAAACATTTATCAGTCACAATACTTTTTTCCGAGGTCGTCTTATCTATTTAGAAATTTCTGACTTCTGTATGCTGACTTTCACAACATACTTTTACATCTGTAAATTTATATTAAGGAACATTCTTTAGCATGGAGCTCTGTAAACAGCACATCTTTACATTTATACATTTACATGAGAACTATCTCAATTGCAGTTTTGGTGCTATGTGAAAGACAGTCATCTTTACATTAGTTTTCTTGCTGCTTTGGGAACTTTACAATCTGTTTACCGCTTTGTTAATGATGTAGAAGTTTCATCTTTACAATTCATGCTCGTGTATTATGTTCCAAATTTTATTGTCTTGGCCTATAGGGCATTTAACATCTGCTGTAAATTTATAGTGCGAAACATTCTTCAGTTGTACCTTGGAGCTCTATAAACAGTACATCTGAACATTTACACCCGTGCAATCTCGGGTTCACTGTTTCATTTTGAAACCAACGTTTCTTCAAAACAGTCTATTCGTTTTCTTGTACTGACAAGACACAGACGAGTATTTCGAGACTTCAGTATTCGCCGGATGCCCCCTATCAGGGCGAGGCGGGGTTGAATTAAATTAAATTATAGATAAAGTCAAATGTTCTTCTAAGACGCTTTTTTTTTCCTAACAAAAGTAACATTTACTTTTACTGAAGGAAGTAACGCCTACTTATTTCTACCTCGGAATATGCGCCGTGATTTAGAGCCATTATTTTTCTGACAATGTGTGATTCTGGCAATTCTACTATGTAATAGTAGTATTTTTTGATTGGCTTGATTTTTTTTTTAATTCTGAGGTAAGTTATTAAAAATTATTATTGTGCAAGTTTCCCTCCTCTATAGAAAATTTATAAGTTTAAGGTCATTCCTTTATTAGTGAAATAAAATGTTTTAAGGGGTTTATCTTAAAAAGAGAAGAACACCCTAAAGTTTTGTTTTGAAATATTATTAGTTTATCGATGCCTAGTTATGGATATACGCTCGTTTCAGAGTTATTCTTTATCAAAGTCAGCGAAATATTCAGTTTTTGGCATTTTTTAGCACTAAAAATCTTTGTAAAACAACGGCATTTCCATAATTTCTTGACTGAATATTAAAGTTTCCTATTAATGACATGCTCTACTACTAGTACTTTCCTGACTTAAGGATATATATATAAGTTCAAAATGAAGATAAAACAAAGGTAAATTATAGACAAATGAAAAATATCTGTATCATAAAATATATATATATACTTGTGCAGAGTGAGAGACTTCTGCGATGATAGCCACATTATTATCGATGAGCAATTTGGCTTTCGCCCTAAACATTCCACACAACACCAACTCATCAGGCTTATTGAATACATACACGAAGGATGACTACACAACAAACACACAGGTGCCGTCTTTCTCGATTTGGCGAAAGCCTTCGACAAGGTATGGATCGATGCACTTATCTATAAATTAATTTAATTCAGTTTCCCTAGACCACTTATTCTAATTATACGATCCTACCTAACGCACAGAAAGTTCATGGTCAACTGCAACACCTTTTTCTCAACCTTAAGACCTGTAGCGGATTACAATATTCAATGTAATATTATTGTTTAAAACTGCAAAAAACAAGAGACAATCTTTTGTATTTACATCTTTATTTTTCCCAATTAAATCGCTCACTTGAGTGTTTACATATTACGGGGAATACCCGGCTGAAGTGTAAGTAGTAGTTGTTTCGGTAGCGCTTCTTGTTTTTACCTATAGGTGTCACTACCACAGTATGACGAGGTCACCAACCTGACATCACTACCACAGTGTGACGAGGTTACCAACCCGACATCACTCCCCTACCAGTAACGAAGTTACGCTACTTTGAAAACATGGTAGGAGTAGAATACATATTAATACAACTATATTTATATACAAATTATGTAAATAAAAAAGGAAAACATAAGGAACTAAACATGACTTTTAAGTAAACATTTCAATAAGAGTCAGTAAAGTCTTTTAATCGAACAGGAAGTCTAACTCGTCTTCCACAACGTGTTCTTTTCTCAGGTTGTTGGTCTACTTGTTTTTCTTTACTTGGCACTGGAACGGATGCAAGATCATTTTCTGAAGTTGAAGGCAAAGTTTCATCAGGTTGCAACACATACGCAGGTTTTAGTCTATCTATGGATACATTAACTTGCTTGTTTTTAATTGAAATTAGAAAATATTTTGTGTTTCTTTGTAATACCAAAAAGGGTCCTTCGTATGGGGGTTCAAGTGGATTTTTTACTTTATCATGCAAGATGCAGAGAAACACATGCGAACATGTATGCAAATCTTTCGGGATGAAAATTTTTTGTTTACATTTTAATTTGGATTGATAGGGCTTCAAGAGTGCCATCTGATTTCGAAGATTATTAACAAAATTATCATTAGATATTGGCAATTCAGATTCTTCAAAAAATTCGCCAGGTAACTTATTTGTTTTGCCATAAGCCATTTCAGCTATTGTATACTTACAATCATCATGCATTGCAGCTCGCAAACCCATTAGAATTGTTGGCAATGCTTCTGTCCAGCGGAGAGAGTTATGACACCTAATAGCTGTTTTTAATGTGCGGTGTAAACGTTCAATTTTCCCGTTACTTTGAGGATGGTAAGACGTTGTATGGTTTATTTTTACACCACATAATGAGGCCAAATTTCGAAATAGTTCTGTAATGAACTGAGTTCTTTTGTCAGTAATAACGCGAGAAGGAACACCAATAATCCAATTTTCATAGAATGCTCTTGCGATACTTTCAGCAGTGATATTTGATAGCGGTACTACTTTCATCCAAGAGGTAAACCTATCAATGCACGTCAAACAGTAGGTATTTCCGTTAGAAGGTGAATAAGGGCCAATTAAATCAATATGCACTACACTAAATCTTTCATCTGGTGGTTGAAATTGCGCATACTCAGATTTTGTATGTTTTGTTATTTTATTTTTCTGACAGTCAATGCATATTTGAGCCCACTGTTTAACATCTTTTTTTATTTCTGGCCAAATAATCTTCCAAATAAATCTTTTAGTCATTTCTTTTACAGTACTGCGGATTCCAGGGTGAGCTAATCCATGAATTGCACTAAACATTTTCATCCGAAAGTTCTTAGGTATGAATGGTCTAATATTTGAAATAGAAATGTCGCAATATAAGAGTTTTCCTGATGGCAGCTGGTGTTGTTTAAATTTTAAGGAATTAGAATGTAATTTTAACTGTTGCAGTTCATCATCATTGATTTGTTCATCATTGATTTGTGCATCTGCTAGTAGATCAAAATCAATAACAGGTGAATCGATGTCTTCTATTCTAGAAAGCCTGTCTGCAACCACACGTCTATAAAATGATCTCTTGCTTCTAGGGAAACTCGTTTTTTCATTTGATCCAAAAGCATCAAGTTTTTTAAACTTTTAAAGTCCTGAACGTTAAATTCTGATAACCATCCTTCAAAATAACCTCTGAGTTAAAAATAGAAGTCCTTCCAGGTTTTATCGGGAGCTTTTCATTTGATCCAAAAATTACGCAAAAAGATTGCGTAATTTTTCTGCACTCAATTTAGATCGTTTCAATAACAGATCCTTGATATAGTCAAAATCTTGAGCTTTAATCTTATCTAGCGATGAGTTGCGCAATATCGTATGGCAGAACACTAAGTAAATAAGCTACCCAATTCTCTTTGTCTACTTTTAAAAGTTTCAATTGGCGTTGAAATAAGTTGAGATATAAGACCATATCTCTTTCGGATTGAATTCAGGAACTAATTTCTTTAATTGTAAGTTGACAGTAAAGTACTAGTTAAACTAGCTGATGATTGTATGAATTTTCGGGCTTCAATTTGCAAACGTAATTTTTCCAGCTCAAAATTTTGTTGTTGTTCCTTTTTTTTTCAATACTCGATTTTGTTCTTCGGCCTTTTCTCTAGAAATTCGTTCTTGCTCTTCTTCTTTTTCTCTATTTAATTTTTCGCTTCTTTTTCGACTCTGTCATCAATAATATTTTGTAACACATTGCAGCAAAATTCTTCATTGTATGCTTCATTTTCTGTGATTAGTTCCTTAATTTGTATGATTTTAGAATTAGGAGGAATCGCAACTCCCATTTCTTCTGCTAATATCATGAGGTCCAACTTTTTCCCTTTTCCCAAAAATGTCATTGTAGCAGATAGTGAAAACACCACTTAATAGATATTATTTAATACTTATTGCTGGCTTGATAATCCCAATCGTCTCAAAATGTCACTGATAATTTAATATGAAATGTTTCTAATAATAGTTACCCTATCACACAATATTACTTGAGATAATTTGAACCAGTTAATATAATCTAGTTAAACAACCAATGGAAAATGAAAATATATAAAGCAAGTAATTCTAAGGTAAATTATAACCATCAGTACTTTCACAAAATTCTTACATAAAACACCAATATTGTAAATAAATCAATATTTTGAACAATAAACTGTGTTTAACATACAACATTTTACTTTTATTTTTCTAGATAAAATTTTATTTATCCAAGATAAAAACTTTTTTTTTTTTTTCAAAATACGCAAATCTTATTTACCAAAATTATCCACCTTCGTTATAAAAGTGTATTCAATATAGAAACATATATATCAAAATAAACTTTTAATTAAGGATTGCTAATAGCGAAATAGCAAAGGAAAAAAAAAATTCTACCTTTTTGTTTTGTAAAACAAAAGTAGTAACAAATAGATTGTAATATTAAAACTATACCATAAGTTACATGAATGAATTTTAAAAAAAACATATTCTTATATTTCATTTCCTTAGTTTTAATTTGTTTTTTTAAATAACAAGCTTTATTATGTAAGCAAAAAAAAAAAAAAAAAAAAACATTACTCAAAAAGCAATTCTTCACAATTTCACTTTGACCTTTTTTTTTCATTAATCATAAAACCGAATGCTATATATAAAATCAGAAAACATATCTATATTATATAAAACGCTAATACGTACGTATGTATCAATAAAACCGATGATATTTCTTTTCTCGCGTTGGCAACAGTTTTCATTTTTAATTGTAGGCGTTTTGTTTTTAATTGTAGGCGTTTTGCACAAATCTCTAAACTTTTTTTCGTATTTATCCACATAATTAAGAAGTTGTGAACTCATTACATAAACACAATTCGCGATCGCAACACTCGAGTATGCCATCTAGCGGGAGACTGTAAATATCGGGCATTAGTTCCCACATAACCATTGGCAATGACGGGCGCCATTTTCTTAGTAGCAAATAGGAAGCAAAAATTCCCTAAGGAAAAGGTAGAACTTCTTGAAAAAACTAACCAGAATATGCCAAACATTGAAGCAGAACACGCCAAGCATTTAAAGAACTATTTCTCAATAATTTTTACCTTTCTATTACCAACAACATAACTTCCAATTTCAAGATTACTTGCTGTTACTGATGTGTGAATTACGGTAAAATAATTTTTTCTGTCTTCAATTCATTACAAATTAAAAGGAAGTCAACATTGCTTTCGTCATTCCAATGAATTAAGTGAATTCAGAACTGTAATAGTTATGGAATATTCTTCTTCTTTATAGAATAGTATATATTTCTGTATCTATATAATTCGGAAAACAACAATGAAGAATCATCCGAACTACTTGAAATAGTTTCATTTGTGCTGATTATTAATAATTTTTTTATCGTTTTCTTTTGGTAAGTATTTTTTAGTTTTGAAAGAATAATTTCAACTAGAATTCAGCTATTCTGTTTTCAAGCTACATATTCAAATTCATATCGAGATCTTACAATTATAAAATTTTGATGTGTGGTATGTTATCTAAAAGTAATGAAGGGATAATCTATGCATATATTATTTGAAAATAAAATTTTCAAACGAAGACCATTTCATTTGGAATTCTGCGGATTTATAAAACTGGTGAGTGTTATGATTTTTATAATAAAAAATTTGCTTGTAAATATTTTTTTTTTCTTATTTGATGATAGTTCTCTACAGAATGGTTTTTTACGTCTGATTAAGAACTATAAGAATAAAAAAAAAAGAAACATGAAAGTTTTTATTTCAATATAAAGAATTTTTAAAATCGTTTTTTATCCTAAGAATTCTTTATTTCACGTTTTTTAGTTTATAAGATTTTGATAAAAATTGTTGTCAAAATACTTTTTTTGAAAAATTAAATGGTATAGCATTTTGTGTTTATGTATAGTTCTAGTATATTCTAATGTTTGAAGTAATATGATTCAGAAAAGTATGGGATAAAAATTCGGTACTTAAGTATTAACCACAGCTACAGATTTGGCAGATTTTTAAGTGCCGCCAATCTACACTTAAAATTTTTGGAAAAAATCTTAAAATGAAACACTTTGTTTAAAATCAAAGTAGTCAATCGGATTTCGGTGGAAAATGGGCCGTTTAGCATAGAGTTTAGCTTAGATTCAAAACAAACTTTTCTCTCACCTGATTCTATAGCCATTATGAACTCTAATAAATAAGATTAAAAATGAAATAACATTTCCAAAACGGACGTTTACTAAGATAAAGTTTCATGTTATGGACATTGGTACATTTTCGTTACATTTCACTCCATAAAATATTTCGCTCCTAAAAAAATAAAATTGCATCTTGTTTTGTTTTTGGCAAGCCCCAAAGACGCATTTTCGTAACACTAAAAAATGGCGACAAAAAAAGAATGTTTTTTTTTTTTTTTTTTTTTTGTTTTTTTTTTTTTTTGTTTCGTAAGCATTCTTTATTTTACGTTAAAATTTAAATGGGCTTTTCATGTTATACCATTAAATTTAGTAAAACTATTTCTCAGGCATTAGGTTTGAACTCTTAAAAGAATATACCTATTTTTTTCTCTTTATTTACAAATATTTTTCCGATGTGTTCTGGGTGTACCTTCTCTAAAAAAAAAAGAGATACCATTTTGTTTTCATTTGCATAAGAAAGAAAACAAACATTTTTCTTTTTTAAATTTAATCAGCCACAATAAAGATGGAACGTTACAATGCTACATTAAAGACGTCTCCAGTGTAACTGAATGACTGTTCATATGGAAATCGCAGGGATTCGGCAAATACAACATCGCCCCCTATAGTTCGTTGCAATCGCGAATAGCATTTGTCTTCGATTCTCACCGAATTCAAACCAAATATGTGTGTGCCACATCTCTGATTGTCGCCGAGAAAAAAACGGTTGTTTGGTTTTCAGTTCTGAAATAGTTCCTTTTCATTGGCAGAAATGAGAAGTGTTATGCTATTTATATTATTTGCATAAGTTATAAGTGTTACCTTATTCATATTCGTAGTGTATAGCAATGGTGCTGGATGGGTATAGCAATGGATGGGTGTGCTTCCTTAGGAAACACGATGACCCTTCAAAACATGTTTTCAAGCATGCGCAGTATACTAATCATAATGAGTAACGCCTCCTCCCTGTCCCTCTTGCAGACGACTACGCCATAGAAAATAACGCGCTCATTTCAAGAATGGCGCACATTGCTCATTTATCAAAAACTAATAAAAGATTACTTAAAGGGTATGTAAGTATACTATATTCAAAATATTTATTATCTGCCTTTTCACTAGAAATTTATATATCCTAAAGAATTTAATGATCATTTCTTTAAATTATTTGTCGAACGGAAATCTTTATTTGATGTGGTGATTACCAGAGGAAACTCGAATAGAGAATGGTTTTTAAATTCAAATATGTTTATGCAATAGTAATAGTATTTGATGAGCATTTAATAAAATATAGAGAAAAGGCAGCAATAAATATATCGAATAAAATATATTAACTACTCTTAATATTGTGTTCCCTTTTGTTTACTCCTCAAGAGGTTTTTTTTTTTTTTTTTTTTTTTTTTTTTTTTTTTTTTTTCATTAATTTTATTTCATAAAACTTTAAAATATGCAAAAATGATTCAAGTTGATGTTTTTTCAAATTTTTGCTTTAAACTTCATAAATGAATCTTGCATTTACAACATTAATTTCTTGTTAAAGTAACATATTTTATTAATTAATACAAGTGATTTATCTAAATATGTATATGTCAAAATTTTTATTCGTTGATTTTTATTATTATTATAATTAACGCGACGTTCTTAGTAAAACATTAATAATTCCAAAGCATAAATAACACTTTTGAGTTTGTTTTTTTTTTTATTTTTTTATTTTTTTTTTATTTTTTATAACCTTCGTTTAACAGCCGACCCAACTTAATGGGTCGGCTGTTAGCACGGCTACTAATGTTCAACTCCGTAGCCTTGTAATTTTGAACCCAATCCAGGAGACAAGGGAACTCCTGGATCGAGTATTGGGAGAAATTTGCCTTGGTGGAGGACTTTTTTGATGGAGCTAACCCGCATTTGCGTTACATGGAGAGGAAGACCACGAGAACCTCCCACGGTTAGCCTGACGGCAAGGGGACTCTAACCCATGATCCGTCTACCACTGAGGATATTTCACGTCAGCACTGTGGTCAGTGCAAGCCGGATGCGGAATTCGTATCGACTGGGATTCGAACCCGGTTCGCCTCATTGGAAGGCGAATGCTCTATCCCCTGAGCCATCGCGGCTCACTTTTAAGTTTAAACATTTCTTCCACTAGGAAACGAATGAATCCATTACTTCCGCTTTCGAAAAATGTAGATCTAGTATTAAGTTTCACTTTGTACGCCTAAATTTCTTTCTTTTTAAAAATCTTTAAAAGGCAGCAGATTTTAGAATAAGCTGCAACTTTATGCTTTTATACAGATATAAATACAGTAAATATATATTTTCATTGATTAAAATTATATTTTTCTTATGATTAGGATAATCTTTATACATTAAAACATAATAAATTGATCAGATTGATATCATAATGTTTTGGTATGACCAGAGCGGTCTAACTTACGAACTGTAACCAGAGCGGTAAACGAACGCGATAACTGTAAAAGTTAACCTGGTTGGTTAAATAGCATTTATGATCAGAATTGATCAAATTTATAATCAATTTAAAACATAAAAAGATAGCTAACTCTCATGATATAAAATTATACCTATCAATGTTGAGCGGGAAAGGGTTTTCTCTGTTTTCCACGTATAGCTGTGGTAAGCTGTGATAACGGAAATTCAACTCAAAATTCAGGCAATCGAGGAACGGGATGACCTCATCAATTCCACAAATTGAACTGAGTGTTCATTTACTTTCTGAAAAAAATTGAGCCAGCAAGGAACCGTTAATTCGGCTGCGAGTTGGGTGCCATTTCTGTAAAGGTGTTGTTGTGCATAGGGGGGAATAAAAGGCATTGGTAGCATATATTATTTTATTTTAAACAACATGACTATATATGCATAGATATCCACAGACAAATTTAAATAAGAAGAAGTAACAAAGTGGAGCACTGCATGGTAGGCTTTTCAAATCGTTCGTTCCCTACTACTCTCTCTCTCTCTCACTGTCTCTAAGTTTTCTTTCTAGATTCTAGCTAGGTGGCGTTGGTAGTTCGTTTCGCCACAGTTGTGTATATTTGCTGGCGTTTTAAGAATATAAAAAAACTAGGTGAATTATATACCAGTACTTCGTAGGGAGTACATAAAATAGAAGGAGTAGAAACTGAGGGATGAAGAGAGGGAATTCCAGCTGGTGCCACCGAAGAGTGCGGACGTATTTCTGTCTAGCTCTGTGCTATCATGAATTCTCATCGACATGGACGTGGAGGCAAGACTTTGTCTTCCTCATCGTCGTATTCACGTCATTATCCACCGATTCTTTATCCTAACTGGAAAAGACCGGACGTTAAAAATGATGAAATCTACGAAGATAAACATGGGTTTTTCATCTACAAGAACCAATTTGGCGAAGGCCCCGCGGGCAAGTTTGTTCCGCCACCTGGAGCCACGAGACCATACTACTCGGGTAACCCCATCCCGACTCAAGAATCTCCCTAAACGGAAGAAATAACACCTGCACTAATGGATCTTCAACCCGAAGTGACTCCAAATTCCGATCCTATCAACTTCGAAGAAGAGGAGCCGTTCATTCTTGCGGAATCTTCCACCAAAAGGAGAAAGAGGAAAAAGAAGAAAATCACAATAAATGTAGACTCCACAAAGCCTGCTAACCCTTCTTCTGCTCCTCCCACTCCTACGGTGAATCCCACTCCAATCCCAATGGAAACACAGGAAGAGTGCCCAGCCAAAGTGTCAGAGCCGCCCGCAAATGTTTCAAGTGCCACACAACCCAAGAACCTTAAAGTGCTCTTTCGTGGACTCCCGTTGGACTTTAATAAGGACTCTATCTCCCTTGAATTAGGGAAACTTAACTTCGAAATCTCGAAAGTTGTGCAATTCAAGAAAAGAGTGGGCGGGGCCTATAGGCCACTCCCACTTTTCCTCATCATTATGCCTGAAATTGGAAATTACCTGAAGATCTACCACATAGAGAAAATCAAAGACATTCCGATCTGTGTGGAAAAATTTAGAGGTGGCCGTGGGCCACTTCAGTGTTTCAAATGCCAGGACTTTGGTCACGCACAGCGCAACTGCACAGCAGCTCCAAGATGTATGAAATGTGCCGGTGGGCATTTCTCATATCAGTGCACGAAGCCCAGGGACACTCCTGGCACCTGCTGCAACTGCAGCAAAAGCCATACATCGAACTACACTGGGTGCGAGGCCCGCCCCAAGAGGAAAAGATACTCCACTAAAGCCCATACAGCATCTTCCTCTGCTCATCGCTTGGTGTCTCTTGTGAAAGAGCTCCAAGAACTTCTGAAAGATCAGGAAGCTCTCTGCCTCCTCCAATCACTCCTACAGGGAAATACCCCTGCCCAATGATGACTTACACCAGTGCAACCAGGCCGAACACCTTCTGGAACTTTTCCCCCATCTACTAAGAACTTTCTTCACCTGAGATATGCCTAGGCATACTTTCTTCATACCCACTGCGACGAATGAGTTAGGGCCCCTCCGGGGCCGACACTTAGATAAATATTTCACATAGCATAGCATAGGATGAAGAGAGCCCAGTCAAAGTGTCAGAGCCTCCCGCAAATGTTCCAAGTGCTAAACCTCCCAAGAAACTTAAAGTACTCATACGTGGACTCCCGTTGGACTTTAATAAGGACTCTATTTCCCTTGAATTAGGGAAGCTTAACTTAGAAATCCTGAAAGTTGTGCAATTCAAGAAAAGAGTGGGCGGGGCCCATAGGCCACTCCCACTTTTCCTCATCATTATGCCTGAAATAGGAAATTACTTGAAGATATACCACATAGAAATTATCAAGGACATTCCGATCTGTGTGGAGTGGAAAAATTTAGAGGTGGCCGTGGGCCACTTCAGTGTTTCATATGTCAAGACTTTGGTCACGCTCAGCGTAACTGCACAGCAGCTCCAAGATGCATGAAATGTGCCGGTGGGCATTTTTCATACCAGTGCAAGAAATCTAGAGACACACCAGCCACCTGCTGCAACTGCAGCAAAAGCCATACAGTGAACTTCACTGGGTGCGAGGCCCGCCCCAAGAGGAAAAGATACTCCAACAAAGCCCCATCGACATCTTCCTCAGCTCAGGCCGGAACGGCCCTTTACCCCTTCATCTTGTGATGTGGATCCTTGAGGTGAATATTGTCTCTACATACGTACATAGAAAAATACATACATGTTTACATGCATATTATATGCAAAATTATTTTCGTATAATATGTGTACAAGAAGCGTTTGTGCATACGTAGATACGTTGTATTTAAATCTGTACATTCATACATAAATCTTATATACATACATACTTACATGCACGTACATGCATACGTACAAATTTTGAATGAGTTTAAAATATATCTATGTATGAGCGATTGTATGTATGCTTCATATACATATGTACATCTACATACATACGAACTTACATGCATTGCTCGTGCATTAATAAATTGTATTTATATACGTACGTTCATTCTATGTTCGGAAAAATATGTTAACACATACAAACATACATACATAATGCTCACAAACTGAATAAGCATATAATATGCAATCGTAATTACTTGTATTCGTACGTTTTAATTACATGTACTCGCAATTACTTGCAATCACGATTGCATGTAATCATAATTACATGTAAACACATATTTCGATTACACACTCATAATCACATATAATCTTATTCGTGTGTTTTAGCACGTATTTTCGTATGTAATTCTATGTTTAAAAGTTTTCATTTAATTACCAAACAATTAATTTACATACGCAATTTATGCATTGTTTTAAAAGTATCCAATTACCTACAATCCCTATTACAATGTAATCAAGGCCACTTGAAAATATGATTACATCTTCTCGTGTTGTAATCATATATATCACAATTACTGGAATTTAAGATTACCTGTAATTGTTAGATTATGATAACTTGTAGTTATGATTTCTTCTAGTCTTACTTTATGATTACAAGTAGTCACCACGATAGCTTGCAATCCCAGGGCTTCATTATTTGTAATTCTGATTATTTGTAATCACTTTTTATTGTGATTGTAAATAATCATAACCACTTGTAATAAAAAATAATAATTATTTGTTACTGTGATTACTTGTAATCATGATCATTTCAGGTAGCTGAATTATCTATAATTAATTACATTTGTAATCGATTACTGTAATTGACGAGCAACTTGCAATGAAAATGGCCTAATGCTTGCATTTTTCGCTGGTTATTCAAAATTTTATTCAGTAAAATTAGTCATGACTAAGGAATTTATTCATCAATCATTATTCAAAAATTTGCATAATGAATGATAAATAATGACTAAATTTTCATATAAATAATCATTCAGAATAAATTTATTCTGAATAAAATTTGCGTGAATGATGCCCATCACTGATGGATATATTTATATGTGATGATGTTTCTATTTATATGTTTCTTGAGTAAATGAAGTTTTGAATCTAATGTATACGGTGGTCAAACTTATTAAACTAAAAATAACTTAAATATTGTTACTACTATTTTTCTTTTCCTGAGAAAACTGAAGAAGGTGGAGCATTTAGTTTACAGAATGAAGATTCCTGTATGTACCTATTTATTACAATTAAAGGAAGATGGATAAATTTTTTCTTTTTTCTTTTCCTACACTTCTAGTTAAAATAGATTTATGTTAATTGATGGCAATAAAACAAAAGTGAACAAAAAATGTTTGGTTTTTTGTACAATTAATAAAACATCATTTTCATGATAAACGTTTTTGAATATGCGTTTGTATCACGTCGACTGTTATTTTCTATTTATATGGTTTTTAAGTGAAAGGAGCTTTTAATCTAATGTATATGTGGTCAAACTTAATAAACTAGAAATAACTTAAATATTGTTACCACTATTTTTTCCCCCTGAGAAAACGGAAAAAAGTGGAATATCTGGTTTACGGAATGAAGACAGCAAGTTGCTCTTATTATTTTCATTTTCTTTCAGTTATACAAGCAGGGTGCTTGTCTCCCAGTAACAGCCACCCCATAGACTGCTGAACTCAAACTGTCTTTTTTTTTAACTTTTTATTTTACTTCATGATGTATGGGATAGGGGCCTTCTGCGCGGCCCAGGTGCCCAGTTTTTATAAATAAAGAAGAAAAGAAAGACAGAATGAAGATTCCTGTCTGTACCCCTTTACAAATAAAGGATAGAGGGATAAATTTTTTATATTATTTTATCCTACAGTTTCAAGTTATAATAGGCTTATGTTCATCATGATTAAATTCTGCATTAGTTGGAAGTTCTCAACCAATCGCATTGCATCAAACGAGACGATCATGATATAACGATCCCCCATTTAGAAGTCAATAAGTACCGATATTATCTTCTTGTCTTACCGATAAGAGTTTATCATTCCCTTCTTTGACAAACTTCTTCGGAAAAGGTAAATAAGGATGAAAGGGAGAGGAAGTGAGGTAGATTAGAAGCAAACCGGGTCTGTCTTCATTTTACTACGAGAGTCGTAGTTGCTGTTACTTCACCAGAAGTGGAATTGCGTCATAATTAACGTGGATGACGAAACACGAACTGGACCTGCAATGGATGTGGTAGATGGTGCGACCTACTGGTGCGAAACGCCATTTTGGGTGAATATAAATTTGACCTTGCTTTCTTTTCTCAGATTTAGAAAGAGGAAAAAATTCGTTAGAGCAGTGTCTTTTCATGGCTTAAATATTCTTATTACATATCGTATCTCTTATCGAAAGAAAAGAGAGAGATAATTTTTTTTTTTTATAGTTTGATTAGTGATATCTACATTTATCGTGTTGTGGTTATGATTTTTAAAATTAATAAAAATCTACTTTATCGTTAACGTGGCTCAAAAATTTTTAGGTTTCGATTATTTAAATTTGTAAAGAATATTTTAATTTGTAAGAATGTTGACTATGTTTTTTTTTTTTTTTTTTTTTGCTTTAAGGCATGTAAGTGGGATGTAGGTTTTTGCCTTGAGTGATTAAAAATGGAAAAAGTGCTGACTCATAAAATTCTAAAACTTATTAAACGAAATTAAAGCTAAATTATCTTTATTTATAATCTATGTTTTCCATACAGTTTGATTTGACTTGAATGTGAGTACCTTCTGATTCTTACAATCGGCGTTTCCGCACTGGTCGACTGAGACTTATTTCAATTCTAATATTTCGTTCGTTGAAGTGGAACTGAGCGTTTGAGGTGCTACGATCCTTAAATAGTTATGTTTACATTTTAAATATCAATGATTTAAAATGCAAGTCATAGTGGTAGATGCAATTGAATAAAAGAATATTAAATAAATCGAAGTGAATTGAGTTTTCACCACATTTTACATTTATTGTTGCCTGTGACTGTGACATCCCTGGTTAAATGCGTGTAAGACTGAAAGTTTTAGTAAACAGGCTCTTAATTGTACAATAAATTCTACTGTTATTTTTTACAGTCTCATATTTTTATTTTTTCTTCTGAACTGTTTCCCCCCCCCCTTCTTTTTTCACATACGAATATTATATATTATTAAGAATTATATATTATTATATTATATAAGATAATTATTAGTTTTAGTTAAGTGTTGGTAAGACGAAATATGGCTTAGGTAGTTTTTCAATTAACTTTCCATGAACACGAAACTCAATTTAGGGACTTAGTCCAAGAACCAGATATGCTTTTGGGATGTTATTCCATTTGCTTTTCATATACATGTGACTCAATTGGGGGACTTAAGACCTGTCTACACAGTCCAAGTTCTTGAATCCGATAAATTGGAGGGATTTTTCTGTCCAAGAAATTGGATGATTCGTCGACACTAACCAAGTTCTTGAATGTCACTGATTTGTCGAAAGAAAAACTTGCGCATGCGCATTGCTCATATTCAACATTATGAAATAATACTTACATAAGTTTAAAATTACTAAATGAATTCAAATAAAATCATAATAACACAAATAAACCGCAACAGATCAATTTATTTGGACTAAAATATATGAAAACAGACAACAAAATGACATAATTTGCTGCCTGCTTGTTGACGCCACAAAACCTAAGACGCTGGTTGGTTAAGGGAGAAAAAACTTGGATGGAAAGTAGATTATGCTCTACTATAGTCCAAGAAGTTGGATCAAGTACTTGGATGATTGTTTACACGATCCAAGCTCAAAGCAAAACAAGTTTCCATCAGTATCAATCAATCTCTGTCTAAGAAATTGGATCGTCTAAACAGGCCTTTAGTGCAAGAACAAGTTAGGTTCAAATCTTTAAAATAATAATATAATAATAAAATAAAAAAAAAATTTGGAACGAGAATAAATGTAACACGTCATATTCTAAGAGGGTGAAACGATAAAAACCTATTATTTTAATTGGATTTCATCAATAATTTGTGAGTCCAAATTTTCTTTTGTGTCAATCCCCCATCAGTACACGAAAAGGTACAATTTAAATTTTTAAATCAAATAGTAATTTTTCAATCATTTATGTAATTTTAAAATTTAATTTATATAATAAAAGTCATGAAAACCGAAACAAATGAAATAAAAGTTATTTGTTTTTCAAGATGTAGTTTTTTATTTCACAATGCGAATTATTTCTTCGATTCTATTATATGTATAAATATGCGGCACGACAGTTGAATTCAGCGGCTTACTTAATTTTTCTTGAAAATATTCTGGAATAATCGAATATTTACAAGTTATAAGATGTTATAAGTCGATGATAACTGTTATCAGTGCTATACACTTGAATGAAAACACAATAAGTGTTTACTCTATACGAGTGGTGCATTGATTCGTAAAACAAGTTTTTCTCTTAAGTCATAAATTTTAGAGTGTCTTTTTGTTTTTTTTTTAAGTGAAATTTTGAATTGCTTAAGCCTCTCCGAAAAACTGGTTCATGAACAGAAAACAGTTTTCATAAATAAAAAAAAAAAAAGCGCTTTAAAATTTAGACTTTCTAAAATAATCTTGCCATGAAATTCGATATTTTTAGGAAAGACCTGGTTGTTTAAAATCTCTTTTCTTCATACATGTTCCTTTTTAAACATTGAGTTTGCAATTAAAAATGATTGCATTTATTACAATTTATATAGAAGCCACCCATTAATTGATTAAGCACGTTTTCAAATTTCAACCTCCTCCCTTTTCGTCATAAAATGTCATATGTGCCACGCTACATGACATAAGCATATAGTTTCAGTTCTCCGTGCAATTTTTATTTAAAATTTGTATTTAAATTTTATTGTATTCCATTTTTTCTAATATAGTACTATTTATTACATAATTTTTTAACCTTTGTAAACCATGATCGCTTCGCTCACTCCTAAGTTAAACCCAGCTAAAATGTGTTATAGTGTGAAGTCTTAAAAATTTACATCTGTTATTAATAAACCATTTATTATAATCAATTATTAGTAATTATTATTTATTATAGATTACAATTACTTTTAATGATTCACAACTTTGTTTAAAACATAATTATAAATTTCAGAACTTAGAGCTGTAACTGTGAAGCTGCCAAATAACCTAACTACTTGAAAGTTGAATTGAAATAAATAACTTGCAATAGAAAAACTTGCAAAAACTAAACATTAACAACGCATTTAAAATACAATACTTTTCTATGATAGAACACTTTGTTTGTTGATATGAACTATATCATTTAACCATTGAATTTTCTCCTTTTTATGGCTCTGTTTCAGCTTTTAGCTGTAAGAAAGAATTTTCATCCAGAAATTTGTAAACATGTACGTTTACGTTTTAATGCTTATGACAGCTCACACACTTGATTTTTCAATTCTTTTTTGTTAATGCGAAAAATAAATGAGAAATTTTTTGTAGCCGTGTAGAAAAAAGAAATATATCGATGATTATCTGAGTGCTTATTTTGATGAAAAATACAAAAATATTTAACCAGCAGATTTCATTTTTTTTATTTTAAACAAAAAGAATGGTGTTAATCTTCTTGTTACTTCCCCACTTCCTTTTTTTCAATTCTCCTTTCTAAAAGCATAACATTGTATATGGACCTGTCCATTCCTCAGTCTTACTTCTGTATCTGTTTAAATTGTAAATCTGTTTTTAAATTTATTGATAAAATATTACATTTAGGCTATTTACTAAATAGAGGAATACGAAAACACTCAAGAAATGCAAGAAATTGTAACATAAGTTGCTGTTTAGGCTAATGTAAATAACTGCAATTTGCTCTTTTACCCAAAATGAATAGATGCTTGAATTGTTGAATTTATTGAAGGAGTCCCAGCAAAAAATTACTTGAATTCTATGATCAAGAACAGTCAGACATTGTTTATTCTACGTATATAAATATTTTTTCTAAGTTAGTTTCGGCCCAAAATGTGCTGTACATAAGCGCAAGTGTGTTCCTGATTATATTCAACACTCTTTAAACCTAACATAGAACAAAACTGTCAACAAATACAAAACGATATCTAATGATATTGCCAAAACAAAAAAAAAGAAGAAAACTAAATAAAATAAACATTTTAATGTACGTTATGCAATTGCCACCGGAACACATTTATTTCTCACTTTGGCCGAAAGAGGCAGTTATTATTAATTTTGACCGGTTAGTATTCATACTATCACTTTAACCGTAACACATATACAAAGAGGCACATCCATGTCCCAATTCTATACAAACCGTTTGATCACATTGATCAAACTTCATTGGTTGTTATTCATAATAACCGGTTAAAGTGAATAATTTGCGATATTTTTCTCTTCGACCAAAAGAAGCGGTTATTATTAATATTGACCGGTTAGTAATAATAATTACCAGGTTTATTACTTTAAACGTAACGATATAAGTGACTAATAAGTTTTCGTACAACTTTTGAATCACGTTTTAAAATTATATATTTGTAACTGTAGTCCGAATTCTTTTTAGTGTTAAGGATGTTAGCTAGTTTGAATGTTGTATTACTTATATTTTTTCTTATATTTATTCTTCTATTTTTTCTTTACCTTAGTAGAATGAATAAATTTCGAGAAATTGCTGTTAATAAATTCATCAACTGCAGCCGAGCAAAGATTTCAAAGATTTCAGAGTCCTTGGGGTGAAGCGATATTTTATTTACAGAACTGTTAGAAAGTATAATGAGGTGTTCACTGAGGTAGCAGTAAAAGATCTGACAGAACGTAGTCCGTTCGGATAAATAAGACCATGAAGGAAAAAATACGATGAAACGAACAGAGATCCAATCTAACCCGACTATTCAAAATATTGAGAGGATCAATGTTCAACATTCTGAGAAAGAACCTTGGGTTCAATGGTTCAAGTACTGAACTGTCATCGGGAAGCACTGGGGTTCGATCCCCACTGGCAGCTTGAAGGCTACTTAGCTTCAGATACCTGAGTACCAACTTGTTTGGGAAGTAAAGGGAGCCAATGTTGACCACATGGTCGCAATCATGCTGTTGGTCACGAAATTTTAGAGCCTTAACATTTCATGACCACACTCCGGCCCAAAGTTGAGGGAAAGTTTTACTTAATGCTCACTTCTGCAACCTAAGATAGTCACTATTTAATGAAAATCAGTTAAGTTTTTGTATTAGCTTATGAAAGTTTTCTTTTCTTACATAGGATTGGGACGCATTCTGGAATGCGGAAACACCACGTTTGTGTAACTGTTTTCGTCAGTCTGTTCCGGTGTTATTGCCATGTGCGTTCTTGTGGTTGGCTTCAATCTTCAACCTGATCCGCAGCAAGCGGAAGGATGGCTTCGATGCAAAAAGTGCACCGAGTCCATGGACTCTTCTCAATATAACAAAAATGGTACGGGGAAAAAAAATCTTGGAATATTCAAAGTCAAGCAATTGTAGTTAAAATTACTAAAATAAAATTAATTTTTTTACTTTTATTTTCTAGATTTCAACGTGTATACTGATTGTGTGTACAATGACAGAAGGTTTTTATTTAATCTACAAAGACTATAACCCGAGAATAGGAGTTTCAAAAATATTTTATCTCTCATTATCTGTCCGTCTTATTACATACGTAAGTTGTGATTTTTTAATTACTTTATATTACTTCATCAGACCTAAATTAGTTGCAACATGTGAATATTTCTTTACTGATTAATAATACAGATGATTTTATGATTTTGCTTTGACATTTTTTAAAGGTTTTAGGATTCCATACTATCAATCAAAAACATTTGCTTACCAAGCATTCCTCTTCTCTTTTCATTAATCTTTAATTTCTTCCATGTACTCTCTCTCTCTCATATATATATATATATATATATATATATATATATATATATATATATATATATATATATATATATATATATATATATATATATATATATATATATGTATATAAAGAGAGAGAGAGAGAGATGGAAATACTCTACAATGGGATGCAAATATTTACACTGGTCCAAGTTGCAATACTCTCTGCTATCGATTTTGTTTGAGAAACTAAATGCTTCCCAATATTTTGTTACTTACATACCTGACATAGTTTTCTGAGTTATATATTACTTTAAAGAAGGAATATGTTCGATAATTATTTGTTTACTGTTTCCTTAATTTATATTCATTTATTTTTTATTTTAGCTCTTTGCACTACTTCTGCAGATTAAACAGAAAAAAGACGGGGAGCTGAATTCTTTTACTTTGTCTATTTTTTGGAGCTTCCTTGTTCTGGGCAACACCATTGCAACTCCATTCTTCGATATTGTCACCGTAAGTATAATGCATGGTAATAGAATGCCTTCTTATTACTCTGGTAATTGTTTCAGTGACAACGATTTGATTGATAACACTGCTTAATGTAGTATGTCAAGGAATCTAACATAATATTGTAATCAACGCCATTAATACATTTTGAATTTCTGACCGAAATAAAGTGAGAAAAATAAACATATTTGAGATTGCAAGTTAATATTGGGGCTGCAAAGAAACAAAAACGAAATCTAAATCTGTTGAATCACTAGTAATTAATTAATGATGAAGAATGCCTTGACCTGTTTGATTACCGTGTGAAAGGTTGAGGCGTTATTATCATCAAAGTGAAATCTCTACATCTCAATACAATTAAGCAGGTTTTTATTTTTTCCTGTCAATCTATTTTTATACGTTTCTGAATTCGTTTATCATTCCCTTAAATATTAATTTGTGATCCTTATATGATTTGACTTCAACTTATGCAACAATTCTAAAAACTATAAATTAAGGATGGTGGTTTCAAAACATTCTTAAGGGTGGTTATGATGGAATACCCTGTATTATATTAAATATCAGGTTTACTGTAATTGTCCGATTTCACATTAATGTATATGTCGTAAGCTAATTGAAAAATCTTGCTCGTTGCATTTTGCAATGCACCATATACCAAAATGAAAATTCTTCATTATTTTTCTAATGGGCTTCTTATTTTTTAAGCCTAATGTAATCAATGCCATTAGGTTATTGCTCAAATATGCGGAAAATTATTCAAACACACTGAATTCGCATAGGTTTATTGTACTAAATCTTGATTAAGACTACTCACAATAAACATTCACTACAAAGATTTAATTACAAACTGTGTGAAATAAATCAAGTTAATTGAGTAATAAATTATACATTTTTAATAAGTGCTTATAAGTATGTAGGCTCATTGAAATAAATTTAAAGCTGATTAGAGAACCCTGGTGATATTTCCAATTAGCAGAAGTTGTTTGCAAAGAGCAATAGATTCAATTAGCTATAGAAGGGCCGGTATAACCTGGTTGGTAGAGCACTGGACCCATGCCCTAGAAGCCGTGTGTTTGATCTCCGCTGACCACCGGTGTAGTAAATTGTGCTGATGCACGTTAAATATGTCAAGTCACAAAGTCCTCCATGTTCCCATATCAAATCATACCTATTGGGGTAATGATCCAGGAGTTTCCTTGTCTTCTGGATTGGTTCATAATTACAGAGCTACGTAGTTGAACATTAGTAGTCGTAAACCCAAAATTGGGTCGACGACGGTTATAAAATAAAAAAATAGCCATCGACATTAACATAAATGAATAGCTTTGAAAAATCAGAAATAAAATAACGGATGATGAATTTGCACCCAATTAAGCACCACGGCATAAAATTATCAGCTTCAAGGGTTTAGATGCTTAATGAAATGAAATTTTTAATATTTTTATTTATTGTAATAAATTATTTAATTTGGTTTTGCAGAATCAATTGAACGAAAAAATTGATCCCAATTTGTATATTTTGGGTGTGATAGTGTTCTGCTTTACATTGACGGAAGCTCTACTCTCTTATTTCACCGATCCTCAATATGAGTACTTCTGGGACGCTGAGCGGGTAAGTTGATTTTTTGTTTGCATAAAACATATTTTAGGTCAGCTGTTTTGCAATTCTAAGGATTTCATGGATACTAGACACAGCGGTTATCAAAAATGGCAATATACATTGCTTTTCAATATACATTATTGTACTTTTTATATTGCTTTTTCAACAATATGAAAAAACAATGCAAAAAGATTAAGCTGTAAAAATTGCGGTGTAATACCTCTCAGAGTTTGGTGCTGAAAAATTCCAAAACATTGTGTGAATGAGTACTTTATTTCAAGACATTACCGAAACGTGTAATACCTCTCAGAGTTTGGTGCTGAAAAATTCCAAAACATTGTGTGAATGAGTACTTTATTTCAAGACATTACCGAAACGTGTAATACCTCTCAGAGTTTGGTGCTGAAAAATTCCAAAACATTGTGTGAATGAGTACTTTATTTCAAGACATTACCGAAACGTGTAATACCTCTCAGAGTTTGGTGCTGAAAAATTCCAAAACATTGTGTGAATGAGTACTTTATTTCAAGACATTACCGAAACGTGTAATACCTCTCAGAGTTTGGTGCTGAAAAATTCCAAAACATTGTGTGAATGAGTACTTTATTTCAAGACATTACCGAAACGTGTAATACCTCTCAGAGTTTGGTGCTGAAAAATTCCAAAACATTGTGTGAATGAGTACTTTATTTCAAGACATTACCGAAACGTGTAATACCTCTCAGAGTTTGGTGCTGAAAAATTCCAAAACATTGAGTGAATGAGTACTTTATTTCAAGACATTACCGAAACGTGTAATACCTCTCAGAGTTTGGTGCTGAAAAATTCCAAAACATTGTGTGAATGAGTACTTTATTTCAAGACATTACCGAAACGTGTAATACCTCTCAGAGTTTGGCGCTGAAAAATTCCAAAACATTGTGTGAATGAGTACTTTATTTCAAGACATTACCGAAACGTGTAATACCTCTCAGAGTTTGGCGCTGAAAAATTCCAAAACATTGTGTGAATGAGTACTTTATTTCAAGACATTACCGAAACGTGTAATACCTCTCAGAGTTTGGCGCTGAAAAATTCCAAAACATTGTGTGAATGAGTACTTCATTTCAAGACATTACCGAAACGTGTAATACCTCTCAGAGTTTGGCGCTGAAAAATTCCAAAACATTGTGTGAATGAGTACTTCATTTCAAGACATTACCGAAACGTGTAATACCTCTCAGAGTTTGGCGCTGAAAAATTCCAAAACATTGTGTGAATGAGTACTTTATTTCAAGACATTACCGAAACGTGTAATACCTCTCAGAGTTTGGCGCTGAAAAATTCCAAAACATTGTGTGAATGAGTAATTTATTTCAAGACATTACCGAAACGTGTAATACCTCTCAGAGTTTGGCGCTGAAAAATTCCAAAACATTGTGTGAATGAGTACTTTATTTCAAGACATTACCGAAACCTGTAATACCTCTCAGAGTTTGGCGCTGAAAAATTCCAAAACATTGTGTGAATGAGTACTTTATTTCAAGACATTACCGAAACGTGTAATACCTCTCAGAGTTTGGCGCTGAAAAATTCCAAAACATTGTGTGAATGAGTACTTTATTTCAAGACATTACCGAAACGTGCTTACAAACACTTTAAGAAAGAATTCTTTCACCAAGCTCCATCAATGAATTATTTACCCCAATTTCGGTTAATTTTTGTTTGTATAAAGCATATTTTAGGTGAGTTGTGTTTAATTGGAAGGATTTTATGAATACGAGACACAGCGTTTCACAAAAATAGCAATATACAAACAATAGCGTAACAAAAGTAACGCAATCTATACTTTTTACATTGCTTTTTCAACAATATGAATAAAACAATGTAAAAAGATTACGGTGTAAAAATTGTGGTGTAATACCTTTTAGAATTTGGTGCTGAAAAATTCCAAAACATATTGTGAATGAGTACTTCATTCCAAGTTAATACCAAAACGTGCTTACATACATTTAGAAAAAATAATACTTACACCAAGCTCAGATGTATTTGCCCCATTCATGAATTATTTACACCAATTTCGGTGCACGTTTGGAAATCGTCTGATGATTAAGGTAGATTGAAAACAATCGAACACGAGAAGGTGTAAGTTTGCTGTCATCTCACAGACGCGTTATGCAGAAATAGAACTTCAATGTTACAAAAGGCATGCATGGTTTCAGTTGTGTAAGAAAGTGAATTATGTTCCCATAAGAAGATTTACAAAAATCCATCAATTAATATGTTTAATTCATATTAGGGGGACCAGAAAGTAATGTCGTTTAAATGCATTTGATATTTGTAATCCAGATTTTATTTTCAATCAATAATGTATTCACACTCGTTACCAACAACCTTTCAATGCCGGATCGAATATCAATATAAATGAATCGAAAAAAAAAATAAATAGGTTTCTAAAACTAACTAATATTTAATGCGCCGAAACTACATTACTTTCCGTTCTCTCTAAAATTTTATTTTGTTCTGTTAGGCCTAATTTGAATGTTCTTTCTGTAATGTGTGTAGGGTTGATAAAAACTAATTTTATTTCAAGAACCACTGAGTGTATGCTTACTTGAACATACTGAAACTAAACTCAGTGGCGCGACAGTCCATAAAGGACCAAGGCCTACTGTGCCCATCTCAGCTTTAACGTATTAGTGTATTAATTATGATTTAAATATATTGCAGAAAGTATATTAATGTATTAATTATAATTTAAATATATTGCAGAAAGTATATTAATGCATTAATATATTAATGTTTTTTTTTTCTTTCCAATGAGCTGCACAATCAGTCTTCCCGATGGGCAGACCTAGTGGCAGACCTAGTGCGGTTCTCTAGAAGTGGTATCTACTCTTTCAGTGACTACCACAATGGGTGAGATACCGTTAGCCTTGTTAATTTAGACGTCTAGTTTCTGCCACACTAGATGGCAGCACCGAGACTCTATTTGGATGCTAAAGTGCACTAGGAATTTAATTTTTCCGGAAATGCCAAGAGCCAATAAGGCACTCCAGGGATCTTTTACATGCCGCATAATCATACGACATGGCCGCTGAGTATTTTCTGCATCCCGAAAATCCGGTGTCTGGGCCGGGGATCGAACCCGCAGACTTGGGCTCAGAAGGCCGACGACAAACCAACTGCGCCACCCAGCCACATATATTAATGTATTAATTATAATTCAAATCAATTACTAGTATACTAATCTAATTTATATAATTAAAATCGTGGATATTAAACAATAATAGGGAGGAAAAGCTCCTAATGCAGCAAGAATAGGGTTTTTAACGTTTCATTTTTTTATTTTTAAATTTTTAAAATAAGATTTATGGATAAAAATCACTTTCGGAAAAAAAGTGAAGTTAAAATCATTCAACTTACATATTAAATAATTTATGCTTTTATTTAACTTAACTGTATTGATTAAAATATTTCAATCCATTTTACTTTAAAAAAATACTAAAAGTTAATTTATTTTTAATTTCTTTCAGGATGAATACGTTATTGATCATCAACCGATTTTATCGAGACTGTTATTTTCATGGGTTTATAGGTACGGGATTTTTACTTCTTATAACGCATTATTTACAAGAGTCCGTCAAGTGACGTCTTCTATTTTTTTAATCAGTATTTACAACAACAGCTTTGGTAAATAAATTAACAAAACAAATCCAATAACATCTTTATCACGTGGTTCCCGGACAGGTGACAGATATTCAACAATAAAACGTGAAAAAAAAATAATTATCCACAATAATTTTTTTAATAAAATGAAGGGTACGGAAATTGTGCTGTATAGAAATTAAGCAATTGTACAGAAAGTTTCCTACTACGCATTATTCTCCCATTCAATAAATGAAGAAACCGGGTTTTTTTTTAATGCCGGTATTTGAAATTTAGGAAAAAATCCGAATCTACCGCTCAGAGGGAAAATTATCCCTATCTTCGATACTAGTTGCACATTTAAATATCGCATGTTTAATAGCTGAATATGATTGCTCAAAATTATTAAGAAGCTAAACATTAAAACATGAGAGAATTAGCAATGCATTGCTCAAGAAACACCCATGCAACAAAATCAGACAAGTTACCAAGATAATGGATGTCTGCCTTCGATGAAATTTATTTCTCAACAAAATGGAAACATACTGTTAAAAGCAGGGTAAAAACTAATCTACTCCGGATAAAAACCAGAGAACTACAGACCAATTTGCCTATCTTTGCTTAAATACTTGAGAAATCAATCCTTGCTAGACCAACGCTTTCAACAACTGAAAGCCTACATAAGGTTTTTTTTTTTTATAATTAGTCTGATCAGACCACTATGAAGGTAAACCAGTTTACGAAAGAGTCCTTTAAAAGAAAATCTAGTAAAAATAAGGAAATGGTTGCGAACATATGTCAAAAAATTTCTTTAAATTATGAATGTGATTGGTTCGTCTTATGCACTTGTCTACCACTACAGATTCAATTCTGAAATATATATGATAAATTTCTCTCAGGCACTTTTAAAGTATCCCATCTACCAATTTATTATATCTTAGATGAAGGAGTAGATGTTCCCCATGGGGTAGTAGCTCCAAAAACATTGTATCAGTCACTTTTAAAATAGAATTTGGGTTCATGCGCAGACTGCTTATAAAAACCCATGTGGAGGCTAGACTCTACCCATTTATAGACTTCTCGTCAAAAACGAACAACATAAGTTTCGTGAAAACCATTCTACATGAAAGCAACTCAACAGAATTAACACGTTGAATGTCATGGGGTCACCGGTGACAGGCAGTGAGTTTGTTCGTAGCGCCACGGGGGTGACCGGTGAAGCCAACGTAATTAGAAGCACATAATTTGAGTAAATTTTTAATATTATTATCGTTACTAAAATGGTTTGAAGAAATTAATGCAATATAGAACACAAAAAAATAGTTTAGAGATGCCAACTTGCTCCGGACAGCGAATAAATATTTTCAAGTGGTAGTTTATTGATATTGATTCTTGGTTAAATAAATTCAATTTAGTAGATTTCTATCCACCACTATTTCTAAACAATTCGTAAGTCATCTAATTCACCACTTTTTTCAGGTATGTCATGCTAAACCTTTTAAAAAAACTAACACAATCTGTCAAATTTGCTAATTTAGTTTGTAGTTATTTACCGCTTGGCCAGACGGGCAAGTCGTGTAAATGTGCATGTGGTAATGTTTTGCAGTTCAGGCGAGATAAAGTAACTTTCTTCGAAATTTAAATTTTTATCAGTTAAAAAAAATATTTAACGGAAGGGTTAAAATTTTTAAGTATAGAAAGAAATTTACGAAATAAATACTAAATTACATTACCAGATACGCTTAGTTAAAAAATACCTTCTCTCAAATTTTAGTCTTTCCGTTATATTATCTTTTGCGTAAATTGCTAAAAATGTCTTTATTATTTTAGAATAGTATGGTATGGTTACAGAAATTTCATCGATGCAGGCGATCTAGACCAATTAAATCCTAGATTAAGAGCTACATATGTGCATCAGAAATTCCAAGAGCAATGGACGAAAGAAGTGAAAATTGCTGAAGAAATGTATGTTGGTATTGTATCATTTTGGGAACATTTTAGTTCTATTCTGCTTTAAGCAAATCAATCATGAAAATCTTTGTTTCTGAGACTCTTGGACAGCTAAAACAAGAAATTTTAGATGTTCAAGTTGATATATCTTTCTGCTGTTCATATTTGGAAAATTAAGTTTTTGTAAACATTAAGAGAATTACCATTTAAGATTTAAAGAATAAATTTAATTTAAACATGATTAAGAGTTACAAATAATGAATTAACTGAAAGTTATAAAGAATGGACACAGAAAGTTAAATAAAATTGAAATTGAGATTATGGGACATGCATGCTTCACCAACCAACGCTGCAAGTTGGAGTGCAAGTGCTTGAGTATCACAAAGTAAAGGTGAAATTATAGGAGCAGAGCACCGCCGCAAGTACTTCAGTTTATGCAAATAGATTATTCGGCCCACGAATAAGTAAAGGTTTACTTAAGGAAAAAATAAAGCCTTTGAATTGAACGCTTGCGTTACTTGACCTTTGAGGTCATACAAGTGCATCAAATAATTATTGTTGCGATAATTGGGAAATTAGGATACATCATCAGGATTGAAATTGCATAAGTTTTCATGCTCGAAAGTGTCTTTGGATGCCGGTAGGGGGCGCTTCACCTTTTATGACATATTCAGAAGCTCGCAAATAAGCAGTATATTATTAACGAGATGTTCCGCTAGTGGCGTATGACGACATTTCCGGGCTATTCCTATACAATGCAATTCCTATACAGCTTTAAACTTAATGAAGAATCCCAAACTTCCTAAGAAATTTGCCGCAACATTTATGTGATCTCTTGTTATAAAAAAGACATTTTTAAACTTGCAAAATTTGAAGGAAAAAAAAATTATGTCTAAAAATGTTTTTTTTTTAAAAAACTGAAACTTGCCGAGAGAACCCGATTGCAGACTTGAAATCAGCTATACTAAGGCATGTAATATATTTTTTTAAAAAAATATCATGCAACAGTAAAAAAAAGTTTTCTAAGTGTTATTTATTGATTAACCTAAAGGTAAAGAACTGAGTCGTGGTGGATCAGGGGATAGAGATTTTGTCTTCCAATGAGGTGAACCGGGTTCGAATCACAGCGAAGGCTGGTCGATACGAATTCCACATTAGGCTTGAATCGACCGCAGTGCTGTCGTAAAATATCCCCATTGGTAGAAACATGGGTTAGAAACCCCTTGCAGTCAGACTAACCGTGGTAGGTTTTCGTGGTTTTACTTTCCATACAACGCAAATGCGGGCTAGTTCCATCATAAATGTCCTCTACGAAGGCTAATTTCTCCCAATACTTGATACAGGAGTTCTCTTCTGGATTGGGTTCAAAATGACAAGGCTACGGAGCTAAATATTAACAGTCGTAAACCCAAAACACTGGATCAGGTGTTCAACGGCAATAGAAAAATTTTGAAGTCTTGCAAAAAATGGAAAAATCTGGCCAATTAGAACTTTTTTTTTTAAATGTTCAATAATTCTTTAAATATTTAATAACCTATTTGACCGTTTTACTAGCCAGATAATTACTCACGGCAAAATAGTGTATGAAATTTAAATTATTATTAAGACACTCACGCGTTGTAGCTATATTTTTTTTTCCTAGGCAAAAAGAGATTCGAAAAGCTACCTTTAGTCACATACACGAACCATTCCAATTCCGTTATCACATGAGTTCAAAGACAAAATTAATGACCAGTTTAATCCAACTTTTTTTAGGTTTCAAGAAGAAGAAGTGGGGGAGGGCACAAATAAGAAGAGTTCTTGTTGTAAGAGAGGACCCTCTTTGTTTCTGACTTTTGCAAGAGCCATCTGGCCGTGGTTCTTAATGGCTGTATTTCTGGAGATCATATATAATTTCACTTCTTTGTTGCCTCCCATCATATTGGAGTAAGGATTACAAAATTTTTTCTAACTCTTTAATATTATTGAAATAACTTAGGATAAAAGAAAGCTCGCGGTACTATGATATTTGTCGACGATGTCGATTAGCAGACTTTTCGCAAAATAATTTATAGAGGTTGCGTTTTTTTTTTTTTTTTTTTTTTTTTTTTTTTTTTTTTTTTTAACCCTCGAAAAAAAAACCGAGTGCCAAGAGTCAACCCTTTAATTTTAATATATCAAGATTTTTTTTCTCTTATTTATTAATTTTTTTTTCTTTAACCGCTCCCCTTACCATTTTTTAAAGGAAAAAATGCAAAAAATCAGCATTAATTTTTAATTTCATTAATAAATGTAAGAAACTAAAGCAAAACACTAGTTTTAAGTTGAAATTTTAACTCAGGATTAATTTTAAATTTTTTATTTGTAAAGTAACATTTAATTTACCATCAATTTACTACCCAGAGTTATTTTGGACAAATGAAAAAGTTAAATAATAGTTTTTTAAACAAGGGACAACACAGTACAAGTGATACTTTCCAAACGACAGTAAAGTGAGACGCCATTTTTTTTACCCTTTTTTTTCCATGCAAATTCAGCAACCATCGATATACCTTGACATACAAAGATGGCTAAGGTCTCAACATTTGCACAAATCCTGAGTTAACTATCAGGGAAGCGGTTTATATTTTGAAGTTAAATCGTCTTTTTAAGTTACAGACAAATCAAGTAAAATAAGCGAATCAAAATCTATTCATAGGAAAATACGTAATGGTAATTAAATGTTCCTTCCGTCTCAAATTAGTTCCTGCGTTTAGGTCAAAAATTTTGTCCCAAATTATTTGCTACATTTCAAGTAGGTGGGGTCATAAATAACTTTCGATGCAGTTGAGTAGATTGACGCCAGTAAGATTATACTAGCAATAAATTCACTATTCAATAGCTAAAAGATTTTAAGCCATTACTGGTGGAAGAGTCCTTACAAAAAGTGTACGAACCTTGGATGTTTAAAAATAATTTATCACTCACAGAGATGGCGACTAATACCCTAAAGTCTCTGAAAAATGTTCAAACTAAATTATAAAATCATCAGTGTCAGTAATTGGTACAAAAATATTCAAATGTTGCAACTGATTTGGGACAGAAGGAGTAATTATTTTTGTTAGATAGTATCATAACTAAATTAGGTGTGGTTGAAGTTGCATGGTATAATCGACTAATTGAATTGTTCCCAACAGGCAGTTAGGAGCATGGGAAGAGATCCATGGTTGGAGATTTATCAAAAGATAACAGAGCTAAAAATATAGCCAACCCCCCATAATCAATATTAAATTTGAAAATAGTTTGGCGAAAGCGAATCACCAAAAAGACCTTGAGAATTAGTATAACCATGAAACTGAAGCATTTTTGTGGTAAGAAATAAAGAGTTATGAATAGATATTTGTTTTCGATTTAAGCGCCACAGTGAATTAATGAGTCTTACAGTGTTATTGAAATAAAAAGTTATCCGTTACATTGATTGTTAAGAAAATAATAAAAAAATTTATTTTCGGTTTTTATAAAATGTAATACAAATTAAATAATTGGTTTAATTTAATTAAAATTCGATTAAGAATGATTAAAAACTTGATTTAATTAAAATTCGGTTGAGAATGATTAAAAACTTGATTTAATTAAAATTCGATCAAGAATGATTAAAAACTTGATTTAATTAAAATTCGGTTAAGAATGATTAAAAACTTGATTTAATTAAAATTCGGTTGAGAATGATTAAAAACTTGATTTAATTAAAATTCGGTTAAGAATGATTAAAAACTTGATTTAATTAAAATTCGGTTAAGAACGATTAAAAACTTGATTTAATTAAAATTCGGTTAAGAACGATTAAAAACTTGATTTAATTAAAATTCGATCAAGAACGATTAAAAACTTGATTTAATTAAAATTCGGTTAAGAATGATTAAAAACTTGATTTAATTAAAATTCGATCAAGAACGATTAAAAACTTGATTTAATTAAAATTCGGTTAAGAATGATTAAAAACTTGATTTAATTAAAATTCGGTTAAGAATGATTTAAAAAAATTAGATGAGGAATTTAACGATATTTTAAAAGCTAGGAAATATGTATTGTCCATTGTGACTTCAAAGATAGACTCGTGTATTTTGATTTAATAGTATAATATTAAGCTTTTGGGTACACAGACCAATCACACACACATATTGTATGGATGATTATAAGTCGTGTAGCAAAGTCTTACCTATTACATCTATTTTTTTGCCTTTTTAATAAAAAGTTTCTATCCAAATATTATATTAATAACCTCTTTACCTTTTTTTTTTCCCTCTTGTAACAGTTTTCTCATCACATTCATCGACAATGACGAACCGAGCTGGCATGGGTATGTGTACGCAGGTTTGATGTTTATCCTGACACTCTTCTTATCGTTAACGGCGTGTCACCTTCAGAATTGTCTGGTCTGGGCTTCTATTTGTCCTAGATCTGGTATGAAAGCTGCCATGTATCGAAAAGTAAGAGATTCAAATGTTGAGTAACGACCTTCCTAAATATATATTTCAAAAATCCTTTTTCAAAAATTTAAGTTAAATAATTATACATATTCAACATATAGTTGATTAACAAGAGGGTCATTGGAGGTTGAGGTTCTAAAATTTTGTAGGTCAATGACATGGTGATGGTAATGCGCACTAGCCACCTTTACAATCTGGTTGATTTCAAGCCGTTACAGAACAATGTTTCTGACCCAATGACAAGTCAATGCCTTGAACACAGTGCTATCGCACCTCAAAAGTGATTATTCAAAAAACTAAGGGTCATAAATTTTTACCAAGTAAAAGAGGGCTAAATTTTTCAAACTACGGTCAATGTTTTTTGATTGAAAAAAAAGAGATAACATAATCAAACTAGCTTCTTAGAGGATAAGGCTTATACTTAAAGGCTTTTTTTTAGTCCCAATTAAGAAACAAACGGGTTTTCTGTTGTTTTTAATCCCCCTTCACTCCACCAGACCTCAATAATGATCCTTCGGATATTGAAAACACACTTTTTCTCACTCACATTTATACATGTTAATATTCAATTTCTGATATCCACACTTTTTGTAACTCTATTCTTTACAAAGGTATTAAAGATAAAAGTTTTTTTTATTTTTAAGATTAGTAATTATGGTGCAAATTATTTTTTTTTATATTATCTAAAATTTAGTTTTACTATCAAGCACAAACCATAATGAATTCTGAATTTCTATTTTCATTTGATTATTTTAACTTGTTCGCTGACTAAATATTCTTATGTATAAGGGTTGAATAAAAAGCAAATAGTGAAGAAATCAATCAGAGTTGCACTTTGTAGACAACATATTCTGTAATCCATATTAAAAATATACGTTGAAAATTCGGGTAAAAAAAGTCATTAGAGCTTACTTATACTCAATCAGAAAGTAATATTTAAGTAAGGAATGAAGTATAACAGCGATTCTCAACCTGTGGGGCGCGCCCCCCTTGGGGGGCGTGAGCACACTAGAGGGGTGGCGCGAGAATATCCAAGGGAAAATATTATTTAAAAGAATTTATTAACTGAATGAAAGTAAAGCGCATATACTCATAGAAAACAAAATACATTTCGACACATTTAATAACTTAGTAAAGTAAAACAACTTATTAAATCAAAACTTAGGTGGGGAGCCAAAGGTGGCTTTGCTTTGAGGATTTTTCCTAATTTTCTGGCTAAATCTGTGTGGCTGAAATTTTTTTGTAACATCTTAAACCTATCTCTAACACATATCACGTACACTTTTAATTGTAAAATAAAATTTAATTTACTTTACAGTATAACTTCAAAATTGTAACTTTTGCGCCTAAGGTTCCAAAGGCGAGCCATACATTGAAATCACTTTTTCATTTACTCAAATTATTTATAGAAAAGACACTTGGACTGGCTAACTTCTTTTAAAAAGGCACTTTAAGTGTCTTGCTTGTAGGGACAAGTTTTCCGACTTTAAAAAAGGTATTTGTTTTTAGAGTGCATAATTTGTTTGTATATCATTTACATTGATAGTTCTTGTGTGACGTCACTAGCTAACTCATTAGAATAAAGCTAGAATTACTGAGTTAGTTCTTTCAAAAGGGTTAAATAACCATAACTAATAAGTAAGAGTTAAATAACCATACTAGAGTTAACTAAACTAACCCATAACTAGTATAAAAATACCCAAATTTACCAGAAAATACCAGAATTTACCACAAAAACACTCATAACTACCATGAAAATACCAAAAAATACCTGAAAAATCACTTTTAATGCAAACAAAATGAAAAAAACTAGAAACAAAATATCGCAAACTCTACTAAAGTGCAGAAAACGTCAAAATATTATAAAAATTTAAAAAATGCCTAAGTTCCACATTTGCTTAAAATGAAATAAATCAATTTGTATTCAATTAAATCATACTTTTGAGGGGGGGGGCACCTCAGACTCACCCACTTTACTTAATCAAAACATACTAAATTAAAAAACAAATTTAATAATTATTAGTGACTTCCTGTCTTGCAGAGTAAAGTTTTTCGAGGAAAGGTTTAATATTAGAAATTGCCACTCTCAGTTCTGTTTCTATATTTAGCCGAGATCTATATTTTGTCTTTAAAGAAGCCACAGCAGAAAATCTAGTTTTACAAAAGTAGGATGTTGAAAATGGTAATACGAAATGCCCTTGTTTTTAGTGCAGAAAAATCATCCTTTACTTCTGCCTAAAATACAAATAGTGATTTATTACTAAATTGTGTTTTGTTTTCGCCACTTGTCGTGAAGTCTATGAATTTTTCTTCCTCATCAATTGAGAGTCCTTCGGGAGTCTTATGAAATGAATCCCTAATCCACTCATAACTTGCTATCAGTTTGTCGTCAGCAAGAAATGCGTTTTAAAATTCTCTGCCAGCATGGCTAAATGATTTTCAATGGTTACAAAAACAGATTTTACACGTTCATCTTCAGCCTTATAAGTTTTCGTACAATCATCCACATTTGCAAACATTGTTAGGTTTTTTGCTTAAAAATTCTGCCCCATAATTCCAATTTTCTACAAAAAGCATTAACTTTAACACTCGTATCCAATATATTTGTATTTGCTCTTTGGAGTTGAAGATTCAAGTTAGTTAATTTCCCGAATATGACGACCAAGTAGCTCAATTTCATCACAAGTAAACAATCGCGAAAATTCTCGGCTTCCGGTCTTCTAGGAAAATGGTGATTTCTTCTCTTAACTCATAAACACGTAACACGCAAAAATTTCTCACGCGGTAATCATCTTCCCTCGCAATTAAATAGTAAAGCTGAATGTGCTGAACCCATGTCTTTACAAAGTGCGTAAAAGGTTATCGATCTCAGGGGTCTCATTTTTATATAATTTACCACTGTTACAACCGTAGTTAACACAATATTTAAACCAGGACTCATTTATTTCTAAGCCAAAGCTTCTCTGTGGATCATGCAATGTGTCCAGACGCATGGAGGCCATTTTTGTTTTACAAGTGCTTGTATACTTTAGAAACTTCCGGACATTGAACGAGCACCATCGTTTCATATTCCGACGCAATTTTTGCATTCTATATTTGCCTCATTCATAAAATCATTTAAAATAGCAAATAATGCGTGTGCTATTGTGTAGTTCTACTACTGACATATTATCACAAAATCGATCATAGTCAATTAAATGAGCAGCTTTATTAATATATGTTGCTGTATCTGCTGCCTGTTCATCAAGCTGAATTGAAAACAATTTGTCACGCAACTTCGAGAAAAGCTGACACTATACATCTTCAGCTATATCACCAATTCGACTAGCAACAGTATCATATGAAAGAGGTATGGACTGCAATTGTTTTGAAAAATTATCTCCAAACATAATTTTTACACTCTCAATTGCTGCTGGCTTTTACTTTACTCTTGTTTTGGCAGTTAGTTTAAAATAATTCAAAGACAGAAGTCAACATACTCCATATACATTATTGCCGTAATGTTGTATTAATTTTACTGAAGGTGGGGGGCGCGATGAAAATTTTGATTGAAAACTGGAACGCGAATACTGAAAGGTTGAGAAACGCTGAAGTATAGCTTTATTGAAATATGTTGAATCATTATTGAGGGCAAACACAGGAAAAGTAGTATTAAATTTACAAGCTCTTTTTTTTTCTTTTGTTGGCGACAAGCTTAAAAATTTTACTCTTTTAGGTCTTGAAAGAAAGAGATTTGTATGATTTAATTAACGTTTATATTTTATCATATTGAAATAATTTGATTTTTACAACTAGGATTAAATAATAAAAACGTTTTGTTTGAAAAAAAATATTAATTTTTTATTTCACGTAATTAGTTTTTAGTTTTTGATAATGTATTATTGAAGGGTGTTCATGAAGTACCCTGTGAGCATTTTCCTATTATTATTTTCTCCTGTCGGTCAACGGTTCATTCGACCTAGTCTAACTCCTCATCTGAAACTGCTTTTGTAAATAAAAAAATAGAAATTTTTTTAAAATCTGCATTCATTTATCAACTAAAGAAATAAACACGACATTTAACAAAGTTCTCTTCCTTATTCATCATATTCTAAGGAGAAAATCGAAATAAAATGAAAAGAATGTAAAATTGTTTAGGGAGGCACTAACCATGAAGGAATTAATGGGATTCACATTAAATTTGGGTAACCATGAGCAGTGCACAGTAAAAATTTAAAATTTCACACTGTTTTACGTTTTCTTAAGTGCATGTTTTGGCAGAATTATTCTATTTTTCGTGTCGTTTCTAGTAATATAAGATATGTAAAAATTATAAGTTTTATTTTGTTACTGAAGATCAAAATAGTTATCTCTAAAAAGTTAAGCTGACAAATAATTTTCATTTGCATTAATCTGTGATTAATGTAAATGTAAATCCATTGCTATGTTATAAATCATAATTTATTCATCATAAATTCATTACTATATATTTACTATCCATGACTATATGGCTAAGTTTTGCTTTGAATTTAGGTCTTAGCTTTGAGTAGCGGATCCAGACGTTGTTATACTTTGGGTGAACTGTGCAATATGCTTTCTGTTGACGGACACACACTGGTACAGTTGGTATGGGATTGCAATATGATATGGAGTTGTCCAATGAGGATCATTCTGACGATCGCGCTTTTGTGGAGGTACCTGGGAATAGCATCCCTCGCAGGAGTAGGCATTATGGTACTAATCATGCCCATAACAGCCAAGTTAGCCTCCGCATCACAAAAATTGCAGGTAATGTAAATTAAAATGATTTTCTAATTTTTATCTCAATTTAATTAATTTGTTAATTATTAATTTAATTAATTAATTAATTTTTACAATAATTCTCACTCTAATTAACACCTTATTGTTTAGCTTCTGTTGAGCTGGAATCATAGAATATAGTTTAGTAATACTGTCAAGTTTCAATTTTGGGATGTTGAGGGGAAAGTAAAAGCAGCTTTCTTGGAGACAATTATTTTTTTTTTTTTATCAATTGAGCAGTGTATGCAATAATTTTTCAACAATCTACTACTTAGGGGTCATTGATACGCCAAAACCCTCTTTTTCCTAACACTGAGCTAGTCAAATCCCTAGTGAATCCTCTATCTAGATCAAATATTGACAATTTATCAAATATTAATTCTGCCAAAAATAAATTCACCCATCTGTTATACGTTAAATTTAATAACATATAAATTACACAAAATGATTAACAATTGGGAGACTTGTTCAAAAAAAAGTATTAAAACATTAGCTTTGCTGTCCAATAGTAACGAATAACCACTGGCATGCATTTAAACCAAAAATTATTTACATTCTTTGGATTTTATTTAAAATCTCTTCTTCCACTATCCTCTTCGTAAGTGTATATTTTTTTCTGAAATATTATTCTTAGAAAGTGTAATTTTTCCAAAAGCAAAATAATTCCGGTTTTAAGAAATATCTATTTCAATACCACGTAATCTATTTTCGAAGTTTTTCTCATCTTACTCTTTATCATTCAAAAGGCAAGTAAACTGATCACACTTTTATTTACTTAACTTTAAAAAATGTTTTTGATAAATATGTATAATATAATCAACTAACGTAAATTTCCACAATTTCAGTGATGCATCATATTCCCGATATCAATAGCATATACATAACCTCATTTTCATCATAGCAGCCTAGCTAAAGTTCATACTTTTACAATATAGTCTAACACCCTACTGCATATAATTACATAGTCAGAACCTCAATGATCCACATGAATACTCCTTTACTTCATTTGAATTCCTCAACCTCATCGACGCACCACAAAGATCAAGCTAAAAATGAATGGGATAAGGGCCTCAAGCGGCCTCAGGTGCCCTCATATTTTATACGGTTATAAGTAAAGTTATATATAGTATAGTTATATGCAGTTATATATAGTATAGTTGTAAGTAAATATCCGCAATTTACGATTACTTTATTTTTTTTCTTCAAAAATACAGTACCTGGGTTTTGATGTAGCCGGCATATTTTTCATCTAGATCTAGAAATAGTTAATAAGTAAGGTTTGGTGCTCTCTACAGCTCTATCATAATAACGAGTTTCCTAAAAACATTTTATATCTTAATTTCTTTATGTATTCATAAAAACTCGTATTTTAGTAGATATTTAATTGTTTCAATAATTAGTCTTCCAATTCCTCTTAGAAAAAACAAATGGAGTGGAAAGATTCTAGAATGCGTCAAATGAGTGAAATTTTAAACGGGATTAAGGTGAGATATTTTTCTAATATTTTAAATTCTATTTTCTATTTTCTGTATTTTGATTTTTGAAAATAATGAAGAAAAAATTAGTTTATTAATAAACAAAACTTTAAGTTTAGTAGTTTTCGTGTAATTGCCAAATTTAACATAAAAATTTTGCTAGTTTTAGA
Source organism: Parasteatoda lunata (assembly GCA_949128135.1). NCBI lineage: Eukaryota > Metazoa > Arthropoda > Arachnida > Araneae > Theridiidae > Parasteatoda > Parasteatoda lunata. The sequence continues at coordinate 101,200,751 of OX421970.1, forward strand.
TTATTAGGATAGAGGATGCCCTATAGAGATAACTTAAATAGTTTTGACAAAAAAAAATAATAATAATAAACTACCACACACTATTGAAGGATGTTATTTTATCAATTACATTTGAAAAAATGTATACTCGTTACAATTACTTTTGAACGATGGAATGGACATAACTGCTTGCTTGTAATCGTATTTACTAATTATTTATAAACCAATACTTTTTTAATCATGATTATAGGCCTTACGATTAAAATTATAGTCCTAATTATATCGCTAGTTTTGAACTATAATTATCGGTAATGTTAATTTTTTTATTACATTTCATCTTGATGTAGTTTTGAATGTAAGCAATTAAGATTGTTACTTTAATAACCCATAAACTAATAAACCGATAAAGTGCAGGAGATAGTTACTTGCATAGACCGATACTTTTTTAATCATAATTATAGGCAATCATAATTTTTACGATTAAAGTTTTAATCCTAGTTCTATCATCTAGTTTTGAACTATAATTATCGGTAATGATAATTTTTTATAACATTTCTTCTCGATGTAGTTTTGAATGTAAGCAATTAAGATTACATGTAATCTTGATTGCAGATTATTTTATTATGTTTATCAATTGCATTTCACGTAATTCCACGAACAGATATGAAATCTGACTATTTGCTGGAAGAATTTTAGAAAATAACTTCGAAAGAAATTTACAAATGTGATACAGATTGGCTGTTATAAATAGCGGTTACATGGGTTTTAAAATATTGATTCGTCAATATTAATTCTTAAATTCTTGAATTCGTTTTTCGAATCTTGTTTTGGAATCATTTTATTAATGTTTAAGCATTCAATAATCGCAATTTAAATTCCGAATAAAAAAATTGGTTAAAGCACTGAAAATACAAAATATAAAGAATTGAATCCTAAAGATTAATAATATAATGATTCGAAAACACTAATAAGTTGAATCAATTCATGATTCCAATCATTAAGTGAATTGAATCAATCAATTACGTTTATAATATAGCAATAATGAAGCATAGTTCACAACATGAAATTTTCTCAAATTCAGGAATTTGATCTCTTCTAATTTTAGGTTTTGAAATTGTTTGCTTGGGAATTGCCATTTACAAAGAAAATTGAATCGATCAGGCAAAAGGAAGCAACTGCATTACGAAAATTGGCTTTCATCAATGGATCTGTTATGTTTCTATGGATATCAGCGCCATTTCTCGTAAGATTTTTTTTCTAATAAAATTTAGTTGGAACATTTAGAAAAACTGAAAATTTCTGAAATAAATAAAAATGAATGTTTTTTTTTAAAAAATTAATTTTGGCAACATTTAAAATTTATGAAGATAAAAAATAATTAAAATTTAAAAAGTGATAAACAAAACACTTCTCATCCTTTAGGAAGTTTTAATAAAAGTATGTTTTTATTCATTATGTGCACTTAAAGAAAAACGAACCAGTACAACATACAATTTATTTAAATAAAACTGGAATACTGAGATTGAAAATTATTGTCTTCAGCTATTTGTCAGCTTATTATTGTACTGGTCGAACAATATCAAGCTCGTAAAAAACTACCTAACTGCTCTTCAAACCGGATACGCATTCAGCGATTGAATCTGATGCTAATTTTTATATTAAAGCCTGTATTAAGCGAAAAATCTATTAAAATATATCGGTTATGCGAGATCTTACCTCGTCGTGCTACAGGAAGACCACACGAAAAAGTTTACAGATACGCTTCAATTTTAAACTTTCTAAATTTCGTTCAAAATGAATGGACTGATGACCAGGAGCTTGGCACAATGCTAGAAAAGCTACTGACTGCTTTTCAAACCAGATACGCAATTACAGATTGAATCATGTGTCCCCGCAGTGATTTTTTGAGTTAATTAAAGACGCTCAAGTCAGACGGGGACATATTTGAAATATATGATGGGTATTTTAAGATTACCATTTGAATTTCAGAAAAAGAATTTAAATTGCTTCGGTTATGCAAGATCTAATCTTGCCGTACTAGAGGAAGACCCCACACGAAAAAGTTTATCGATACGTTTCAATTTCAAACTTACTAAGCTTCGTTCAGAATGAATGGTATGACTGATAGGAGCTTAGTACACTGCCAGGCTCTTAAAAAATTTCCGACTGTTCTTCAAACTAGATACGCTTTCAACTATTGAAACCCATGTCCCCGCAGTGATTTTTCGAGTTAATCAAAGACGTTCAAGTCACACAGGGACATATCTGGTAAATAAGATGGGCATTTTACGATTCCCATTTGAATTTAAGAAAGAGCTATTAAGTTGTTTCGGTTATGTGTGATCTAACCTTGTCGTGCAACAGGAAGACGCCACGAAAACGTTTACCAGAACGTTTCAATTTTAAACTTTCTAAATTTCGTTCAGAATGAATGGATTGATAGGAGCTTGGTTGTTATACTTTGGTCATTGTTTGTTTGACAAGTATTGCTATTTATTGACATAAAATCTCGTGAATCCTTTTTATCACACCGACATTTTCCTCATTTTTTTAAAAAATAATATAATTTTTGTTTAATGGCTTTTGACTGGCGTTCACTGATTGTAACTTATACATTATTTTGTCATTTAAAATTGACTGATACAAATGTTATATTCTTCAAGAATTAATGAATTCATCTCCTATAGATTGCTATCACCTCATTTGTGACGTATGTGTTGATTGATGTAAACAACGTTCTGAACCCAAGTATTGCTTTTGTGTCTCTCACTCTCTTCAATACTCTGAGAACAAATATGGCCACAATTCCTCAAGTCATTGCTTCTATTGTACAGGTAAGTGAACTTCCCCCCCCCTCAAATTAAAGAAGTAGATTATATATTTAATTGTTAAAAATGTCAATAGCTGGAGTAATATGCAAGACATAAATGGTTACACGTCAATTCTTCCATAAGATCCGTTATACGTAATCAGAAATCCAATGTATTTTGTCTTGGTGTTTGGCAAGAAATAGAATATGGAATTGACGTTTATCGCATAACAACAATAAAATTAAATTTGCGCCATCTATTATCATTCATTGAATATAAAGATTTAAATTCCGATTCGAAATTTTGTATTTTGCAAGTCTAGTTTTATTTGAAACAAAAATTTGTTTTATAAGCAGTTTTGTTACGGTACAAGGAGGATGAAACTCTATATCAGTCATGTCAAAGATACGGCCCGCGGGCCGCATCCGGCCCGCGATCGCAATGTGTCACAGAAAGAAGAATCATGTTTTTTAGAGCTTTTAGACTTCAATCGATTCCTCTACGGAAGTTTTAAAATGCGCACACCACATTTATAAGTAATTTCAAGGGCAGCGCGTGCCTAGACAAGCGAGAGAGATAGACAGTAACGCCATCTCTTAGCAACAAGCAGAATCTTCCTCGCGCTTCTTGTCGGGTATCTGGATCCTCGAGCTCAAAATAATTACCCTCTTTTATAATTTTGATATGATTTTTAACAACAATTATATATTATATACTATATAATTAAATAAATAAATTGTTATAATAATTCAGCACATTTTTTTATTTGAATCTGGCCCGCCTACACATTCTAAATTTAATATATGGCCCTCTGCAAAATTGAGTTTGACACCTCTGCTCTATATTGTCATTTTTATGTTTTGTGTTGAAAACCTTCTACCCCGCAACGTTAATTATTCGATTAAATTTTTAATTTTTGTTCCTTCGATATTTTTTTATGCTCTTAACAAATAAATAATTTTTATTTTAATAAATAATTAACCCTATTATGCTTTTATGGTATTGCTTCGATCTTTGGTCCTAAAAAAAGTCCTCATTTTAAATAACTAAAATTTAAAAAAATATTTTATTTTGATCTTTAAAAAACTCCTATTATTCAGTTTTTTTAATAAAAAAAACTTTTTTCAGAATTTATTGTTCAATTTTTTTTTATAAAAAAAGTCCTATTATTCAGAGTTTATTATTCAATATTTTTTGAGATTTGGAAATAAGCAATAGTTTACTGATTCACAATAAATTTTCAATAATTTTTTTTTAAAATTGTTTTTAGGGTAGTGTGGCTTTCAGAAGAATTAGAACTTTCTTGCTATCTGAGGAGCTTCCCGATCGAGGAACAGACGATGATACAGCTATCTGTAAGTTACTTCTTTTTAGCCCGCCTGAGAGGATATCATTTTTTACCTTCATTTTCTATGGTTATCGTATTATGTAATTAGTAAAAAAGCACACCAATCAATTTATATTTAGATAGTAAATTTTTTTAAAATTTTTTTTCTTCACATTTAATTATGATAACCAATGGAAGTAAAATATATATATATATATATATATATATATATATATATATATATATATATATATATATATATATATATATATATATATATATATATATATATATATATATATATATATATATATATATATATATATATATATTCCTAGGTTGAAACTTTATGAAAATTATTAAACAAAGACTTTTTCAACCTATGTAAAAATTTAGAGGCAAACTGTGTACAAACTTTAAAACTTTCCTTGAAAAAATTCAGTGTAAAGTTTATTGAAAAATAAGCATAATTTGTCGAATCTTTACTCGTCTTTTTTTACCCTAAATTATAAACTTATTTTCAGGAATTAGTGTCTTATATAGTATAGAAAATATTCTTACATAGTGTTTCTCACATAGTGTTTATATTATAATATTCCTTATTTCCTTACATAAATGTTAATCAAAAAAAAAAAAAATATTAGGTTTGAATATTGAAGTTCAATCATTATAATAATAAATTTAGAATCTTCATCATAAAAGAAAAATTAAATTGTTATTTTATTGAACACGAAATTTAACTAAACCCAACGAATTTTTATTATTAACGAAATTTTATTTTTCGAGGAAAGTTAGATAATTTAAATCTTGTTTTGAACTTTTGGTTCAACTAATGAATTCTTTAAAAGAAAATAAGAGTTCCATTTCCTCATAAAAAATAAGATACGGTTACTCTCTAGTAATTATTAACCCAAGATAGTATAAAGTACAATCGGCAGAAAATAAATATAGTCAAGTAAGCAAAGAATATGCATAAGGCAAGAAGTCCAGCTTCCATTGATATATAGTTTGTCTAAACGAAGAACTTCCCCAGCCATTCATCTGAACCCGTGGCGGTGACTATGGTAACGAGGTATGACTATTTCAGGTAGGGGTGTGGGATCGCTGTTTAGGGCAGGTTTGGGATCGAGTCAGTGAGAGAAATGGAATCTTTTACTTCGGTCTATTGTGTTAGCCTTAGAGTGAAGAGAAGCTACCCTCCCTGAAATGCGCTGTTGTTGTTTCCATAGCAGCAAACAGTCTCCGACTTAGTGGCGGGGGTAGTTCTTACCTTAAACAAACTATAATTTAAACCAACCCCATGGGGGGGGCATGGTTTGGTGTCGTCCCTGAATATAAAGGAAAAAATAACATTTAGTGGCATAACCTCAGAGGTCTCTGAAACGGGTTTACACCCCCCTAAACAATACTGGGGTTGGAGAAGCGTTGGGATGAAAAAGAAAAGTTTCTCTTTCTTTTATCGTTGGTTGGTTCTCTCTCTCTCTCTCTTTTTTTTTTTTTACATTATTGTTAAACAGTACTGTACTATTAATTAAAATATTTCTTTGAGAATACATTTAAATCTGCTGACACATTCTGACATAGAAAGAAGGAATAAAATGGCGGTTGGCGAAAAGCAGCGTACCCAAACATGCGTATAAAGTTGTCCAACAAGCGGTTCACAGCTATTGACTGTCACTTTGCTTCTTATTCGCATCCGCTGGATCTTAGTTCAACTGACGCTCTGCTAAATCTGAGTATGTTGCTCACCCTGTAAGTTATGTAAGTAAGTCATCCTATAGCAGTGTTTCCCAAACTTAAGACTTTTGCATACCCTTTCTAAAAATTTTCGTAGCACTGTGTACCACTAACAAAAAAATTTACGTATTTTTTACTGTAAAAAATTGCACAAAAGTTAAAGTCACAAGTGGCTGTTGACACCACTAATTGTTAACTGCTAACTCTGCAAAAAATAGCCGCAATAGAAAAATACGTAATCGTAAATTTTCAAGGCTAGCTTTGTTTTTAAACAAAATGCTTTGAAATTTTCGTTTCTCGCACGATATATCACATAAGAAAGCAGGGGTGCCTCTGGGCAAAGAATATATAATGTGTGAAGAAGTCTAGCTTCTCCGATACGTAGCAGGGGGCCAGCAAGGTCCCTCTGTATGACAAGAAAAGCGCCAAAGGATTTTGAGCCGACGCATACGCACGTCTTTCATCCATCATAGCGTCTCTAAACTGGTTTAACAACAAATCTTTCGCCATCTTTAAAGTGACTGTTTAAGGTGACATCTTTAAGTGACCGATATCTATTTAAATTATATACCTATGTTAAAATAATGAATTATATTTATTTTTTAATGGTTTCGTCACAAGTAAATATTTTCCTTGTTTAATAAGTAAACCTTTTTCACAGCCATATAGTCTGTAAAGAACAAAAGCAGACGGGTATTGAGTCACTTTTCATTAGCTATTTGCATGAGTGGGGAGAAAGTTGTTTGTTGGGAGCGGAGGGGAATGGAGTTGCTTACGGGGTAAGGACGGAGGGACCCTCTGTTAGGGGGCAGGTTGTTTTCCTAGCAATACTTCCACACCTTGATGGAGGAAACCGTTGCCTCCGGAACAGGTTTACATGGGGGCCTATGAGAGCTGGTCTTCTTCTCACTTATATATTCTTTGCCTCTGGGGGTGCGCGTACCACACTTTGGGAAACACTGGCCAATAGCGTACGGAACTGAGCAGTTCTACGTGTAAGTTACGTATTCGAAGAGCTGGACTTTTTCTCCTTTCCATATTCTTTGTTCGTGAAAAATGTATTATTTTTCATGAAGTTAATTTTTAATGTTTCGCTTGTGAAATATTTGCGGAGAATAGGAAATTAGGATCTTTTTGTTCTTTTAGGTAATGCTGTAGAAATCGATAGTGGATCATTTAGTTGGACCAATGGTGAGGCTCCGTTTCTACGTGATATCAATGTCTCTGTGGCCCGTGGAAGTCTTGTAGCAGTTGTTGGGCGCGTAGGATCAGGAAAGAGCGCTTTATTCTCAGCAATTCTGGGAGAGATGTATTCTAATAAAGCGGCTGGTGCTCCTGTCCGCATCATGAAGGTGAGTTTTAACTGCAGTGGTAGGTTTCAATTAAAATCTTATTCAGTCAATATCGTTGAAAATAAATAAGGAACTAATCGTCAGTTATCCATATTTTACACAGAGGATAAGAGGTTTGAAGCGACAATTAGACATTAACTAAGCTTTCAAGAGATTATTTTAAACTTTGCTTTATTTATAGAGTTTGTTATGAGATAGTGAAAAACATAAAATAATATGGGAAGCAACGCAGAAAGTAAGAGAATTTATGCTCATAGCTCTTAATATATATATATATATATATATATATATATATATATATATATATATATATATATATATATATATATATAAGTAAATATTATATGGATTATAGTTATTGACTTTATCGTTTTGGTATTCAACAATAATGGTTTTGGTGCAATCATAATAATAAGACCCACAAGGAGATTGAAAGATACGAGACAGGTCACAAATAACTGTAATTTATTGCACAAACACTAGTTTCTACAAGATTTTTGTTTAAATAAAAATTGAAAGCAAATTCAGGTGTGGTTCGAGCAGTGATTCATAATTTTTTCGGTTCATAAACTCCAAAATGCACTTTTAAAAAGCAGGGCATGATACAATTTGTGGTGCGTAGAATAAAGCCGAACAATGTAAATTAAATACAAATGTACAAAATTGGACATACTATAAATTTGGTTGTATAAACAAGATTAAAAAAACGGAGAAGAAAAAAGATAGTGATCTGTAGTAAAACCCCAGAATGAGAAAAATTAAATTAAAATAGATTTCCAATTTTTTTGGAGAAGGTGGGATGCTAGAAATATCTTACAAAATATAAATTGGAATTTTTAAAGTATGAATTGATTCCCAGAAATCATAGTCAGTAGATGAAGAGCAGTGTTAAATGATTTTAGCAGCAGAAAACTAACCTCTGATTAGAAATCCAATAATAAAGAGAGAAGGAAGATCGTTTAATTTACAGATTTTAGACGCATCTCTTATGTTTTTACGTCGAAATTTAAGGGTTCATTTGGTTTATCTAATATACGCAAGATTACACTACACAAGAATTTTGATTAACGACCTAGTTACTAATATCAGCAATAGGATCTTTAAAATGGTAAAATTTAGTTTGCTTACATGAGAGAGCGATTTGGAGACTGCCTTCCGGATAATGAGGCAAAACAATACAATTAAGAAAGCTCAAATTAGAAGACTTGTTGAATTCTGTGATAAATTTTCCATAGATGGAATGAATAATATTATAAGGAATTATATTTAGAACAAAAAAACGCACTATACACACTACACTGTGAAAACACTTTGAGCCTAAATGGCCTCAAAATTCACCGGATACAACAACCCGGAAATATAGGTAGTAAAGAAGCTGCAGCACTCCCTGGTGTAGAAAACATCATCCGTAAGAGAGAAAATTACACAGTTTTTACTCTACTTAAATATCTATGACATATTTCTCAGGTATACGCACCGCCTTAGGAAATCTGATATAGGCTGACTCAACACGTACTGCCATCTCATGAATCCAAAAGTCTATCAGTTTATTAATTCAGTTAGGAAGATCGATCTTTTGAAAAGATGAGATGTTACTCTTTGATTACTGACATTCTGGATGAGCACCGGGGTTCAAGTTTCGTCACAGTTTCTAAATTTCGTGATTGGTGTGCAGAGGTTTAAAAAAATTACTCAATGTTTTCAATTTTATGTGTAACCTAAATATGTTTTAAGTTAAATACAGTACCGCTCAAAAGTATCAGTACACCTAGAAACTTATAAAAAAATGGCAAAATTCAAAGTGTCATAACTTCTTTAAAAATGATCAAAAATGCTTCTGCTTTAGCTTATTTTGAAGCTTAAAATCTCTACTTTTATGTACTTTTATTGTTTTTAATTAATATATTTTGCAACTATGTACAATTACACTCTAAACAATCATAGAAAATTTTATTAATTATTTGTGAAGTTTGACGCGATGTACGGGCACAAAGGGGTTAGATATTGTTAATTTTTATTATACCATTGAAAAATTTGGACTTTTAGCTTTCATTTAAAAAAAAAATTCCAAAAAAATATGTTTTTTGACGAAGTTATTGTCAAATAAAAGAAAAGTTTTTTTTTTCAGAATTTAATGATTTTTCAGCAATTATAATGAATTTTACTGTAATTATAATATGATATGAAAATTTTTTAATTAAAATAAATTAAAATTTAATATTTCTCGATAATATTATTTCGTAATTTATTATAACAATTTAAACTTTATTTTTGGAAAATATAATAATGAAATATAATAATGAAATATAATAATATAATATAATAATATGAATATAATAATATAAAAGCGCGGGGAGGATATTTTGAAGAAAAAAAAATATGATGTAAAATATTTTTTCATTATTACATTTTCGTTTTCAAATTTTTTCTGAGAAAAATACGAAAAAATAAATTTCAAAATATTAAATTGTAAACGTTTATTCTTATTTCATTATTATATTTTCCAAAAAAAAAGTTAAAATTGTTATAATAAATTATGAAATAATATTATCGAGAAATATTAAATTTTAATTTATTTTAATTAAAAAATTTTCATATCATATTATAATTACAGTAAAATTCATTATAATTGCTGAAAAATCATTAAATTCTGAAAAAAAACCTTTTCTTTTATTTGACAATAACTTCGTCAAAAAACATGTTTTTTTGGAAATTTTTTTTTAAATGAAAGCTAAAAGTCAAAATTTTTCAATGGTATAATAAAAATTAACAATATCTAACCCCTTTGTGCCCGTACATCGCGTCAAACTTTACAAATAATTAATACAATTTTCTATGATTGTTTAGAGTGTAATTGTACATAGTTGCAAAATATATTAATTAAAAACTATAAGAGAACATAAAAGTAGAGATTTTAAGCTTCAAAATAAGCTAAAGCAGAAGCATTTTTGATCATTTTTAAAGAAGTTATGACACTTTGAATTTTGCCATTTTTTTATAAGTTTCTAGGTGTACTGATACTTTTGAGCGGTACTGTATATTTTATGTAAAAAAATGTCAATTAAATTATAAATTAATGTCTCTTTAATAGTCACTTTTGTTTGTGCTATTAAGGAGACATAAACATTAATTTATTCCTACGCAAGCAGAAGCATAAAAAAAAAGCGAATTTTAATCGAAAAATTGTGACAAGAACTGAAGTGACATAATGTTAAAAAATATTATTATGCTAAAACCTAAAGCTTTCAAACAAAATTGTTTTCAGTTTAGAATTTAAATTACTGAGGGGGGGGGGGGGGAGATGTAGCGCCATATAAGGAGCGTCCGCCATCCCATAAGATCAACAATGATTTGAGTTAGGGGTAAAAATATACTTGAGGGTGCCCCTTGGCGACTTATGTTTCGCACCATTCCTGTTTGCGTGGAACACCATGGTAACAGGAATATCTGCCAAAATATAATGATATTTATTAAACATTGGAAAATTTCAAAAAAACATCGGCCAAAACTTTATAAAATTGCAATGAACCCGATATGAGCAAAATTAATAAACCCAATTGAATCGAAACAAAAATTAATGGAGTAAGCACAGAAAGAAAAGGGAGAAAAAAAAACTCACTTCTTCGTTAAGCTTGAATATCCTCAGATTTAGGTGCACCGAATTCTCTAATAGCAGTTAGATACTGTCTAAATTTATCATGAATAGAATCTGTGTACCTCCATCGCTACATAAATTCGGCGAAATACGAATCGAAAATGGCGTCTGTGGTACTGGACTGGCAATTACATTGTTTTCTAAAGTCCCTTTTTATGACTGCCTACATATCTTCGATGTCATTGACCAGAGGCAAAAGTAGCCTTACCAGTCGGTATCCAACGTAGAACTAACGGACCTCTGAAATTACTCTGATATTACATACTCTGAAATTATATATATATATATATGGGTGATTCTCACGAAATATGACAATTCACTGTCCCTTGCTCCAAGATCTAGTACTATAATACTAAAAGAACTTTTTTTTACAAAAAAATTTATAAATAGCATTGCTCTTGGCATTTTAAAATAACTTTGCACTAGTATTGACTGTTTTGTATAGTTAAAAAATTTATTTGAACTTCAAAATGTCATTTTCCTGGCATGTCCCAAACAATGTTTCCAATAATAACTAGCTTCAAAACATCCTATAAATTTTTCAATATCTTATTTTTTTTTATCTCAACCGGTGTAAGCATTTCTAGGATATACGCAGAGGGTATTATTTACGAAAACTTGGTTTAAATAAATTTTTTCTGTCAATAATTTGTTTGTCCCAAGAAAATCTGTCATTTTCCTGCTACTTTTATTACTGCTTAGTGGCTTATAACCAAAATAGATAGAGCCAGCAATCAATATCTTATGTTAATAGATTGATTAGATTCCCTCCTATATGAACATGTCCTGTTGCATGAATAAAGAACCAATTTTTTGGTTCAAAATCTATTTCAAAAAATTTTTCACGGTGAGTAGGTTTTTGTGTTGTCATTTTCCTGGCTTCTTGAAACCATTAATAACATAAACTACATAGATTTATCTGAGTTATTTTAAGAAATCCTGCTGTTTTCTACAGAATATAAACGTCTTCGGCCAAAATATTTAATTAAAGTAAAGTTATATGCTATAAAATGGCGAATTTGTCATTATCCTGGCTGTCATTTTCCTGGCTTATGAATGCCAAACTGCTAATACTGTAAGGAACGAAAGCAAATATTAACCTAATACCAAGTTTATGTATGATTGTAATATGTTTGGATGTAATCAAAGTTATTTATTTATTTATTGATTGATTATTATCCACAATTTTATTCTGTACATATCAGAAACAAAAATTTTTTTGATTCCTTCTACAGTGGATGAAAAGAATTAATTTAAGCAATTTATGGTCCGTCTAACATAAAGGCTTACGTTGAGTTACTTATTTTTAACTTAAATTGACCGTCTTTTAAACTTAGCTAATATGTCATTTTCCTGGCATTCAAGATTTGGTGAATTTCAATTTTATTTTTTTTCCCGAACAAATGTCAATAAACTACACTGCTGTCTGTAAGATATTAATAAGTGTAACTAAAGAAGTATACAAAAAAAAATTTTAGATTATTTTGACGACTTTAAATTTGAAGAAACTTTTTGGTCCGAATTGTCATATTTCGTGAGAATCACCCATATATATATATATATATATATATATATATATATATATATATATATATATATATATATATATATATATATATATATATATATATATATATAATCATCTGTTTAATTATAAATTTGCGCGTAGGCCCCAGAATTCTAACGAAATTTAGAGAGGAAATAACGGCTAATGTTTTCTCTATGGAAGCCTCGGTTAGACGACTCTTTTGCCGATTTGGCGATAATCTCGGTAACCATTTTGGTTACAGAATGATAGTTCTGGAAAATTCTCGTTTTGAAGTGATAGGACTAATATTTATATATAATTTTGTCTAGAATCATTTCGAAAGTCCCGTGATTTCATCGCCTAGCCTAGTGTTTCCCAAAGTGTGGTACGCGTACCCCCAGGGGTGCAGGAACAGTTTAGCGGGTGTACGCGTTCTTATGCGAAATATCTTGAAACAAACGAAAATTTCAAAATTTTTTATTTAAAAACAAAGCTTGCCATTTAAATACACGATTACGTATTTTTTTATTGGCTATTTTTTGCAAAGTTAACAGTTAATAATTAGTGGTGTCAACAGCCAGTTGTGATTTTTAACTTTTGTGCAAATTTTTTATAGTAAAAAAGACATTCATTTTTTTATTAGTGGTGCACAGCGTTACGGAAAATTTAGAAAGGGTACACAAAAGTCTTAAGTTTGGGAAACACTGACCTAGCCTATGTAAATAGGGATGTCAGGGGTGAAAGCGAGACGGAAAATAGGAAAGGCTGGTAGTGAAACCTTTTCAGTTATAGCTAGTTTTGGGGAGGAGTTTACTTATTCTTTTTTTAAATTATTCAGTAATATCTACTTTATCTTCGAAAAGAAGCAGTTTTATATATATGCTAAAATTTTAAAAGAAATATTGATAGTTACAGATATTTTATTTTTTTCGTAAAAAATGCTGTAATGAAATGTCTTACGTACCAGGTTTTTTCTTTTCCGTCTTGCTATATAAGGGCTTTCACCCATGAGGGATGTGCCTCGTCAGAGTAATATTAGAGATTATTAGTATGTTTGTGACTGTGCAACAGTGAGTAGCTAGTCTCTTGCGAGTACATTGAACCGTCTTAGGATGCATAGCCTGTGTTCTACACTACTATTTGAGCTTTAATTGAGAGATTAAATCAGCTGTATTTTCTGAAAAATTCTGCTAATAAACTTGTAGAGTGTTAAGGTCTATTTCCTTCATCTCGAAGTGAAACGGACCCCTGTGCTCGGAACCTTTTTTGGTGTCAGAATTCGGGTTGGACTGTATTGTATAGATACATGTTTTACGAAAGAAATATGTTGTTTTTTTTTATTGTTAACTTTATTTGCTTACTCATCTTTTCTTTTTCTTTTTTTTTTAATTATTTTACAACCATTCTAATGTAAGATATTTTTAATTATGAATCTGCAGCATGATTATTGAGAAAGTATTTTGTCGTTATTAAAAGCTAATTATTGTAAGTGTAGTTATAAATGAATGTTTCTTATAAAGGTATATTTTAAAGCCAGCATGTCAAATTTCAACTCTGTAATTACATTTCCACAGCTTGTAGAGCATATTTTTTCCAAGAAGTTTCAAAGTTAATAATTCTAGTACTAATTATCAAATCTCTTTTTTTTTTTTTTTTTTTTTTTTTTTCATTTTACTTCCTATGCGCTTTTTGACAGATCTTCCTAATTTCAAGTTCTTATGTTGAATTGATTTTGCTGAACAAAATGTAATGTTTAATTGGACACCCAAAACAGCGATGGTGGACCTTAAGTTTTTTTTTAATATAGAGGAGAACTATTTCTGAAATATGTCCAATCCAGATTACAGTATGTAATTTTTTTTTAATAGATTATGAAGGAGCCGTGATTGCTCATGGGATAGAGGGTCCGCCTTCCAATGAGGTTAATCGGGTTCGAATCCCAGCGAAAGCTGGTCGATACGAATTTCGCATCCACTGTGATGAATTAAAATATCCTCAGTGGTAAACGGATCATGAGTTAGAGTCCCCTTGCCATCAGGTTAACCTTGGAAGGTTCTCGTAATCTTCCTCTCCATGTAACGCAAATGCGGGTTAGCTTCATCAAAAAGTCCTCCACGAAGGCAAATTTCTCCCAATATTTGACCCAAGAGTTCCCTTGTCTTTTGGATTTTGATCAAAATTGCAAGGCTACGGAGTTGAACATTGGTCGTCGTAAACCCGAATTATTTTATGGAAATTTTAAGCATAAACTATTTTGAAATTCTTAATTTTCTGTCATAGTCGGGTACTGTCACAATCAGGAATGAATCAAAATTAAGTTATGTCCATAATTGGACTAATTATGCACATTCTGGGAATTCTAACTACGCACGTAATATAAAGTTTGTGCTAGTTAGCCATCCTTTGGAATTGTCTATGTAGAGTTCTCAGAAAGTTCACAATACGGCTCAAACAAAATGTCCTGCCCAAGAGCTAAATATCTATTACGAAATCGAGTACTTTATTCCAGTGTTTTCTACTGAATTTAATAGAAATTCTAACCATATACGTTATGAAATATTTACCCCGACCTGCCCCAATTTAGGGCATACGGGTAAATGTTTATTAGAACCAAGAAAAACAGTAAAAAACAAAAATACAAAAAGTGCAAAAATACGTAAAATACATAAGACATAATCAGCCCGTAAACATTGCGGGCGAGCAAGACAGATGAACAAAATAAGCAATTAACAGTAAGACAAAAATAACATCTTTAAGAAAACATGACTCCGACCTAAGAACGCCAATAAATAAAAATTGTAAAAGTCATAAATAGTCCAGTTAAGAGGAGAGTCTCAGTAAAACCATATACGTTATATAGTTCATGGATTAGGCACCATTTTGAAAAGCTGTCCGTAGAGAGTTTACATGCAGCTCAATATACAAAATGTCCTGCAATTGAGCTGGGTTTTTTCTTATGTCAGAATTACGTCTTGTCAAAATTGGGCTTAAAACTTAATAAAATTTGTCACACGTTTTGGGAATATACAAACATTACACGTTATATCATATAAAGTTTGTGTGTGTTAGTTCTCTCATGAAAATCACCACATAAATGTCTATGCAGAGTTTTCTTCATTTTACAATCTGGTTCAATGAACAAAATATCCTGTTCAGGTACCAAATTTTTCAACAGCTTTAACATTCCGCGTTTGTTGCAAAGAAATTTGAAGATTACAGTTATTAAGCTTTATATTACTATACATTTGCTCTGACTTAAAGATTCACCTAAAATAAAGAGTATTTTTTTTTTTTCGAAAATTACAATACTTATTCAGTTTATTGTGTTTACAATTCTTGATCCTGGAGTTCCCTTGTCTTCTGGATAGGGTTAAAAAATTACAAGGCTGCGGAGTTGAACAACATTAGTAGTCGTACACCCAAAAATTGGGTCGGCTGTTTAACGATGGTTATAAAATAAAATATTAAAATAGATTAATAGATTATGAAAATGGCTTTCTGAAAAGCCACTAAAAATAGATGGTTAAACCCAAAGTACGCAATAAAAACAAAATATATAAACGAAAATACCTTCATCAAAATATTTCCTTAGATAAGATATTTTCAAGTCCTAGGATATTTTCAAGTTAAAAAAATTTCATCGGATAAAGAACCAAAAATTCAACAAGAAATTTAAAATTGAAGAACATTAATAAATCATTACATTAATAAATATAACATTAACATTGTTCATTTATGCATACACTCTGTAATATATTACGGAGCAATTGAATTTCAAAAACTGCATTTTCAGACTGTCATTTCTCAGGTACTGTTCGATTAATTTCGATCTAATTTCATATTTTGTTATTTAAAATTACACAGTTTAATATGAGGTAAAAAGTTGTCTATCTTACGATTCAAAAAATTTTTGGTGATTATTTATTTCCATCAAACTAAGAAAATAAATCATGATTGAAAATAATTTTTTAAGTGAAATTATGTTAAGATAAAAACAAATTATATAATTGAGGTTAAAAAAATTTTGATTCACTTAATTATTTCCTGGAATATGGCTAAATATATAGAATCGAAACTAACCTTAAAGAGACTAAAAACTTTCAACCGTTTAAACTATCAGGACCCTATTATACGGTCACAACCCTTCTTATTTGATAGTTGAGAATCCAAAGCCATCGCAAAAAAGATGTGTTAATTCCGTAAATTAACTTGAGGTCACTCTTTTGAACCATTAAGACTACCACATAGTGAAAATTTAATCATTAGAACTGCATATATTCATTGTGATTTTTTTTTAAAAAATGCATCAAAAATATTTGCATTCCGGAAAGAAGGAACAACTGATAGTAAAACAATTTCATTTCCAGCTTGTTTTCAGAAAGAATAAATTTCCGTTATTGTCAGGACAATAACAGTTATTTACTACCGCAAGAAACTGTCTTACATCTATATTATAATATATAAAAATCTTAGTAGGCAGGATTCTTTTTTCCTCCCAGGAACGGGACATACATAAAACAGTTTTACTACCAGTTTTTTTAATTTTCAAGGACACAAACAGTCGTGATGCATAAATTAATCCGCAATGAATCATTAATTCTAAAATAAACTATTTTCATTGTACTTATGTTAATTATGATGTTCGTGTAATTCAGAATTCATGTAATTCCACAACGGAAAACACATCTGACTAATCTTCCTTATTAGTTAGTCTCATTTGACCCTTTCCTTACGGTGTGCCGTGATGTACCATTACATGTGGTTCACATGTTGCACCAGCCGTGAGCAAAAGGTTAAATATACCCTGTAAACCTTGCTCTTTCTTCAGTGACAAAAAATTTGAATGTTGCAGGGTGGTCGATTGGCGTACGTTCCGCAGCAGGCATGGATCCAGAACGCGACTGTCCGAGAGAACATACTGTTCGTGAAACAGATGGACCGAGAAATGTACGATTCCGTTCTCAGCAGGTGCTGCCTCAAACCGGACCTCAAGGTTCTACCTGGGGGTGACCTCACGGAAATAGGCGAGAAGGTAATGCAATCAAGTATTATCCAAAAGATTTAAAAAATTGAACGAAAAAAAATGTTTTATATATTTTTTTCTTTCAATATATATATATATATATATATATATATATATATATATATATATATATATATATATATATATATACAGGGGTTGGACAAAAATATGGAAACACCTTCAAAAAAACATGCTTCTTTGCTTAATATGGTGTAGGAAACCCGTTGGCATCCAAAACAGCTTGCAGTCTTCTCGGAATGGATAAATACAGTTCCTGTATGTTTGCCAAGGGAATATTATACCATTTTTCCTGCAAAAGGGAGGCAAGTTCAGATAACGATGTTGGCGGTGGATAACGAGAACGCACTTTCCGTTCCAATGTAGACCAGAAAGGTTCGATAATATTCAGGTCTGGTGACTGTGGTGGCCAGGGGAGATGGGACAACTCATCCTCGTGCTCAGAAAACCAGTCCTGGACAATGTGAGCTGTGTGAACAGGGGCTTTGTCGTCTTGGAAGACACCATCACCATCGTGGAACAAAGTTTGTACCATGGGAAGAACTTGATCGGCCAAAATTTTCACATAAGTCTTGGCAGTCATGTGCCGTGACACAGTTATCATGGGGCCAGTTGAGAACCACGATATGGCTGCCCAAACCATAACAGAACCCCCGCCATGTTTCACTCTTGGCAACAAGCAGTCTGTATTATAGGCTTGAGATGGCGTTCTTCAGACGAAAACTCGGCCATAAGTGGGAAACAATGTGAAAGAAGACTCGTCAGACCATATTACTCGCTTCCACTGCTCTATAGTCCAGGCTTTATGACTTAAACACCACCTTTTCCTGTTACGGGCATTAGCATCACTGATGAGTGGCTTCTCAATTGCAGCACGGCCAGCAATTCCCTGTTTATGAAGCTCCCTTCTAATTGTTTTGGTACTCACAGGGTTCGGTAACACAACATTCATTTCAGCAGTAACTTTTGCAGCTGTGGTCTTCTTATTTTTCGTCACAATTGCCCTTAATGATCGTCTGTCCCCATCACTCAGGACACACTTTCGTCCGCGCTGTGATTTAGCAGATGATGTTTTTCCGCTTTTCAAATATGCGGAATAAATCTTCGATACAGTACCTCTTGAAACACTAAACACCTCGGCTACCTTGATTACGGAAGCACCTACCATACGTGCTCCAACAATTTGCCCACGTTCGAAGTCTGTTAACTCTGACATAATGCAATGACAACCTCACATAACAGTACTCCGACAACAACTGAACTGTTTAGCACATTTACGAAGTTGTATAGGTGGCGTAAGTAGTCAAAAACGCCAGCGCCACCTACATATTTCATTAAAATCAATCTTTCTTTTCAAACATGCATTTCACAAGGTGTTTCCATATTTTTGTCCAACCCCCTGCAGCACGGTATATATATATATATATATATATATATATATATATATATATATATATATATATATATATATATATATATATATATATATATATATATATATATATATATATATATATATACTAGCTGCCCCGGCAAACGTTGTTTCGCCATATGAATTATTTCTAGAGTATGAAAATATATCTTATTTATTGTAAGTGTGTGCGTACGTGGTATATGAGTGGAACAGGCATGAAGCGCTGGTGAACGATGACGGAATGTGAAAATAACAACACACTAAATAATAGTTTGTTTGTTTTTTAAAATTTATTTTAACTTTTTTTTTTAAAAATTTATATATACAACGAATTCTGAAAGTATTAGTCAACAATATTAATCTCTTAGTGAAATGGAGTGTACAATATTTTTTGTCATTCCATCTTTAGCTAACACAAATAAACTGGATGGTTTGCCCACTCGAGAGCATGCCACGTATAATTGTCCGTGTGAAAAACATGGCGTGCTCAAATCTAAGACACAAACAGACATTTTTCGGCCCTGTCATTGCAAATGCCAATTTAATGGGGAACTGAATGCGTCTAAATTGAATTGGCACATCTGTGTGTAAAATAGAGATTCGTGGAAGTAATATACTTTCACCCCGGAATTTGTCATTTAAAATAATGACTTCGATAACGTTGTTCATTAATTTTTTAACAACTAATCGCGTGCCGTTGCACAGCCGTGGTGGGTTCAAACTACGAAGCAAAGTAACCGGAGATCCAACTTTGAGTACTAAATTATGCGGTGGTATGCCTGGTAAATCCAATGAGTTTAAAAACTGTTGGAAAATTTGCAGTTTCAATGGGATCGCAAACTGCATCAACGGATTTATATGTCACCAAGTTACCTGGCAATAACTGTTATATCTTCAGATTCAATTAGTTGACGTCCACATTTTTTTCTGCTAAAATCGCCCTTTCTGCCAGCCACACACGATGAATGTATTGCGTGTGTACATCGGGAAATATAAGGTTAATGAGAGCATCTTGTTAATCAATGATTGTGCAGAAATCTTCCGGTAATTTTATGCATCCAGTCTTATCCTTAGTAACTTTTCCATCACCGATATCTAACAATTGTTTTGAGAATGTTTCAGCAGATGGGTCTTGAAGCATTTGGACGCGTATATTTGCTTTTAGTTGAACTTTTTCAACATTACGCCACAGTGGAGATGATTTCAAGCAAGCATTGATCTCATCAGCGTACGTTGAACGTGGAATGACGGGAAGTGTTTGTCTGAAATCACCTGAAAGAAGTAACAAAGTGCCGCCAAATAATATGTCATTGTTTTTTTTATATCTTTCAATGTCCTGTTCAACGCCTCAAGCGAATGTTTGTGTGCCATAGTGCATTCATCTCAGATAACTTTACAGTGTTTCAACACTGTGGCCATAGACGATTGTTTTTTTATGTTGCACACTGCATCTGGGTTGTTTTGAATATTTAGTGGCAGCTTAAATAATGAATGAGCTGTTCTGCCTCCATCCAATAAAGTTGCCGCAATGCCAGATGATGCAACGGCCGACGCGATGCCATTATTTGATCGTATTTCAGCGAGAATTAGCGAAATAATAAATGTTTTGCCAATTCCACCTGGCGCATCTAAAAAAAATCCACCTTGTCCTGCCAAAACTGCGGGCATAATGCGGTCATAAATGTTCCTTTGTTTCTCATTCATTAGTTGAAAATTGCGAGTAACAATCGCTGCCATTTCTATCGTATTGTATTGAAGTTCACGATTCATGTCACTGTTTAATAAATCAGATGCATTTAGATTTGGCGAAGACATTCCGAAATGACTGAGTGGCAAGTTGGCAAAAATAATGTAAAGATTCTCAATAGCAATCTGTGCTTCATTGTACATAGCGTCGCTGAATCTGACCGGAAACCGGGACATGCATCAACCGGTGTGCCTTGCCTGCGAGGTGTCCATTTTTTTTTTTTTTTTTTTTTTGAGCCCATATGGAATAGTGTGGTACTTCTGAGTAGAGTAATGTCCGTGCAAAGGCACCAAAAGCATCCGCACGATTACACTATTCAAAAAATTCGGTGAGTGTAGTTTTTAGTGGATTTATAGCTCGGTCAATCGCTGTCTCGTTCGTGAAATATACTTCCTGACCGTTTTCAAGATGGACGGCTAAATGAATAACGGTTGGATCCCGTTCATGAATTGGGAAACCAAAGATACGCCAACAGCTTCATTGGAGCTGATGTACCGGCCAATTTAGTACGGCGTTATTTCATCGTTGTTATTCACTGGAAGAGCAGTTACGTTGGTATTTTCAACTCGAAATACTGATATATATATATATATATATATATATATATATATATATGTAAGACGAAGGCATTTTGTGATTAGGGGAGTGCGGTACATGCTGGAAAAAAACAGCAATGTTAACCATTATTATGAAGAGATCGATATCACCCAAGGAACACAAGTGCTTCAGTATAGAAATTAGGGAAAATCTAGCAAACAGATCCTGATGAACTTTTAAAGGAATTATCAAATCTTATGATTCGTTAAAAAAAAATTGGCCGAGGAATTTCTTCTGTTCTCACACCCGGTTAAAGTAAAATCTCAAAATAGTAACTCTAGCATACTTTAATCAGAATTTAGAACTATAATGCCGGATGTGGTTAATAAATGTGAGAATGCGTTTCGTTTTGAATAATAAATTAAGGAAAATTTAGATAAAGAAATAACATAAAAAGAATTCGTTAAAAAAATTTATGTTACGTATCCTGTATGTAGGTAAAATTATGAAAAAATTTTACAGGAAATTTTTTTTTTTTAGAATTGATTAGGATATTTTTCATTAAATATTTATCTCCATAAATATACATGATGTAATCTTACCTTTCATACCTCTCTCTCACTCCTGCTTAACCAACACGCATAAGGTCTAGCAATTTTTAACCTCTTAGTACACAAATATTTGATATTTGAATGTATAATCATTTCCGGCTTCAGGTGCGTCATTTCCGGCTTATTTTCAAAACCTCTTGGACATGGACCCAGTGCCCAACCTACCAGTTTTAATGATCATTGTATTTAGTAGGCCTTATTAGGGGATAGAGCGTTCACCTTCCAATAAGACGAACCGGGTTCGAATCCCAGTCGATATGAATTCCCCATCCGGCTTGCGCCGACCGCAGTGCTGACGTGAAATATCCTCAGCGGTAGACGGATCATGGGTTAGAGTCCCCTTGCCTTCAGGCTAACCTTGGAAGGTTCTCATGGTCTTCCTCTCCATGTAAGGCAAATGCGGGTTAGCTCTATCAAAAAGTCCTCCACGAAGGCAAATTTCACCCAATACTCGATCCAGGAGTTCCCTTGTCTTCTGGATTGGGTTCAAAATTACAAGGTCACAGAGTTGAACATTAGTAGTCGTAAACCCTTGAAATTGGGTAGGAAGTTCAACGACGGTTATAAAAAAACCTATTCTTGTGTTTAGGGTGTGAATCTGAGTGGTGGTCAAAAGCAGAGGGTCAGTCTGGCCAGGGCAGTCTACCAAGATGCTGACATCTATCTTCTGGATGATCCTTTGAGTGCGGTTGATTCTCATGTGGGAGCTCACATATTCCAGCACGTCATAGGACCAGAAGGAGCTCTCAAGAATAAGGTATAGTTATTATAAATTATTATAGTTATTCTAAACAAAACAATGCAATTTTTTTGCTTTATTTCCAGGTAAGATTAACTGTGAATTAAACTGTAAGTAATTACCCGGCTGTTCAATTTAATTGTGTTGTCAAATAAATGATAAATCATTACAACAATTATATGAAAAAAATATTTATTTTGATAAATAAATAATAAAATTAGATCATATTCTATATTTCAAGATACGCAAAATCATTGAACAAAAGCCAACAATTAGTTTGAGACAGAAACTCATAATCAATTGCTTCACAGGGGTCAAATTTTCGAGGGGATTCCCTTTACAGCGAATTTCCCTTACAGTGAATTCCTTCCTACAACAAACTTTTTAATAGGAACACCAGACAACATTTAAAATACCCTCCTTAAAACGAATTTTTTAAAAACTTTCCGATTTTCGCCATTTTTGGAAGTTGGTCATTTTAGACGTTGAGTTCCTCAATAGCGCAGTTGGATTACAGTGAATTTCTTCCTACTACAATCTTTTTAATTGGTACATTGAATGACATTCAAAATACCCTCCTTATAACGAAGTGATTGTCTCACTATAGCGAATTATTTAAACGTTTTTCCATTTCCGCCATTTTTGGAATGTTTTAGATGTTTGTCTTTTTAATTTCTGTTATTTTTGAGGAAAGTGCAACTAATTCAATCTTCAATGGGCCTGTTCATGGTTCATTACTTCATTTTTAACTATTTGTCATCATTTTTTTAAAACTTATCATATAGGTTAAAAATTGTGTAACATTTATTCAAATATTTGCAGAAGGGAAGTTTTATTCCACTTTAAAGGAACTACAAATTTCTTAGATGTACTCTATAAGCGCACGAAATAACATTAGTTAACTAAAAGTTCGGACAGGACAACTATTACCGTTTACAACGATTGAGCCTTCGTTATATCCCGAGTTCATTATAGCGAGATTAAAGAATGTTTACTTTTTACAGACCAGAATTTTGGCAACTCATGACCTGTCAACCCTTGAAGAGATGGACAAGATCTACCTAATGTCGGAAGGACGAATACTGGAGTCAGGCAGTTACAGTGAGCTTATGGAGCAGAAAGGAGAATTCGCTCGCCTCATCGATGACCACAGGAGAAAACAAGATGAAGATGAGTCTGATGAAGAAACGGATTATGAAACGGATGACAGGTAACACTCATGTCTCATTAATTGACAGCAATTTGCATCTTTTGCTACACACCTTATGTATCTAGCTACAATATTCGAATTCTCGTAACTTCAATCACTAATTATCTAATGTTTATAACCTTCGTTGAACAGCCGACCCAATTTTGAGTTTACCCATGCTAATATTCGACTTTTATAATTTTGAACTCAATTCAGAAGGCAAGGAACTTCTGGATCAAGCATTGGAAGAATTTTTCCGAGGACTTTTAGAAAAAATTAATCCGCATTTACGTTATATATAGTGGAAAACCACAAAAAACCTCCCACGGTAAGCCTAATGGCAATAGAAATCTAACCCATGATTCGTCTACCACTGAAGATATTTTTATGTCAGCACTGTGGTCCATGTGAGAAATGTGCGTATCGACGAGCCATCGTTGGCGTTTGAACCCGGGTCACCTCACTCAGAGGTGAGTGCTCCATCCCCAACTCCACCACGTCTTTTATCTAATATTTGTTAGACTTATTAAATTCTCAAGTATATAAGAAATGTTAAAACACTACAGCTTAAAAGGTCTCTTCTTTCGTGTCTGGATTCAACATCCAAAAAAATGCGAACTAAGGGGGGCACATATTAAATATAGTTATTGATATTTAGTTTTCACGAATTATAATGGTAATTTTCTCGATGTCTACTAAATAATATCCTTCGAAACTTGTAAAATAAAAAGTTGTCGCTCAACTACAGTAGGAGAATCGAGGTTAATATTTTTTTCTTTTTTCTTTTACATAGTACTTTTTAAAAGCAAATTATATCAATGCAATTCTGCAATCAGCATACCTATAAAGCAATTTAGTATTCTATTTTTTTTTTTTTTTGGAAAAAATATTGTTCCTGCATAACTAACATTGAATGATTTTTTCAGCATCATCCAAATCGGTTCAGGTCGATTCAAACAAAATTAAATGTAGTTTTTTCTAAAAAAAAGAAATGTAAACACAGGCAAATGTACAGCATTATATTACCAATTCAAAATTACTAAGTGCATGATTTCATTGTTTTAAATTTTTGAGAAAAAAATTTATCGGATTTCTTAAATGGTACCAAGTGCAATGTTTCTCAATCTATTTAAGCCCTTTCATCTCGCTCTGATGAATAATGAAGTGAAGTTTTGCCCTCTAATACACAACGCGAATGGAGCGGGGCCTTTTAATTATTTTGGTTTGAATGTTTAGGTTTGCCTCATAAGTAAGGTGATCTCCAAAGCAATAAAGAAGTTCAACCGTTTCCATTACTTAACACTGTTTTTCGAAGCTCTGTCGAAAAGGGAAATAAAAAAGCCATATAGTTTAAGTGCCTTACACTTGAAGCAATGCGATGACTTTAAACTATGTATAAAACCTTGCCGCGAAGAATTATCTTGTCTTTAGAACAGACAAATAATTTAAATATTTTAAAAATTATTGAACTTTTTTTAAAAAATCGCCAATTTGGCGACATTTTTCCACCTGAATAAAATTTATCAAAAATCACTGCCTTATTCTCTGTTTTTGCAAATTTTTATGGGCCCAGGTAATGCAGCATTGTAGTAAGTTTTTAACTATTATAAAATTAGACCACAAACGCTTTTCATTTTCAAATAACTATGATTTTTTTCCAAATTGATGTTTTGCGCTAGTTTTAAAATAAACGAAGACACTGCTGGTTTTTAGATAGGCTAAAATTGTTTTAACAGTAATGAGTAACAAACTCACAGCAGTTATAAAAATAGCATATTATTCGCACTATGTTTGAGAAAGGGGGAATCTCTTCGTCTGCTTCAGAACCAGTTTTGTTTAAATTCAGAGCAAAAAGTTAAAGTTACGTTTTGGCTTTAAGCTCGGTTAACACTTAATTTATCAACGCCACAAAATGAAAATTTGACTAGTTCTAAATTGTTGTGCCTGCGACTATTCGGGGCTGGAGTGTTCCAAAGTAACGAGCAAAAAAGATTGAAACATTCTATTTCTTATGCTCGGAACCATGTTTATTTCCCAATCTATACACAAGATGACGATACCGGAGTATTTATAACGAGATTATAGGCAGCTTATTTTTAACTGGATATCAGAACTCTTCAAATATATAATATATATTTGCGATTAACCTAAAAATAAAAAATGACTAAATATATTGTACTTATACTTAGTTTTATTTGATTTTCTTGAGTAATGAAATAGGCACTTTTATGATTGTTTTCTATAAAATTATACTCTCATTAAAGGGTTTAACTACCATTAAATTATACTTCCATTAAGGGGATAAAAATGACGTCTTTCTTCACCCTTTTTTTAAAGACATTGCGATGTGTATTAATTTTCTATCATTAAACGTTTGTTAAAACCAAAAAAAGTTTCGAGAAAAATAAAATCAAAATTTCAAGATAGTAAGAAAAAAGAACTCAAGCGATATATTTTTTTATTAAATGCGTTAATTTGTTTTTTGTTGATGAATTTGGATTTTTTTTTTTTTTTTTCATATCTTGTCTTAATCATGGTCAATAAATTATAGTTCTGCAACTAATTCAGACTAAAATATGATCTTATTTTCTGGATAAATCTAAATATTTCTAAGCTGTCTAATTGAATATTTTTACCACTAAATTCAATTGAAATGATAATTTAATGTTTTCAAATATATCTAAGCAGATCGAAATACCGTAAATTGTGATTTTTTATGTAATTTTAAAAATCAAAATGAACTGTATATAATATAGAGAAAAAAAATGACAACATTTTTATTTATTTACTTTTTCATCAGTATTCCTACTCCGAGAGAACTAGATAATCAAAGAGTAGAACAGCTTAAGAATATGTCAACAGAAGAACTCAAAACTCAAATACAGATCAAAGGTCGAAGGTTTTCCACAACAATCTCCAAACATTTATCCGTCGAAGAAAAAGCCAAAAGAATAAAACACGGAGAACTTATACACAAAAAAGTTCGAATTATTGAGAAGGAAAAAATGGAAGCTGGAAGAGTAAGTAGATTTTTAAACACGTTGAGATTTTTAAACACGTATGCATTCAGTATATATAAGACATAAAGCAAAAAACACCTTACTGCGTAAAGTGTGGCACAACTTCGAAAATGGATGACTCTTCATAGTCTTAAAATTTTCAAATAAAAAATTTACTTTGAAATAAAAGTTCTAAAAAAGCTAACGAACTCATTTGAATTATATTAAAAATGTCTGGCACAATCTTCTAGCACGGAATATGCCGGGTGAATGGTTGTTTTGGTAAAATTTAATAGAGTCTGTTACTTAAGCCTGGATTTAGTTATAAAAAATGCCTTTGGCTGTTATCACTTAATTACGCGTGAGATCAAGTATTGTTTACGACGAGGATTGAAACTTTAACAGTGACTATTCAGCTGTTAAGACCTCATGTAATGGAACCGAATAATGTCGTTTATAGAACTTCGTGTGGTACAAGCCTTATACCACCCGCTGGTTATAAACATATCTTACCCCGAGCAAATGGAGTATCTTTTACTAAATCCACGAAAAGAACATAGCATCGCGTTAGTTGGTCTAACGTAGTTTATTCGAAACAGAAACAATGGATAAAAATTTAGTTCACCAGAGATCCGTCTGACCAACAAGATCTTTAGAAGGCAAATCTGCATTGTCTAACAGGACAGTGGCAAGATGGTAAATAAAAGCCTTCAAAGGGGAACAGTAATTTGAGGTACTGGTCGGATCGTTCAAGAGTTGGTGAAAAAATGGAACGATGTTCCTGGAAATAAGTCCCGGAAACCACAAACATACTTCCTGTGACTTTAGCAGAGATGTCAACTAGCTCGGGACAACAGATAAACATTTTCGAGTGGTCGTCTTTTTTTTCCTTCTTTTTTTTCATTTATAATTCTTGGTTTAGTAAATTCGTTTTATCGGTTTTTTACTTCCAAACTTTTCAAAGTATTACGTGATTCGCCACTTTGCTACAATTAAGACCGACTAAGCCTTTTACAAAGTTCGCAAAATTAACCGAAAATCTGCAAACTTTAGTTTGCTGTTCTCTTCCATTTTGTGAAATATTTTTGTCGAAACCGGAGCAGTTGACATCTCTGCTTTAGCTGTTATGACTTGAAGTCCTAAAAAGTAGAAACCACTTCATTGTTCCAGAGATTCTTCAATCTATAGACCGCTACATTTGAATTACGACAAAAAAGTTTACTAAGGGTATCCTACAACTTCCGTATCATTGGTGACAGATTGCCCACGACATTGAACTTAGCGTTGAAGAACAATGAAGTTTGGTGGCATAATCTTATTTTTTGTCACTTGTAAATAAATAGTTGTCTCTGTTAAATGTTGTACAGGAGAGAAAAAGTAAAAAAAAATTGGATAAGAAACTAATGCTTTGTACTCCCATATCGCCGGTAACAAATTGTACACAAGTGACAACAATGATGTAGGATAACAACATTATAAATTTTTAACAGTTGCAAATAAATAATTATCATTGTTCATTGACATTGTTAAACTAAGAATATTATACAGGAGAAAGCTGAAAAAATGAAAAACTAGCACTTTAACTAGACAGCAGTGCGGATATTTATTTTTTTCACAACATGAATTGAAAGAATTTTTACATTACTTCTGTTTTTCTTCATAGTTACTACTATTCTTATAAAAAAAAAACTGCATTTGAATATATACCTCTTTCAATAAGATTATGCACGATGATGTGGATTACTCTATGAATGAGCGACATTATATATCGTAAAATAAACCATGCTTAAGGGTTAGGCTTGTCACGAGTGTAATTAAGATTATGCATGATAGATTCGGAGAGATAGATTATGTATAGATAGATTATGCACGATAATGTGGAGTACTCTATATATGAGGAAGGTTACATATCGTACAGTAAAGAATGCTTAAAAGTTAGGTTTGGCACGAGTGTAATGAAAACAGCAGCATTTTGAAGTCTTGGTTTCTTTTGGATACTAAGCTTTTTTACATTTATAACCCAATTATTGTGTATCCGATATTCATTTAAGAAACATAAGAATCCAAAATATTTTCTAGGTGAGAGCAAGTGTCTTCTGGATCTACTTTCAATTCGCAACTGTATCTCTCACTATTCTATTCCTCATAGGATTTTCTGCTTACAAATCGTTCGAAGTGAGTGCATTGCATGTTGCATAAAATTCAATCGTCTCATTTCTTTCTAAACTAAATAATTCAAACTAATTTTCTCTGCATTTTGTTTCATAAGATTGGATCAAATGTTTGGTTGAGTGTGTGGAGCAGCGATCCTCCATTACCCGATGGGTCCCAAAACGTTCCTCTTCGAAATATGAGAATGGGCATCTATGGTCTTTTGGGTTTGGGACAAGGTAAGTAAATCGAATTTTTATGTTAGATCTTAAAAATGTGCATTAAGGTGATTAAAATTTTTATTCAAAAAAATTTTGATTTATAAAAGACAATATGCTCAAACATTAATTTGGACTGAAATTTTATAATTTCAAATTCGAAGCATTTAGTTTGTGAACTAAAAATGCTTTGAACAATATACTAACTAGTCTGTGTACTAACTTAACAATAAAGTGTAATCTAATTACAGCTTTTATTTGAAAAACAACGAGTATTTCTGAAACAAATAAACAGTTTAGGAATAATAAAATTTAATTTTTGGTCAATACAACATTTCGTTGTGATGGAGGAACTGCCTTTTTCAAAAAGCGATGGAAAATTTGAGCTAAAGCTGTTCTGTTCTTAGCTTCTGTTTTTAGGTTTAAAAATTAAAAAAAAAAACTTGCCCTTAACTGATTTTAGATCGATATCTAGATATTAATCTTGTGATATTAATACATTGTACTAAACAATGTATTCATTACTATACTATGATATGATACTATGTAGACACTAATACATTTTGATGGACAAGAACGTCTTAATTTTACTAATAAATGTCAAGAAAAGTAAATGCTAAGACTAAGGTAACTGCGCCTCTACTCTTATTTATTTATTTATTTTTTGAAAAAATTATTTGCTCTCAATCTGGTAACATAGGGCCTATATAGCCCTAAATGTATCCAGCTAACACAGGCAGCAATAGAAAAACGGTGCAAGAAAAAACAAAACAATTGGATACTTGCACTTCAAGAAGACCACAGATAGCCACACGTGACCTATGACGTCAGCTCCAGCTGATTGCTTATAAGCAAAATGACGTGTTAAAGTAGAATTAACTCATCTGTACTTGACAAAAAAATTACCTAAGGTGGTATACAGATTGTGAGACTCGAAAAATAAAAAATTAATGCGAAGTAATTTTATATATTGACTTATAACATTTAAATTAGGGAACGGTTTTTATCCCTATTTATTAAGTTTGTTTTACTTTTAAAAATTTCACTATGAGTGTTAATCTATGAGTGTTATATCTGGCTACATGCCTCCCTCCCTCTCAATGCTTTTGATTGACATATACTCGAGTGCGAGTTTAAAAAATTGGTCGTTATCACCACATCAAATTTCAACTCTATAGTTGCATTTCAGCAGACAGCCTGGACTAACCAGTAGATAAAGGATTGACCTACGTGTTTTTTTTTACTACTATAAGTTTAACAGTTAATAATTCTCAAACTAATAATCAAATCCTATATTATTTTCTTCCCGTTCCGTCGAACTCGTATAATTTTCTACACCTGGTCATAATTTTAAGTTTCTGAATCTCATAGATTTTGAGCAGAAAAGCAAAATTAAAACAAGAAAAAGAGAACAAAATTAACATAAAAATTACTATGGATGGTGTTTTCAATATAAATGTAAACAATAACAATCTCGAGCTCAATACCTGTTCTAGTTCCGTTTAGAAAGTTTGCAACTGTTTACAACAGCTTATTCTGCGAGGTGATGTTTTCAAACAGATAATTTTGTTTTCAATAAAAGAATTATATTATATAATTTCTGAGCTCAAATCAGCCGTATTTCATAAAATATTAATGTTATTAAAGTAATTCTGGAAAGTTTGAAGTGAAAATTTGTTTTAGCTATTTATAAATATATTGTTAAAAAAAAGGTGACATGGTTGCTAGATTTTTAATAACTCGCTTTTTTGATTTCGTCCTGATTTAGCCTCTTTCATTTGTTTATTACTGTTTGTTCTTGTTGCAAGCTGTGCACCATCTAACGTTAGTGTTAACACCTTTAGTGTTGTAAACACAAGTATTGTTAGCATCGTAAGCACAAGTAATAAGTAATCAAATACCACGTTCGCAAGAATCTCAAAACACGATAATCACGCTGTGAGCCAAATGGCTTTAAAATACATCAGACACAGTAACCCGGAAGTATAGGCGGTATGGAGCTTGCAGCGTTCCTTAGTGTAGAAAGCACCATCCATAACTTTGGAACAAATTAGGATTTCGAAGAAAGAATTTTTTTTATTTTATCGTAATTCCTGTACACTTTTCTGCTTACCCTCGCAATTTCAAGTTCTTAAATCTTATAGTATTTGTGCAACAAAACTTAACGTTTTGCACCCAAAACAGAGGTAATGGCTCTTACGATTTTCTAGAGTCGTTGTAACTTTGTAACCCTTTTGGTTTAGAATTATTCAATTGTTGAATCATTTTGGAACATTCTAATTTACAATGATCTATATATTGATTCCCTTTATTTTCAGCCTTATGTACTCTATCAGCTACTTTCATTCTTGCCGTGGCTTCCACTAGAGCTTCGATTCGTTTTCACAGAACTATGTTATGGAGTATCCTAAGGTCGCCCATGTCTTTTTTTGACACGACGCCTATTGGGAGGATACTGAACAGGTAAGAGTTGTATTCTTATGAACCTTCCTATTATGGTTAATATGTTATTTATGACTATTTAAGGTGTTAGAATCGGTGGATGGAGTTGGAGAATTAGACTATTTAAATACACTTGCGCTATGCATTCAGATTGGTTATTACAAATGTTTATATACCGTTCAAGATAATTTTGAAAGATGATCAAACTTGTTGCCATAGGCGGCTAGTAAATAATGAATACTTTCATGCGAGCAAAGGGAAAACAATTTATTTTGGTTTTTGTCCTTGGTATGTTAGCTATGTTCCTTATAAAAATATATTATCGGGTTGAGTAAAAAGTTTTCCGCCAAAATAAAACAATCCTGTAAAATGATAAATACATAGAAAATCAGCAAAGCTAATGAGGATAGTAATCTCCATTCAAATCAACAATAGTCTGCCAACGTTTTGGCAACTTTTCAATCCCTTCTGCGAAGATTTGGGGTGTGCGCGAGTTCAGAAAGCGATCAACCTCATTTATGACCTCGTCATTTGAACGGAAGATTGTGCAATCAAGATGCAGCTGCAGATGTGAAAACAGATAGTAATCCGAAGGCGCCATGTCTGGGCTCTATGGTGGATGTTGCACCAAATCCCACTCCAGCGTGTAGAGGGTCCAGCCGGTCATTGCACTGACATGTGGCCGGGCGCTATCTTGATGAAAGAGAACCACCTTCCTTCTGAACTTGTTTTTTCGTTTTTCACGAATGGCATCGCTAACTTTGATTAGCATATTGCTGCATATTGTACTGTTGATAGCCTGCCCGCTTTTCAGGTACTCCTTGTAGATAATTCCACGACAATCCCACCAGATACAGAGAAAGACCTTCTTGTTAGTTAGCGTTCGTCTTGCAACCGAACCTGCTGATTCCCCTGGTGCTGACCACCCTCCTTTACGGCTAGTATTGTTGTAGTATACCCATTTTTCATCACAGGTCACAATTCTGTCCAGAATGTTCTCTTTTCTTTGATCTCTGAGCAGAACCAAACAGACCGCTTTTCTTTTGCTCTTGTCTTCAGCAGTCAATCCATGAGGCACCCAGCGGTTAAACTTAAATGTTAGATTTATGCGTTTGAGGGCATTTACTATTGTTTTTTGGCATACGTCAAGCTCTAACGCAATGGTTCGTATTGAAACATTTCTGTCTTGATCAATAATTTGCTTTAATTGGTCACAATCAACCTCAATAGGGCGGCCAGAACGTGGTTCATCTTCAATGTTGAAATCCCACTATTGAACTTTCGAAACCAAACGTTTACTGTATCATAAGAAACAGTATTGAAACCTAAACTTTCATACATTTTCTTGTGTCATTCAGTTGCACTGAGTTTATTTCGGAACTCATAGTACATAATCGTTCTGATCTGTTTACGTGATAGCTCCATTTTAAACAATTATTTGGTGCACAAGATGATAAAATTTTCACAAACAAATTACACTGCTGTGTAGTTCCAACTTTCAACTTTAAAATGCAAAAGCCCGTTTCAAAAAAGGTTAACTACCACGGGAATGGCTGCTGCTGGCACGGAGGTATCTCCCCTTGGCGGAAAACTTTTTACTCAACCCGATAATATAATCCAAGAGTACAAGCACACTGGTTGCTTACATACTGTTTGCTCAACATTATTCATTCCGAAAATGTTTGAAAAATTTTTTTGATTGGGCAATGGGGACTAATAATAATTTGTTGAACATTAATTCGAAGCCAAAAATTACGAAAAATCTACGGATTTGTTTTGTTTTCTTTTCCTTTTTTTGGCTTTTTTTATTACTTGCGTTTCTAATTACCAAAAAAGAGCAAACTCTTTATTATTTTTATGCTCGTTGTAAAGCGTTACACTTAACTCGATGTGAAAAAAAATTTTGAGATCTGAAACTTCGTTATTTCACCGTAAAAAGAAAAAAATCTTAAATTATTTTGACTGAAAACGCATTTTATTTTTTTAATAACAAAAAACATTTTTTGATTTTTTTTTATAGATAATGAATAGCATGACGTTTAGCATAATGAAAATAGGTTTTCGCCAAAACTAATTTAAACAAAAAATATTTAAATGCTCATATATATATATATATAGGTTTTCGAGCGTTTCTTTTATACCTATCTCTACGAACACGCGTCAATTTGACGGATGAAAGAATAAATATAATTGTGATTCTTAATTTAATAAATTCAATTTAGTAGATTTTTATCCTCTACTATTTCTAAATAATTCGTAGACTTATATAATTCACCACTTTATATTCCCAAATTTACTTAGTTGTTATTTACCATTTTTTTAAATTACTTTGGCATGTCCGGAGCAGTTGGTATTGTATACTATAAGAAAAAAATGAAGATATGAGACATACATTTATGAAATATTCTAGTATTTTATGTTTCAATACTCGAACTAAGCAACCTAAACCTTCAAAATCTGACATTCTGCGTTTGTTCTTTCTATTATTGCTTATCGGCAACAGTTGTTTATCGCTTGTTTTATTTGAGATAACGAATCGAAGTATTGTCGGTACATTCCCATTTATTATTGATGTGATAATTGCTTGTTTCCTCAAAATTTTGTCTAAATTGTGATTGCGTCAAATTGACGCATATCCGTAGAGACCACATAGAGAATTTCTATATTTAAACCACATAGAGAATTTCTATATTTAAACGCTTATGAAGAAGATAACCTTCAATGTATATTTACTTCGATGAATGGTTAAAAGTCATTGCAAGAGATAAAATAAAAATTCAAACGGGTTTTATAATTTTCCTTACAAAACTCGAAATGCGTCAGAATGACGCGTCCCGTAAACCTAGTGTTAAAGGAAATTTATAATAGCATATTAATGTAACTTACATCAAAAATAACACAAGTAAATAACACAAAAATAACAAGTTGTAAAACGATTAATAAGTTTAAACTTCGATTCAAATAAATTTATCTTAAAATTTGCGTATTAAGGTTTACCATGATAATTATAATAAGGCAGGGCTGTCAACTTTCTACGCTTTTAGGGTGAAATTTTTCTAGTGTTAGCTAAGCTTATTCTTAAATGTGTGGTTCTTTGATTTGTAAATTTGATTTAAGTCTATATTTTTCACCCCACTATATGCAAATTATTAAAAAGCTCATATCTAACGCCACCTTATTTCAACTGGGTAGATCCTTAAACAGCCCACCCCGTGACGTTTTTTTTTTTTTTTTTTTTTTTTTTTTTTTTTAAATCTCGCCAAACTAGGTTTCTGGAAGATATTTCGGGGAGATTATTTTGATCGCACCGCCTAAATACTTAAACCTGATTGGTTACTTGATATGTATACCTACGCGAGAGTTCGATTTCGTTTGAAAAGAGGTAAAAGGGTTTATTTTTCGGCCATTTACGCTTCTGATCTTTTGCTGATAAAATCATGATTATTATTTCATTTTGTAAGCGTTATTTTATTTATAACCCTTATTATTTCATTTTTTTTAATTCTTGTGCGGTACAAGCTGAAAATGGCGAGCGAAAGGACGAGTGAACTTTAATCTACAGAAATAATCGCCAACTTAAAGAGATTTCAAAAAAGTCGTCAAGATTTGGGCTATTCTAGGATTTTGCCATATCAACTCTCTCTTGGCGAGGCTTTTAATATGTTGGAAAAATTACTATAGCTTTTGGAAGCTTCAGTTTTTAATGGTCCACTAGTCACTACTCTATCAAATATTTTGCATAAAGTGTAGTAGTTGGCAATCTTGATTAAAGAACAACTCTTAAATTAGAAAACAATCTAAGACGTAATATTGCAGGTAAATACCTTTATAAAAATTTTTGATAGGAAAACATACCTTAAAGTTTTTTATAAATTTTATGGTGATGACAACGAAAAAAAATATGGAAGACAGTGAGGGAAAACTGGATCCGACCATGTGATTTTCCAGTTGATAAAAACGTCTACAAAACGGTCTGACTACAATTCGCAATCGCAACGCTTGAGTACGCCCTTTAGCGGATAGCATATTTTCAGGCTTTTTTTATTAAGTTTTCATTTAGTTCTATCATAATCATTGATAGAATCGGGCGTATTTTTTATCTGCACATACGAAGCAAAATTTCCCTAAGAAAAAATCTGAAGAACTTAAAAAAACTACCCAGAACAATGATAAATCTTTTTAAAACAGAACTCGCTAAACATTCGAAGAAAAATTTCTCAATAATTTTTACGTTTCTATTATCAACAAAACCAAAAATTTTCGATTTCATGCTCGTATACTGTTACAGATGTATGTATCACGGTATAAATTCCTTCTTTTTTTTTCCTTCAATTCATTACAAATTGAAGTGAAGTCATTTTAATATTGCTTTATTCCATGAATAAATATGATTCCAGAACGTGCAGAACTGTAATTTTTCTTCTTTATAGAATAGTATATATTTCTGAATCTATATAATTTGGAAAACAACAATAAAAAATATCCGAATTACTTGAAATAATATCATTTGTATTGATTATTAATACTTTTTTATTGTTTTCTTGGAAAGTTTTATTTTTATTTTTTTTTTTTATTATTTTTTTTTATTTTTTTGAAGGATAAATTTCAACTCGAATTCAGCTATTCTGATTTTAAGTTACTTATTGAAATTCATATCGTGATCTTGCAATTATAAAATTTTATTTTATTGTGGGGTATGTCAATTTAAAGTAATGAAGGAATAATCTATGTATCTATTATTTGAGAATAAAGTTCTCAAACGAAGAATGTATCATTTCGGAATTCTCCGGATATTTCGAAGCAGGTAATTGTTACGATTTTTATAATATAAAATTTTACTTGTAAATAATTTCCTTCTTATTTGATGATAATTTTCTATAGAATGGTTTTCTACGTCCGATTAATAATAAAAATAATAAAAAAAGTGAAAAAATTTTTTATTTTAATGTAAGGAATTTTTAGAATTGTTTTTTTCTTTCTTTTTTTTTTTTTTTCGGTTTCGTAATTATTCCTTATTTTACGTTTTTTAGTTTATAAATAATGATTTTTATTGTAATTTAAAATTTTTTGGTAAAAGTGTTGTTAGAAAACTTTTTTTGCACAGTTAAATTATATTAAAATATGAGCTTATGTATACTTTTTGCATATTTTAATGTTTGAAGTAATATGATTCCTAAAACTATGGAATGCAAATTTTAAATTGGATATTCAAGTTATATCATTAAATTTAGTAAGAAGATTTCGCAAGTTTTTACTCTTATAAGATGATACATAATTTTTTTTACTGATTATTTACAAATATTTTTCCAATGTGTTTTGGATGTTCCTTCTCTAAAAAAAGAGATACCATTTTGTTTTCGCTTGCATAAGAAAGAATATCAAACATTTTTCTTTTTTAAATTTAATAAGCCACAATAAAGAAGAAGCGTTACTATGCTACATTGAAGACATTTCTGGAGCAAGTGAATGACTGTTCCAATAAAAATCGCCGCTATTAGTCTTATACAACAACGCCCCCCATAGTTCTTTGCTATCGGCAATAGGAGACAGATTTATTTTATACTAGCTGAATGCCCGTTCTTTATACGGGCATACACTCTTTATTTAACTATATGTGAAGATTTACCCATTAATGGGCCATTTATTGCTAGTGAAGGTGAATCAATGTATTTTTGCAATTGAAATTGATATAAGGGTGAAAAAACTAATTTAGCTTACAAAAAAAAATTTATCTAAATTATAATGCCTTTTTTTTTTTTTTTTGGTGGTGGTAATTATATTTACCACGACCTACTAGGAACTTATTGACTTTTATTTTTCGTTATTTATAAATTAAATTTCATGATTGATACAAACTTCAAAAGGAATTATGTATTTCATAACTTTTATACGTTTTCTTAAACTAACAAAAATGGTTACCAAATTTATTCAAACCCACTTCAGTAAAGCTGAAGTTATTAACAGATGGCAACCTAATTAAAAGGGGTAAAAAAGTTTACTGTGGACATAAAAAAAGTGGTCGTAAGTATACTTACCTTGGCCTTCGAAAGGGTTAAGACTTGGTTCGTATATCAGATAAGTAGGAGAGAAACATCCGAGACAGAGAAACAACCGAGAAGCAAGTCAAAATCCAACTCCTGCGTGTTCACTTACAAGTGTTTGTAGAAAGTAGGCGTTACTTTCCATAATTAACTTTCGACCTTCATATGAAATTAGTCATGATAAAGCACACCATTATATAAATATTTTTAAAATTTTGTAGTTTAATTTAAACTTACATTTACGCTATCAATGGGAAATATTTTCTGACTCAGTCGGATCTTCTAAAAATTCTATGATTTCCACAAGTGGATTGATCGTATGAACGAGTATTCATTAAAATAATAATAATGCTCCATTCCATAGCTCCATCCGTCTTATAATTTTCTCTTCCATTCTTGGTTGTGATGTGATGTTAAGTAGATAGGTTTCAGTGATCAAATAGAACAGAAAACAATTTGATGTCTGTTGCCCTTCATTTAAAAGCATAACGGTCATGCAACCGGAAGAGGAACATAAAAAAGATTTGATCTTGAAATGCATCGATTAAATGGGTTGGGTTGGTATAGCAGGGATTATAATGCAATGATTGCTTGTATCTCATATGTGGTGGTTATCTTAGCATCAGCCCCGCTAGGGGCTCTAATTAATTCATCTGAGTGGGAATAAATAATAAATCGCCGAAGCGCAACTGAAAGGTGAAAGTTGGGGTTTAGTAACATTTACTGAGAGAAAATTAAAATGAAATAGAGAGATTAAACAAACAAATTTAAGAGAGAGAAGAGGTTTTTGTGGCAGACTGCCTCGCCTCCCCTGGAGGTATTACCCCCGAGCTTCTCAGGTTCACAGTAGCCACATAGCCTCAGAAAAATAGGAAAAATACATAATAAATACGCAAAATATATACAAGTATTTACAACTATTTACAAAATAACGGGACAAAACTCCATCGGATAGGAAAAAGGAGGTTGCCAGGCTATATTTTATGTTGTCTTCGATTAGCTCAAAATCAAAGTTTTTAAAGTAGTTGCACGTATGACAAGTGAGTGCATCTCTGAAGAAACTTGCACATAGTTCAGCTATGTGTTCGTCTATTTTGTTGATTTTTAAATCTCTTCTTAGATCTTTCATTCTCATGGATCTGGGGGCTCCAGTGATGTATCTGAGAAATTTATTTTGAGTTCTCTCCAGTTTCTTCTTTTGAGTAGTAATTGGTTGTTGTCCATGCAGGGACTGCGCAGCTGATAATCGGTCGAATACATTGGAGGTATAGGGTTCGTTTTGTTTTGAGAGCAAGTTTTGAGTTATAGCTTAATCTTGGTTTCAGAGCTCTATAGGCTTCTTGTGCTTTGCTAAGAATATTATCAATATGGGAATTCCAGTTTAATTAAAGTACTAGTAAGAGTGACGCCTAGGTAGGTAACCTTTCGAACTAGTGGTATTGTATCATTGAAAAGAGCAATATTTGGATAAATGACTTTTTTTTACTTGATTTTCTAATAATTAGTAGTGAAGATTTGTTGGTGTTGATGGCTACCTTCCATTTTGTGCACCAGTCTTCGATATGAGGTATGATATTACTGAGATTAGTAACTGATTTCTTAGGATTTATGGATCTGCTCATAAGGGCAGTGTCATCCGCGTAGAAGGCTGAGGTGATGTTTCTCATATTATTAAAATTTGGAAAGTCCGCTGAATAAATTAGTCAGAGCACAGGGCTGAGTATTGAACCTTGCGGAACTCCTGCTCTAATGCATCTAGTGGAAGAAAATGCTGTATTGATCTAAATATGTTCTGTTTATCAGATAATTATTAATTAGTTGTTCTAGATCTTTGGGGATATTGAAATTTATGTGCTTGTATATGAGACACTGATGCATGACTCGGTCAAAGGGATTGCTCGTATCTGTATCCAGGGGGGGGGGGCACAAGTGTTTTATTATATTAAAAGTGGTAGAAACTGAAATCATTTTTAATTATTTAATTTCACTTTATTATTCTATCATAAGTATCACTTAGATTTCAAATTATTGATAATTAAAATGATAGCATTCTCGTTTGACCTTTCGGATGTGCACGCTTTATTAATGAACAGGTGTAATGAAGTTCTTCTCACAATTTCCTGCTGGGAGTTGGCATTCCTCTCTCAGTAATGGAATACTCCGAGACCCCAATTTATCTGAATAATTTAAATGTTTTTATACTGACACTTCATCATAATAGTGAAAAAAATTATTTTTGATTGTGATCTAATCAATATTAATCCGATGTATGTGTTTTGTTTTATCTTAAGGTTTGTGTAGTCTTTTCCTACTTTCATTAACAACTAACTACTAATTTAACAGCTAACTTCATTCAATTTTCACCCCTTAGAGTCAGCATCTATCACTTTAGTACTAAGGCGGCCTCATTTGTACACCTTTCTAGTATTCACCGTCATTCACTTTCAATAGTAAGCTGGGGGGGGGGGGAATAATAAATAGTTGCCAATTTTACTTTATTTTTACCGGACTCCTGGTGGGGCACTTACCATGGGGGCTGATAGAGCCATACAGTTCACTATAAGTAGGCTCATAAGTGGACACATCAGGTGTCTCTCTTTTGAGCTTGGGCGAAAGACCTATTCAACGTGCACGAGGTGTAACTCTGCACAGGCTTCTCCCGATCACATTTTACACTGTCTTGGCCTGGCGAAGAAAGACCTCTACTCTGGCCCCTTGCTTGTTTTTTGATTTCCTGAAGACTTTCGAGCTCATTGACTTGGTCTAGCCTGCGGCTGACCAAGAGGAATAAGTCAACAACAACAACTTCATTTTAATAAAATTTAGAATATTCTAAATTAGCACGTTTTGCATTTTTAGTCGATGGGAGCAACCCTGCGTATCTCCTTCGCTCAGATTTCGGAAACTTGAAGCCTAAATTATTTGCCAGTAAAATTCATATGAAACACTTGAAGAAAAAGTAGGTTTATATACATGTGTTTGCTCCTTTGAAAGTTACACAAAAATCACTTTACCTTAATGTATCGCATCATTAACTAAAATGTATTGTCACCTTCTTCCTACCACTGCCTACGAAGCAGAAAAGTGGTGATACTTAGTATTCACTTGAGTGAATTTAAAAATATAGAAAAATCCTGATTATTATTGATTTGCATAAGGCTGGTAGATTTGGCTGGAACCATTTGGTAGATTTCAAATCAGCTATGCAAAAATATCTGAGACACTTTCAAAAGCGAAATTTATCGTCCGTGAAGCTAAGTTGATGAAACAACTTTGCATAATTAATGCTATTTTTTCGTTCAATTTACAAAATCATAGATGGTTGAGTTTAATGCTTCAGAGACAGAATGTCAGACAATCGCTAAGTATATTGTACAAGCAAATTAATATGACCTCTTGCTCTTCTCGTGGAATTCGGATCAAACGGAATCAAATAAAAAATTTGTATCAAATGCAATAATGCCGACGCATTAAAATAACAATCTTAGATCTGCGATGTTAATCAAATATTAAATTTCAAAAAAGCAAAATTTATTGGCCTGGAAGCTAAGTTGACAAAGGAACTTTGCATAATTAATGCTATTTTTTCTATAAATTTACAAAATTATAGATGGTAGAGTTTAATGCTCCATGTCATACTTCAAATGACAAATGCAGTGCATCCTCTGCCTTCAACCAGATGTTTCCGACCAGGGGGAATGAGTTTAGTCTAATTAACATCATTTCTACTCTAAACACCTCTGAATCTTCAGAAAATGTATTTAGCTTTCGAACTCTCTGATGCGAAGTTAAATTTAGATCTTAATCCGTTTGGTTTCTTTGCTGAAAACTTTCTTTCATATATTGTGATCTTTTAGTTTCTTAAGCGGAAAAAAATAATTCCCAAATTAAAGAGATATTTGAATAAAAATCATATACAGAAATTAGATCATGGTTGTGCGAAGCTTATCCATAGAAATGGATATCAGAGCATTACTCCAAATTTCTGTGAAATTATCTGACCGATTAAGGCTTCTCCATTAGGTTACAAAAAAAAAAAAAAAAAAAAAAAAAAAAACCTTAAAAAATGTAGATTGGAGCCTGTGTTCCACCTTTACCAGCGCTACTCCATGTATTGAAAAATTGACGAAGTAAAAACAATCACAGATGTGATAACTGGGTCTCAGTTCCTATGGACTTACTAAAAAAAAACACTGATATAAAACTTAACAACTTTTGTCTGAGAAAAGAAATCCTAATAAAAACAACCAATCTAAACCAGACTAGTTCACTCGTTAGTGGACGGAACAATGCAGACTCATGGGAAGGAGGTAATACCCCCCCCCCCAAAAAAAAAAAAAAAAAAAGTACTAGAGTGCTATCTCTGAAATAAAATGAATAATAGATAAATGATAATTTCTGATATTATAACAGGCATCCTATTAAACAAAATATTTAACTAGTATTATTACTTTTTTTCCAATAATTGGAGTACATCCTATTTCCAGTAAATTAATAAGTATATGAACTGCATGCATATTCAATGAGAATTAAAATGCTCGCAAAACATTACGAATGATATTTTTGAACATTGGGTCAAAACTGACCAATAATCTATTATATATTAATGAGTATTGCATTTATATCTCATAGTCACAAAAATAATAATAATCCATACAGATATTTCTCTTATGTGCCTCCATAACCTCGGGTACAGAACACGCTAAACATTTGAAGAACAATTTCTTAATAATTTTTACCTTTCTATTATCAACAAGCTTGCAACCGATAACTTTCGATTTCGTAATCGCATACTGTTACAGATGTGTGAATTACGGAAAAATTCTTTTTTTTTTTTTTTTTTTTTTTTTCTGTCTTCCATTCATTACAAATAGAAGTGAAGCCATTTTAATATTGCTTAGCTTATTCCTTGATTTCAGAACGTGCAGAACTGTAACAGTTATAGAACATTCTTCTTCTTTATAGAATAGTATATATTTCAGAATATATATAATTCGGAAAACAACAAAAAAGAATCATCCGAATTACTTGAAATAATGTCATTTGTGTTGATTACTAATAAATTTTTATTGTTTTCTTGGAAAGCATTTTTTATTTTGAATGATCAATTTCAACTAGAATTCAGCCATTCTGTTTTTAAGTTTCATATTGAAATTCATATCGTGATCTTGTCATTAAAATATTTTATTGTGTGGAATGTCAACTTAACACGTTCACGCCTGAAAACGGGATGGAAAAGTGAAAATACTGGTAGAAGAACTATTTCAATATTAGATAATATTCGGGAAGAGTTAATCTATTCTCAACGATACCAATTTACTGTAAGGATATTTATCACGGTGAAGAAGCAATTCATATAAAAAGTGTATGCGTTAAAAACAATTGGTAGTTATTGATTTTTATTATTCCTGGAAAAAAACTAAAAACTGAAATTTATTTGTTACCAATTTTTACTCCGGTGCGCCACCCTTGGTACGCGCCGGCCGATGAGACAA
Organism: Parasteatoda lunata; assembly: GCA_949128135.1. NCBI lineage: Eukaryota > Metazoa > Arthropoda > Arachnida > Araneae > Theridiidae > Parasteatoda > Parasteatoda lunata. Next base: position 101,243,763 of record OX421970.1, read on the forward strand.
TCTAGTGTGGGCCACCGGTGGCCCGCGCCGGCGTGTTAAAGTAATAATCTATTATTTGAGAATAAAGTTCTCAAACGAAGAACATATCATTTTAGAATTCTGCGGATATTTTGAAGCAGGTAAGTGTTATGATTTTTATAATAAAAATTTTACTTGTTAATAATTATTTTCTTATTTGATTTCTCGTTCCTATCCTACGATAAATCCACTTGTGTTAATCATAGAACTTTTATATGGAGGATGTCAATTGAGAGTAACGGATTACTAGTGTTGGAAATAGATGAAATCTCAGCATTCGGCGCGAAGCGCCGCTAACTGATCCGTCGAAACTGAAGAGTCATAATCTGTGAGGTCATAAGTTCAAGATGAAAATATGGTAAAAGTTCACTACAGCAAAAAGTTGTGTAGGTCAGGTGAGAAGATGACTTGAAAGTTTAGTTCCGTGTCTCTGGGAGGAGGGAACGAAGCAAATTAACAAGCTCTTCGTTTTGAAGTAGTTCTTTCATTTCTTTAAATAAAAGAAGAAATCTGCTGGCTGCATCAGTAGAGGTCATAGGTTGGGCTTTTCTTCTGTTAGAAGATTTTCTGGGTCTTGCACCGCAGCCCGAAAAACAGGCCGGGTGCTCACCATCACAGATAATGCATTTTGCAGGAGATGATCTTGGTTTTGTGCATGAGTACGAGTAGTGGGCACCGGCGCATTTTAAGCAGGCAGGTTCGGTTGCTGACCGGATTCATAAATGATCTTTTAATAAAGTTGAAAGTTTTAAAAATATTTATATAGTGGTGTCCTTTATCATCACTAATTTTATATATTGGACAAATGTTTATTATGGAAAGTAACGCCTACATTCTACAAAACACTTATAAGTGGACATGCAGAACTTGTATCTAATCTTGCTTCTCGGTATTAATCCGATGGCGCTCGCCTATTTATCTGATATACGAACCAAGTCTTAATCTATACATATAATAAAATAAAGCGTATATGTTTGTGTCTGTATACCTGATTCGCGATCGCAACGCTTGAGTTTTCCGCCTCTAGCGGGAGGCGGAAAATATCAGGCATTGTAAATAATTTTTTTTTCTTATTTTATGATAATTTTCCATAGAATGGTTTTCTAAGTTCAATTAAGAATAATAATAATAAAAAACATGTAATTTTTTTATTTTGGGTTCCACAATTTTTTTAAAAACAGCTCTAATTGAAATTTTTATTTTATTTTAGAAAAGCAGGAGTACTAAAATTGTAAATCTAAAGTAATTTTAAAAATTTATAAAGTAATTTGTACTTAACAGCACTATAAACTCGTGCACAAAATTTTCAGACAAATGTCGACTCAATATAAAAAAATTAAATCATTAATCCTGTCAAATAATAAAGTTAAAATTATTAAAATGTTTTTCTTTATTTATTACCAGCTTAATACCCGTTCTTCATACGGGGTGAAGAAACCCATCAACTAATCAGTATTGAAGTCTAATTCAAAGTCATGCACAAAACTTTCAATCAAATACCGACACAAATAATAAAGTTAAAATGATTCTAATTTTCATTATTTATTTATTTATTAATATCTGTTGCCCTTTTCGGTTGCTTATCACACTTTGGAGACTTGGATCTCACTGAGTTAGGTTGTGTTATAACCGCGCTCAGAACTACCATGGCTTCTTAAATGGACAGGAAGGAAAGCGGCGGTCCAATGGGCCCCACGCAGCCATGTGTCTCCTTCTACGAACTGACCACAGATGAGGAACGAGTTGAGTTTTCCAGGAATATGGCCAGAAATATCTACACCAAAGATGCATTAGATGGAAAGATCGATTTCTATGTGAATCGTATTCGTAACAACCCTCCAAATGCCCACTTAAATGAATTTTTCCTCAAAGCCTTTCAGGAAAGGAATAATGAGCACTCCCCTAAGGACACTGCTCTAAAAATTACGACGACATCTGAGGTAGCTAAGCCTGAGGAGACCCCAATGCTTACCATTCAGACTGAACCAGCTGTCGAACAATTCACATCGAAGGAGACAGTACATGATAAGAAGAAAAAGAGGAAGAAAAGTGCCAACGCGTGACACTGGAAGGAATCTCCGGGACAGTCATCGAAACAACCCGCCCTGAGAAAGAGGCTCTACCGGCACTATCGATGGAAGCCCCCACATCGGAACCGTTAGTAGAGGCGGTGGAGGAGGCTACTGTTATGAAGGACTTGCCAGACAAAACTCCACATCCCACCAGTAGGAGTTTAAAAATCCTCATCCTAGGATTAGATAGAGATTTCCAGATCGCAGATTGGGCCACTTAGGCCTCAGATGCGCAGTTCTACAACAACGAACGAACAGATCCCAGATATGGAGACATTTCTAACAGATAGCGGTTTCCCACCGCAAAAAGACATTCAGAAGAGGAAGAGGCGCTTAGGCTCCTCCCCCTTTTTTTCTGTTTATTTTATCAGATTATGACTCTCATCGACGAATCTATATCTACGTTTCTTAAAGGTCTCCGAATTAAAAAATCTGATTAAAAACCAAAAATCGGGCTTCATAAAAAGTTTGCAGTTGTACTCATTCAGATTCATGTTGTATTTCATATTCTTAGAATCTACCTATTATCCGCAATCTGGTATGCACTCTTTATGTTATTATATCTATAGATTAAGACCTAGTTCGTATATCAGATAAATAGCAGGATTAATACCGAGAAGTAAAATAAGACCCAGGTCCTGCGTGTCCACATACAACTGTTATGTAGAATGTAGGCGCTATTTCTCATAAAAAACTTTTGACCTTCATATGAAATGAGTGAGTGAGGATAAAAAACACCACTATATAAATATTTTTAGAATTTTCAAGTTTATTAAAACTTTTATTTTATAACCGTCGTTGAACAGCCGACCCAATTTCATGGGTTTACAACTACTAATGTTCAACTCCGTAGCCTTGTAATTTTAAACCAATCTAGAAGACAAGGAAACTCCTGGATCAGTAACCCCAGAGGTATTGATTTGTTTTGGGAACATGGAGGACTTTGAGACTCGACCGATTTAACGTGCATCAGTCACCATTTACTACACGGGGAGTCTTCGGCCAGCGAGGATCGAACCCACGACCTCTTGGACATGGGCCCAGCGCCCTACCGACCAGGCCTTAAACTTAATTATTATATAAATCATCCTTCACAGTGATCTGATCGGACTACTTATAAAAAACCGTGTGGAAGCTTTCAGTTATAGGAGGCGTTGGCTACGCGCGTTTAATCATCCACAATGAAACTACATGCGAAACATATAAAATTACATTTTTCTAACATGTAGCAAAAATCTGGAAGATCTAATTTCTTAAATTTTTAAATACTCTAATAATTTGAGAATAATTCCATAATCAGATTTCACTGTATTCCTACAGAGGCTCTTCTGCCAACACTCAAATCCATCTCTTTGCCAAATGCCGTTAAGTCACAACTTTTATATATAAAATAATCAGAAGAAGGAGTGATACTCTACTACAGCACCTATCAAGTCAAGTATTATATAAATCTGCCTCTATAGTATTTCCTCTAAGTCATTTTATAAGCTCTAAGTGATATCCTCAAAAGGAATGATCGTGAGAGTTAGATTTTATAAATATCTACTCGTTTCAATTTCATTAAGGCATGGATGATTCCATTTTTCTCAAGCCAGAAGACACAGTTGCCTTAGGGCAAAAGTTTAAGTCCAGCGTTTCTCAACCTTTCAGTATTCGCGGTCCAGTTTTCAATCACAATTTTCATCGCGACCCCCGCGCTTACAATATGTACAACAATAATGTATATTGAGTATTTTGAATTCTGTTTTTAAATTATTTTTAACTGACTGCCCAAACAAAAGTAAAAGCAAGCCAACGTTGGGAAGAAATCACATTTTGCCAAGGGGGCGGTGAACATATGAAGGCAATGAAAGCGAGGAAAATTTAAAATGAAATGAAAGCCAAACAAGAAGGTAACATTAAAATAATATGAAAGTAGAAAAATTCGTTAATGAAAGTTAACCTAGACGGGGTGGGCTAAATTTAGAAACAGAGAATACATTTTTTTGAATAATAAAAGAAATAAAGAAGAAGCATGACTGAACAATTTAAAAAGAGTAATGTTTGTGAAAAGGAATTCAGACCACCGATGGCGTCTCGAACATACGCAGAGCAAATGTTTTCTCATAGGAAGAAGGAAAATGTTCGATAACGCAAGTTTAAATTCTTGCCAGTCTCATTCGAGTTGATCCTTCTATCGTTATCGAATCTATCGTGAATGTGTTATACATATTTTCTAGTTAATTGTAATTCACCGTATTAAATATTCACGGCAGCAGATTTATGCAGACTTATGGATAAATTTTTAAGCGGAAGTAAGCGAGCATTAGACGATAGTCAAGCATCAACAAGTACACAGACGAGCGTAGTTCTAAAAATAAAATAAAGAAAATATTCCATGGAATACTTAAATTTTGGGTTTACCAGTACTGAAGTAAATGAAGAAAAAAAGGCCCCTGTGTATCATTCGTTCAAAAATGTTGTCCGCAGACGGCATGAAACCTAATAAACTTAAACGAAATTTGGAAACGCTTCATAGTGAGTACGTCAACAAACCGAGAGAATTCTTCGAATTAAAATTAAAATCATGTAAAAAGCAAAAATCACTTTTTACAGAAACTTTGTCTGAGAATAAAAAAAAACTTACTTTAATTGCATCTTACAAAGTTTCATATAAAATAGCCAGATGTAAAAAACCTCACATTATTGTTGAAGAACTTATTTTGCCAGCAGCAATTGAGATAGTAGAAACAATGTTAGAAGATATTTTTTCAAAACAATTGCAGTCCATACCTCTTTCAAATGATACTGTTGCTCGTCGCATTTATGACATAGCTGAATATGTACAGTGCCAGCTTTTCTCTAAGTTGCGTGACAAATTATTTTCATTACAGCTCGATGAAGCAACCGATAGTAATAAAGATGCTCATTTAATTGCTTATGTTCGATTTCGTGATAATATGTCAGTAGTAGAATAACTACTTTTCTGCAAACTTATAGAACTCAAAACAACAGCACTCGCATTTTTTGCTATTTTAAATAATTTTATATACGAGGCAAGCATAGAATGGAAAAATTGCGTTGGAATATGTACCGATGGTGTTCGTTCAATGTCAGGAAGATTCCAAAGTATACAAGCACTTGTAAAACAAAAATCGCCTCAGTGCGTCTGGACGAATTCCATGAACCACAAAGAAGCTTTTGGCTTCGAAAGAAATGAGTCCTAGCCTGAGTCCTTGTGTTAACTACGGTTGTAACCGTAGTAAATTATATAAAAATGAGACTCCTGAAATCGAGTATCTTTTCCGCACTTTGTAAAGACATGGGTTCAGTGCATTCAGCGATACTATTTTATTACGAGGCAAAATGGTTATCACGGGGGAAATTTTTGTGACGTGTTTATGAATTAAGGAAAGAAATCGCCATTTTCCTAGAAGAAGAAAACAGATCGGAAGCCAAGAACAAAGCAAAGGCCTGGAAGCAAAGTTGACGAAACATTTTTGCATAATTAATGATATTTTTTCGTTAAATTTACGAATAATAGATGGTAGAGTTTAATGCTCCACGTCGTACTTCAACTGCAAATGCATTGCATCCTCAGCCTTCAGCCAGATGTTTCCTACTAGGAGAAATGAGTTTAGTCTATTTAACATCATTTCTACTCTAAACCCACTTCCTATCCCACTTCCTATAATCAAAGTCTTTACCTGTGCACCCATGAAGCCCGCAAGGGGGGAGGCGATACAAGTAGGCGACAGAGATTACCTCTTGTAAATAGTCTGTATATAACCGTATAAATCCTTTTATTGTAATTTTATTTTTTGCTATATTCACTGTTATATTCATCATGTATGCTTTCCTTACCCACTTGCTTGAATTTACACTTATTACACCTCAATGAGAGGAGCTACGGCTACTGTACCACAACATCCACTGAGACGAATGAGTTGGGGCCCCTGACGTGGCCGAAACTTAGTTAATGAAGTCAAAGAGGAAGAGGAAGAATATTTCTAATATCCAAAATTTACCCTTATTAAGATTCTGTGTGATTTCCACAAATGGATTGATCGCAAGAACGAGATTTTTTTAAAAATAATGCCCTATCCGTTTGTATTTGTAAAATATTTACCTTTAACTCTTGATTGTGTGTGATGTTAATTAGATCAGTTTCAATGATCAAAAAGAAAACAAAATAACCTGATGGCTGTTGCGCTTCATTTAAAAGCATAACGGTCATGCGTACATGAGAAAGATTTGATCTTGATATGCATCGTTTAAAGGGGTAGGGTAGGTGTAGCAGGAACTATGATGCAACGATTGCTTGTATCTTTATCCAGGGGGGGGGGGTGCCACAAGTGACTAAATATATAAAAAGTGTTAGAAACTCAGATTAATCTTAATTATTTATTTTCTCTTTATTATTCAAACATAACTATCACTTTAATGAGTAGCTGGGATGAAGTTCTCCTCACAATATCCTGCTTGGAGTTGGCATTTCCCTCTTAGTAATGGAATACTCTGAGATCCCAATTTATCTGAATAACTTAAATGTTTTTATTCTGACTCTTTAGCACAATAGTGAGAGTAAAAAAAATTCTTCACTTATCTAAATATAGTTTGGTGTGCAAAATGGAATTAATATCATATATCTTGCTTTACTCTATTTAAAAAAAATTAGGCACTTGGGCAGCGCAGAAGGCCCTTATCCCATACATCATAAAATATTACAAAAGTTAAAATAAAAAACTGTTTTAATTCAGCAGTTTTGGGTGAATATCGCAAATCTGAAAAAGTGTTGAACTATATATGCTAACGAATTGTTTAAAAATAGTGTTGGACAATTTAAATTTATTCAACCAAGAAGCACACTTAATAAACTACCACTTAAAAATATATATTCGCTGTCCGGAGCAAGTTATCACTTCTGTGTATATAAGTAAAAAAATTTTTGTGTGTTCTATATTGCATTAATTTCTTCAAACAGTTTTAATAACGATAATAATATTTTAAAAAAAAATAAAATTTACTCGAATTATGTGTTTTTAATAATCTTAGCTTCGCCGGTCATCGGTGATTCCCATGGCGCTACGAACAAACTCAGTGCCAGTCACTGGTCACCTCCATGACATTCAACGTGTTAAATAATCTCTTTAACGGTTATTTATAATAGCATATTAATGTAACTTACATCAAAAAATATAACAAGTTGTAAAACGGTTAATAATTGTAGACACCGATTCAAATAAATTTATCATAAAATTCGCATCACAAATTCATGATCATTATTCTAAAGCAGGGCTGCCAACTTTCTACGCTTTAGGGGAAATATTTTTCTAGTGGTAGCTAAGCTGTGTGGTTCTGAATGTGTGGTTCTTTGATTTCTGGTCCTTTCATTTCTAAATTTAATTTAAGTATATTTTTCACACCATTATATGTAAATTATTAAAAAGCTTATATGTAACGCCACTTTATTTCAACTGGGTAGATCCTAGAATAGCCCACCCTAAGGCGTTTTTTATTTTATTTTTTTTTATTTTTTTATTTTATTTTGAGATTATTTTGAACGTCCGATCACATGTATACCTACGTGAAAGTTCGTTTTCGTTAGAAAAGAGGTAAAAGGGTTTATTTTTTAGAAAATTACGCTTCTCATCTTTTACTGTTAAAATCATCGTTATTATTTCAATCGTTATTTTATTTATTAACCTTATTATTTCATTTTTTAATTTATTAAAAATGAAATAATAAGGGTAGTAAATGAATAATACGGGCAATAATGTTGAAAATGACGAGCGAATGGGCGAGTGAATTTTTAACTATTTTGATTATCTACTGAAATAATCGCAAACTTGGCGATATTTCAAAATGTCGCCAAGAGGTGGGCTATTCTAGGATTTTATCATTTCAACTCTCTCGTAGCTAGGCTTTTAATATGCTGGTTGGCTTCAGGAAGCTTTAGTTTTTAATAGTATACCGCACTATCAAATATTTTGCATAAAGCGTAGTACTTGGTAATCTTGATTAAGGTAGAACTTTTAAATTAGAAAACAAACAAAGACATAATATTGCAGTTAAATACCTTTACAAAAATGTTTGATAGGAAAACAATACCTTAAAGATTTTTATAAATTTTATGCTGATGACAAAAGTCAGTGAAGGAAAATTGGATCTTACCACGTGACTTTCCAGTCCATAAAAACTTCTACAAAACAAAACGGTCTGATTATAATCGAAGACAACTTTATTTTATTCTAGCTGAATGCTCGTTCTTCGTATAGGGGTGAAAAAAAAGCATCAATTAATTTGTATTGAACACTACAAAATCGTGGACAAAATTTTCAGACAAATATCGGCAAAAATAATAAAGTAACAGTGATTCCAATGTTTTTTTATTTATTTGTTTACTATTTTTTGTTGCCCTTCTCGGTTGCTTCGCTTTACTCGATTAACACGTTCACACGGAGTAAACTCATCGGGCGGCGCATCGGAGTAAAAACTGGTAACAAATAAATTTCCTTTTTTAGTTTTTATCCGGGAATAATAAAAATCCATAACTACCAATTGTTTTTAACGGATGCAATTTTTATATTGAATTGCTTCTTCGCCGTGTTAAATTTCCTTACAGTGAATTGTTATTGTTGAGAATAGATTAACTCCTCCCAAATATTATCTAATATTGAAATAGTTCTTCTACCAGTATTTTCTCTTTTCCGTCCCGCTTTCAGGCATGAACACCCGGCGTGAACGTGTTAAGCAAAAACACATTTTGAGCGGTCCATCCTATCAAAATAAAGATTAACTGTATTCAGTATTATCTGGCATAATGCTGTTGCTCAAGGCAACTCATAATATGTGAAATTTACCACAGTCAAGCTTGTTTCTTCTCTACTTATCTATCTATACAATAATTGTATAATAAAACTGTACAGTAACTGTGCACCTGTATTCGGCACTTAATTTACTCTAAAACAGGTTCTACCTACAAAAGAAAATATCTGATACATATTAAAATTACACCAACTACTATTAAGCCAGTAGTGCCCATTACTGAAATTTGACAATAATTGTATGGCGACTTTTAACGGTACCCCGTAACCTTCTCTCGATTAATTTTTCTTTATAGTTCTCAACCTATTACCCATTCGCAAAATGGGACTTGTTTTGGGTTTGATGGCGTGCGCACTTTTTTTGGACGTCATCACACTTTTCAACTGTGTTCAAGAGAAATAGTAAACAGTGCGCATACGTCGACATTGCATGCGTTGTTATAGCGACTGTTTGATTATTTTTTTAGAATTCCTTTTTTTTTTTTTTTCTCTTTATATTTTCACCCGCAATCATTCTTAATGTATTTACATAATAATCATTTAAAGTATTTTGATATTCTTTTTATTTTTAACTTATAATTACTGTCTTGACGGTAATTTTAATATAAATATGAATACTGAAGAAGGAAAAGCATTTAGTGACGTTTTGAAATATGTATATAGCCAGGATTGGAAAACCAATCCGACGACAAACATCAATTAAGACAGTTTTTGCAACACGTGATTTGAAATGTTGTGGCGTTTATCGGAGTCAAACCAGAAAAAAAAAAGCATTTAACCAATGGGTTACCAGTGATCCTAATAAAGCAATCACAATTTTTTTTAAAATTTTAACTTAGTACTTATTACTAAAATTCAGCTAGCATCATTGATTTCACTGATAAATGCAGATTTTTTATGCTGTCTAAAACGAAGTGGATAACATTTCTCCTTTAATTTTTCCTTTAGTGCATAGCTTATTGTTTTACTTCAACTAATAATTTACCAAAAATAATTATTATTAGCATTAATATTGGCGTTTTTTTTACGTTCATTCAGCAACGAATTCATTATATTTTTCTTTTTTAATTTTACTTTTTATTTCAAAACTTATTATTTTTATTTTAATTGCCGTCAAGTTTAAACTATACTTAGTTTTATAAAAACACGTTTTAAATGCATATCTATACAAACATAAACGCGTCGTTTCAGATAACCTTAGGAATAATAATTTGGTGATGTAGTTTGTTAAAGCTACTAGGATCGCGTTGATCATTCAGATAACCTGGCTCAACAAATAATATATAATTAGGTATAACAGAAAGCGCAATAAACAACTTTTTTGATTAAAGATAAAACTAACATTGCCCAACAAAAACATAAGTTCTGGCCATCGGCAAAATAACTGCTGGTACTGATTGAAAAGTGACGGTGCATATTACTGTCCGCTGGGTTGATTGCTGGGCAACCCCCTGAACTTTTGCCAACATTATAGGAAGAGCTGGGGCCGTACTTCACAAAACGCATTATCCCGTCAGTCTGAACCTACACTGGGTCAGCGAATTAAAGCTGTCTGCAGCCACCAGTGAAGCTTTCGAGCGAGTAACTGTAACTGTGAATTCTATGTTTACGTAGTGAAGCACGATGATGATAGATGGTGACATTGATCTTGTGTTGTTAAAAGATTCTTTTAATTTTCAAAAAAGGTAAGGTTTTATTTTTTTTGATTATATTGAAGTTATTATTTTAATCATTTTTGATTTACTATTGTTCAATATGTTTACGACGTGCAGAACGAAAAGGATCGTTTACAAGGAACCGGGTTTGAAGTGCTGTTTTAGCATTATGTTTTAGATAGGTAATCATCTTTATTCAACTTATACATCATAATTAACACCTTTCTAAGATAGAATATAAACAATTTTTAAAGTTAATTCAATGAAAAGTTACAGACAAATGTTTTATTAACACCAAGTTCGCCGCCAAATATTTGGCAACAACCGAGCAGTAGCACGCCAAAAGCAAATATAAGTTCTGTTGTACGATGACGCTTTAAGTGTAATTCATAATCTGTTGTAACATATGATATAAATCAGGTTTAGCTAAGTATATTATGAAAATATGTTTATATCATAATTAAGAATTTTCATTAAAACTTATTTTTTTAAGTTAAATAATATTTAGAATTTAGTTAACTAATTGCTGTTAGTACAGTAATGTTAAAAATGCTTTCTGTATTTAATTTTAAGGAAATCTTTAAGCTAACTTAAAGTGTAAAAATAGGTAAAGGTCTAATAATTTATATTAAATAGTTAAAATTAAGATGAAATTTATTTTTTTTACATGTTAATACAAAAAATAACTATGCAGAATCATGCTGTGAATTGTTAAACAACTTAAAAATTTTTTAAAAAGATATAGATTATGGAAGGTTTTTTAGCATACAGGTGCTCAGTCTTAATTGTATATTGTCTAACCCCACTTACACAAAAATAAATATTACGAAATTCTTTTATTATTTGAAATCAATGTTAAGTTACTTCACAATTTTTGTTAAAAGTTAAGTGAATAATGTTTTTATTGTGAATAACAAATTAATATTCATATTAAAAAAAAAGCACAATTTTTATAGGGATTACAAAAATATATAAAAGTTCAATACAATATGAAAACTAAATTAATAATCAATAAAAATAACAAACAACTCTTTTTCTATTAGCTTTGAGTTCCATGGTGAACTGATCGTTAAGACGGTTCCCAGCAGATCATCGAAGTCGAGCATCACTGGCTGTGGTCAGTGTGCGGGTGGGTGATCACTTGGATCAGTCTGCGTAGGGACCGAGGGTGTGCGGTATTGGTCTTCGTTAAACTGTTCTACTGTAAAGTGCTCGACTTCGTGTGCAAGTTGTCGGGCTACCAAAGCGGGGGTGCCATCCTCTCTTCAGAGGATCAAAATTGTGATGGCATGTCTTCGGATCATCCTGGGATATTTCCCAGACCGTTGCCAATAGCCTGTTGTCCAGCTCTATTGCGACGTAAATGAACTACAGCAACTATTAGCTTTGAAAATGTTGGAAAACCTGTGACAGTTCTCCGTGAATTTCTATGAGTTTTCTTATTACCTACTGTGTTTATTATTAGTAATTTAATGAATTTGCTCTCATATTGGTAGATTGCGATCAAAATAACTACTTCCGAATCACTGAAAACTAAATTTATAATAATTTTTTGCTGAGAATCTTTTAGTGGAAATTTAAAAATTTCAATTAACTCCTTGAAAGATTTTTAATGCTAACCTCATATTTTGTGATCCTATAGACAAACAAGTTACGATTGTTTTCAAACAAATCACTGAAAGCTGATTTTAGTCATTTTATCACTAAAAGGCATTTTTTTTTTTTTTGTTTAACTAAATATCAAATCCTTATATTGAGTTTTGTATAAAAGTGCTAGACTGATATAATTATTAGTTTATTAGACACAATATGCTTTAATATTAAATTGCATTGAACACTAATTTAATAGTGAATTTACAAGTTAGTCTGAAACGAAGAAACGAACGAAGAAATCTAGCAGCTTTTTTTACTGAAAATTTTCTTATTTTATTTACATAATCTGTTTTGGCTTGAGCAAAATAGTTGTTGTTTACCTGTCAATCTGACCGCAGCACAGTCAGGGTTTAAATGCAAGTATTTTAAATGATTGTAAGGGGGCAAACCATATAGAAAAGACAAAAATTTGATTATAATAAATTGGAAGAGTTTTCTTCAAAATAAATTAAATTAAAAAAACCACTTTTATGTGAAACTGTTCTATTTTAAATCAATTAAATTAAGAAAAGCAACTGTTACCAACCAATTCCACTGATATAGACAAATTTTTAATAGTTGAAATGATTTACCAATTAACTTATTTTTTTATCATCTGCAGAATATTTGATGTGCATAAATAATTTAATATTATTTTGAGAAGTAGTATTTTAATTATGATTTTAAAGAAGGATTAGGATTTAGGGACATTTTAATGTATTAAGCAAATTCATTTATAAAGTACAGTGAATTCTCACTTATGCACCAGTCTTTGGGACCAAGAGAAAAATTGTATAAGATTTTAAAAACAGTAAGTTCATGCAAATAAGAAAAGCTTCAGATTCACCGAAAGCTAAATTTACAATAATGTTTTGCAGAGAATCTTTTAGTGGAAATAAAAAATTTCAATTTACTCTGAAAGATTTTCAAGGCTAACCTTATATTGTGAATTGTGTGATCCTAGAGCTGAACTTAAAGCTTTTGTTATTTTATTGTTGACAATTCTGTTAGTAAAAGTTCCTGGCCTACAAGTTATTTTTTTTCATTTTAATTTCTATAAAATATTATTCTAATTTTTATTTAATCTTTCTGGGTGTCCATTGTGTAATGCTTTTTAAATTTTTGCTTAAAGTTAACCAAAAAATATTTTGACAGTATATCTCAAGTTAATATTCACATAAAAGTAAGACCTTTTTTTTTTTCCTTTTAGCGTAAACCTGTGCCAGTCCTCCACGAATTTCTGTAAGTTTTATAACTTAATGTGTTTATTATTATTAATTGAATTAACTTGCTTTCATGTTTGTAACAATGGTAACTTGCAATTGAAATTTCTACTATTTTCCAACTAGTTGAAGTACTAAAATTTTTACTGTAGCTCAGTGCTTATCAACTTAACTTTACGAGTAGCGGACGTGCTCCAAATTCAACTGGTTTTCTATTGACAAACAAGTTACGATTGCTTCCAAACAAATCACTGAAATGCTTGTAGTATGCAGTGTAACTCATCGAGAAGGGCCAACCGTCCTCACTTCCCATTGATGACACTATCTGATAATATTCCTTTTAAAAAATTAAATGTGTAAATGATAATTACACACTTTTAAAATTATTCGTGTTAATAGGTTTGATTCTGATACCATTACAAATATTTACTTTGTTAGGATTTTTCTCAACTGGTTAAATTTTTAAAAGTTTTTTTGGTATAAATAAGTTTATTAATAGATTTTAAAAAATTTTTGAAATGCATATATTTTTTTTAAAAATGTACTTTTAAATATTTATTTTTTTTCATAATATTTAGTTTAAATTATAGAAAAAGCCCTCAAGTTTAACATTTTTTTTTAAAGTTTGCACTATGATTTTCTATTAGCATTATTTTTTTTTTTTTTTTTTCGTAAGCTACAAATTTTTCTCATTTTGATAATGGGGGAGAACTACTTTTTGAAATATACATGTAAAATAGTAGGTATAGGATGGTAATTTTACAGTCGTTAAGAATCGAATTCAGCTATTAGATAATAGTACATATTTTGTTAAATATTTACGGTGTTAATTAAGATATCTTTATAAACTCGGTGTACCCTTGTCTGTGAGGAAGCACCTTGCCCTTTTTTAGGCCTAGGCGTAGGAATGGAGTATTTAACAAATATTTTTAGCTTAAAGAAAAGAACTAAATAAATGAAAAAAATTGAAGAGAAATTTCATCAGAGATGTAAACAATGTTATTAATATTTATGTAAATTTTTAATTTTTGGTCTTACATCTGTACCAGTTATATAAAGACATTACGGAATTCGTGACATTGGTCAGATCTGTCATGTCGTTATTCTTATCTAGTTCTTGTGTTTTTTATGTAAGGAAAATATATTAATTTCACAAAGCATCACCATTAAAGTAATTTAAAAATTTATTGAATTATTAGTAGTTATTCTTATGTTTCATGACTACTTTTAAGAGTGATATTTTACAATAGATTTTCCCACTTTTTAGGTTTAGTTCTGAACTTATTATCTCGAAAACTAGATTTTTTTTTAAATACCTTCCAATTTGAGATATACAGAGTATACTGTATTTTGTTTTCCTTTTCTTAACTTGCTAAGCAGTATAATATTCTCATGTATTTTATGTGCTTTTGAATTTCATAGTTATATACTGGTATTTTTAGGTTAAAAATTTGAGAAATTTCGGCGGCAGGGACTGCGATGAGGTGACAAGGAGGATTCTAGCTGCCCTCCTATCCCATGAGGCTGCCTGTGGTTTCAACTGGATTGGTGGCTACGACAAATTAGGAATGAAGACTTTTCCAAGGGTTCTCCAAATGATATCAGGTAACATATGTATTCCTTGGAGTGTACATTCAGTCTAATCATTTTTTACTATTTAATGTAACAATCTTATATGTTGAAGATATGTATCAGAAATAGAACTTCTAGGTTGAGTCAATATCAATTTTTTATCTTCTTTAACCCCTTAATGCACGGATTTTTTTGGGGAGAAAAAACCAACCAAAAAAATCCCTTTTTTTTCTTTACGTAAAAAAAGTACACTTTAGAACTTTAAGCATATTATTTTCTATACGTGTCTTAATTTTTTAAAAATTAATGTTGTACTAAAACGTTTAAAAAAAAACTGGTAAATTGTTAAGATAACATTTTAAATAAAATACTTAATAATATTGGCACTTTTCTTGTACCCATCATACACTTCATGTAAAAAAATCATGCTGATCTGAAAATTTATTAAGATTTTTACCTGGAAAAATCTGAAACCTGATTCGAGTGACCACCCGGATTATTCAGAACAATAATTGTTTCAAGGCCTGTGAAGGCATATTAACTGCCATTAATTTTTAAAAAATTTGAATTCACTTCAGGAAGTTTGTTAGTAAATCTCTTTTAGTATATTTAAATATCTCATAATTTAAAAACTCATCTGTTTAGAACAGTGTCCCCCAACCTTTTTATCACCGCTGACCTGTCAACGCTTGATAATTTTACCGCGGCCCACTGGGGGGGGGGGGGCGTTGATTGTTTATATTTTCTATTATTTCGATTTATTACTAATTTAAATTTAATTGTATTTAAGCATGCCTAAATAAAATACAGTTACACCAAAAAATAAATATAAAGTGATTTAACATTTTAACTTACTAGAACGTTAAATTAATAAGAACCCTGAGCTTGTTTCTTTGCAATGAGGCGGTTCCATCTGGGGGTAATCGGAGACAATGATACATTGCAAACATTAAAATATTTATGTCACTACCTTCGGGAACCCCCTTTTTTAAAAATAAATAAAATTTTAAAGCAACAGATATTTTTAATTTGGGGTATAAAGCTAGGAATTTAAATTCAGTTTCAATGAAATGGGCGGCCCGGTACCATTTGATCCATGGACCGGGGGTTGGGGAACACTGGTTTAGAGTATTCAAGTCAAGTAATTCTTCTTTCTTTCAGCAAAAACTTATCAATGTCTTGTTAAAAATAAGGTTTTGATTTTGCTCATACTGAATGAATCGAATGTTTATTTTAGTGGCTGTCCAGCAGAACTCAGCAACGAAAATTGCAAAACAAGCAGAACTTATTGTGAAAAGATGGCTGAGGACTGCTAACTGATAGAAATGGAGGAAGGAATAAAAGAAGAAATGTAGTAGAATAGTTATTTTTGTGACTGCTGTAATTTTGTGTAGTGGTAGTAGTTGTGTTGATGAATAAAATTATGTAAAGTATACATGTGTTGATGAATAAAATTATGTATAACAAGTATTTTGACTGCTTTTTTCAAATAAAAATTTACATATCAGCTGAATATATTGTGTTTTATATATGTTGTAAAATTAGATCAAATAGTTGTATAGATTAAATTTTTAAATTTCATTTTTGTACACATGTATGCTGAGAACAATTTGCAGAGTTTAGATTTGTTTTGTGTGTCAGTTACTTTATGGCTTATTTATAAGTTATCAATTTTATATTTGCATTTCATAAACTTTTTTTATGTATATTAGAATAATCTTAGGATAACTTTTTTAATGAGGAATATATTAATGCTAAGGTAACAAAGTATTAATAGTGAGCAATCACATATTTTGACTACCTAAAAAATTTGAATATATAGGGCAGCGAGGTTCATTAGGTAAGAATGCTTCAATTAAGCATTTCTTACGATTTCTATCTTAATTAAATGACTGAGAGCATGTGCTTGAAATATATTGTACAAACAAGTACTCTAAATTCAGTTCAGAGTTTTTTTTTTATATTAAGGTCCCAAGATAAAAATCAAATATAAAAAAAATTTCTAATCCCCCTCATCTAAATATAGACTGGTCAATGACCTCTGCATCCAGATTACAGAATGCTGGTATGCTGCTGGGTTTAATCCGATTTCTGGCCGTCAACCGTAGGTTAAGCATTGAATAGGTACTGGTTGCCGTCAAAAAGTGGTGGGTAAGATCTGTGCATGTGATGGCTACTTTACAGTTGCTGGCTGTGATAAAGGTGGCCGTTTGCTGGCCTACACTGCTGTGTCGACAGAAGGCCAGCCATTCACTTTAGTACAGTTAGAAGTGACGGCATCCGTGTGCCTGCCCGGCAATTTAGCTGCTGGCTACAGGAACTTTTCCAGTGCTTTGCCTGCTGATTTGTTTTTGCTGGGTGCTGATGTTACCTTCAAAATATTTAAAGGAGAAGAAAAAAAAACAATCGTCTATAGTTTATTTTAAAATACTGGTTCGAAGCCAATGAAAAAATTCCATTTTTTAAATAGCTCTGAATTTAAAAAATCGGGCTTATAATTTTACTCATTCAGGCTCATTTTGAATCTCGTATTTTGAGAGCTTACTGTATACCCGCAATCCGGTATACAGACACGCAGACGGACATACACAAATTCTTTATTCTATTGTAGGTATTGATTAGTTGTTTTCTTACCCGATGGCTTCCCGTTATTAGATTAAGCAAAACACATTTTTACTTAAAGATTAACTGTAACCTATTAAATTAAATTAGTAACCTATTAAATTAAATTGCTCAGGGCAACTCATGATAGTTAAAATGTTCCACAGTTAAGCTGCTTTCTCCTGTACTTATCCATCTGTATAATAATTGTATAATAAAAGTGTGCAGCATTGGTGCCATTATAATCGGCACTAAATTTACTCTAAAATGCGATGTACCTATATAAGAGTATATCTGATATGGATTAAAACTGCATTAATTACCATGCTGCCAGTAGTGCTTATTATCAAACCTAAGCATCTTTGGTGCTAACTATATCATGACTAACGATATTCCGTAACGAATCAGTATTTTTTTTTTTTTTATTAATTTGCATTTTAGTTCATAGCTTATTTTTGTATTTCAGTTGGTACCTATAACAAAATTTAATTAAGCATCATTGACATCAATAATAGTTTACCTGATTTTCAATGTACTCTTAAGCGATTCAAATTGTAATTATAACCAAAATTAATTATCATTGACATCAATAATGATATTGGCATTTTATTTATTTCTGTTCAATGAATAAGTACTATTTTTTCCTTAATTTTGCTTTTCATTTCAAAACTTATTTTTTAAAATTTAAATTACCGTTTGTTTAAAATTTAATTAGCTTTATAAAAACCCGTTTTAAAAGTATTACTATAAACAAAATAAACACTTAGTTTAGACCAACCTTAAGAATATTAATCAAGTGACGTAGTCTGCTTATGCTAGCACGATCACATTGACCTTTTATTTAACCTGTTATATTGAATAAAAAATAATTAAGTATCGCAGAACTCGCAACAAACAACTTTTTTGATTAGAGCTATGGTTATTAAACACCACTGGTGTTATCTTTAAAATATTTGACAAAACTCAATGGTCTATGGCTTATTTTGTAACAATGGCTTCCGCTAAGCCAATGAGAGAATTCCATTTCTTAAATGTCTCCGAATTTAAAAATCTGATTAAAAATCAAAAATCGGGCTTCGTAAAAAGTTTGCAGTAGTCATTCAGATTCATGTAGTATTTCATATTTTTAGAATCTACCGTTTACCCGCAATCAGGTATAGAGACATACGCATACACTCTTTATTTTATTAGATTAAGACTTGGTTCGTGTATTAGATAAATAGGCAAGATTAATAGAGAAGCAAGACAAGAGTTCTGCAAGTCCACTAAAAAGTGTTTTGTAGAATGTAGGCGTTACTTTCCAAAATAAACTTTTGACCCTCATATGAAATTAGTGATGATAAATCACACCACTATATAAATATTTTTAAAATTTTCGAGTTTATTAAAACTTAGATCTGAAGTTAACCAGAGCTGTGAAAGTATAACTAAGAAACTACCTAAAAGTTCTATGAGATTTCCTTAAATGGATTGATCATAAGAGCGAGATATTTCAAAATGAGTAAATTATTAAATTGGTCTTGGAATTTTTCCTTTCAATTTTGGTTTCACAATATATAGATCGGTTTCATGTACCTAAAGGGACTTAGTTTTCCTCGAACGGCAAGATTTCCAAAGATATTTCAGTAATCTCAAAATATGAATAATTTATTTAATATTATTTTCAAATATATTTTATTCTGAAAAACTAATCCCTCTAAACATTAATCTCCTTTTATAATGTAAACAGTATGCGTGAAAAGTGCACAGTCCTAATGTCTTTTTAAAATTGAATTGCCATCAATCTGTAACGCTTACTTTCGCTTGAGTCAAGTGCTTTAATTCTCCATGTTTGAAAAAGATTTAGAAACCTAAAAATTTATAATTCGTAAAAATTAGGAAAAAAATTTAGTTCACACACCGTTTGATGCAAAATGACACAATCACCACAACCGAATTAGGTAAGATCAAATATTTGCAGCAATGTTATAAATTTGCTCTCGAGTGTTATTATTTTTGTAAACATTACAAGAAAACATTTGTACCATTAAAAAAAACGAAAAACATTTTTCTATTTCTTTGTTTCACAGTAATCATGTAGTCGATGGAAAATGCGTTATCTTAGCCAATGCCTCCTATAACTGAAAGCCTCCATCCGGTTTTTTATAGGTAGCCACTAGAGATGGGTCAAAAGTAACGGAACAGTGACTTGTCACAGTGACTGGAGCAGTCACTGTGACAGCCTGTTCCAACCAAAAAGTTGTCACAGTCACAAAATCACTGCTACTGTCACTGTTACAAAAATCACTGCTACTGTCACTGTTACAAAAATCACTGCTACTGTCACTGTGACAAAAATCACTGCTACTGTCACTGTGACAGATTTCACTGCTACTGTCACAGTGAAAAATTTCACTGCTACTTTCACCTTGACAACTATCACTGCTACTCTAGCTGTTCCAAATGTCACAGGTATGGTCGTTGCTCCAAAAATCATACTGAAATACCTGTGAATAATGCCTGTCGATGCTCCAGCTTCATATCGTAACCTGCAAATGAAAGTATTTTCGTTGCTAAGTTCAAGCTGCTTCACTGTGACAAATGTTGCTGTTATTTTTGATCAAATCTCATAATGGAGTCCAACCAATTTCTATTTCAGTTTGGAAAAAAAAAAGAACGAAAAAAAAACCATGATCTCTATTTTTGATTTGATAATTTTTATAATTTAATATTAGGATAAATTGTTTTTAATGATGAATCTTCAAAATAATATTAATACAATATTATATATTTAAATAAGATATAATTCGAATATATTATATATAGCTTAGTTTATATTCATACTTGAAATTTAAAACAAAATAAAATTTGTATTGATTTTTCTTCTTTAAATGGAACTGAATTTTTTGTCATAAATAACAATTATGCAGCATATAAAAACGTAAAATTATGCAAAGTATGTTCGATATATGTTGATATGATATATGTTCGAAGAAACAGATATTGTTTAAAGACTTGGATTTTTTACATCAGGTTTTCAGACACTGCAAACATTTTTATTTATATCTTAAGATGAGAAAAGAATGAAAAATTTTATCTCCCCTCCCCCATTAAATCGAAAAGTTAGTACAAGTTATTACATATCAGTGATGATTTATGAATAAAGATTTCAAAAAATATCTATTATTTTTTAAGAGCAGAAATTAACTTTTTAATTTTTTGTAAGCATCTTCCCGCTGAGAAGTAAAGTGTATTGTGGGTACGATTCCGCACTAGTATGTGGAAGGTCTCAGGTTCGATGCCGCGAGAATGTGCTAATTTTAAATATTTATTTGTGGATTTATAACTATCAAAATTTTGCGGCAAATATTTTCTATTAAATTTATTCAAGCTACATAATAGAAGTCGTTATCAGTTGTATATATAAAATTTAAATTTCAATATTTTTTTTATAAATTATTTTATGATTTTTTAAAAATAAATTGTAAAATGTCAGGTTCAAGAAACTATAAAATGTCTACTTTATTGGGAAAAAAAAGTTTGCTTGAATATTACTAAATAAATAAATAAATAAAAATAAATATATAATTTCCAAAATTCTGCCAATAGCTGTGCGTAGTTAGTTAATTTCTGCGTAATTTTGATCATAACATATTTTGTTTTTCATTTAAATTATTGTAATTCAACTGGGAGGGAAAGACTAATGACATTTTCTTTTTATCTTAATTTTTGTTTAATTTAAGAACTGTAAAAAATCGTGAAGAGGATAAAGACCGCTATCAATAATAACAAATCAAAAAACAAAACTAACCTCTTTGAATACAACTAAGTAAACTTAAGCTTAACCAATATAAATGTAAATATAGACCATAGATGGCGACACTGCTTAACTAAAATTATTATTCACATTATGTATATGTAAACTTTGGCGATAGATGGCGTTGAGACATTTCTTCAATAGCATTTTTTTCTTTGTGAAGAATTATATATTTAAACATGGTTTGTTTTTTAAGTATGGCTTAAACATATTTTTAAACTTGGTTTGCCTGTTTCAAGACCTACATGAAAGTTTGTGTTTTAAACAAGCAAACAATTTAAGAAAAAATGCTTGAAAAAATAAATGAAATTATGTAAATAAATAATAGAAATTTAAATTTATTGTTTTACTCTATTTATGAAATTGATATTATTTTCCTTTATTTTCGTAAATATTATTTTTGTAAAATTTATTACTTTGTAGTAGAGAAAATGAACTCGAGATTTCTTTAAAGAATTCTTCGCATACAGAAGAGTATTTTTTAAAAAAATGGAATATATATATATGTATAAGCTAATATATGTATATATAAGCTAACTCTCAAATTTGGACGCCTTGCAAATTTTTTTTTTAAATAAAATAATTTTCACATTATAAAACGTCCAGATTTGTAACGCCCTAAAAATGTATTCATATTTTGCAAAGCTTGAAGGAAAAAATTAATTGAAATTATTTTCTTATAATATTTTATTTTTAAAATACTTTTTTATCTATCGCCTTACCTTCAGATAGAAGCTCCATTTATGTTTTTATGATATTACATATAAAACTATATAAAACTTCATTCAAAATTAAAAAATATGCTTAGTGGCGCCATCTGTTGATTATTACAACAAAAGCTGGTGTAGGAAATAAATGCTGATAACTCAGCTACGAAAATTTAATGATTAGATTTTCACTGTAATAGCATTATGAAAATATTAGTAACGCGAAAAATTATGAGTCTTAAATTATTATATTATCTGAGATAGAAGCTTTCTTTATGTTATTTTTAACATTTTACAAGAATTAAATAAAGTCCCATATTGGTTATTAAAATTCATACTACTTTAGTTTGTACTACGAAATATATTAGTTAATAAAAATCATACTACTATATGATATACATTGGTTGATAAAAATCATCACTTGTAATAAAAATGACTACTCAGTATAACGATTAATTATTTTTATTAACTACATTTAAAATTGATTTTATCGATTAATTTTGCTAAAAACTAATTACATCGATACAAAAAACTAATTATATCGATTAATTTTACAAAAATCTAATCATATCGATTATTTATAAAATATTTAATCGATTGATCTATATAAAATTCTGATAAATTAAAACGATTAATCGATATACGATATCGGTTAATTCTATATCGAAATATAAACAGTCACTGCTATTTGTCACTGTTACTTTTGGGTCCCAGTAGCAGTAGTAACAGTGACTGAGAAGTAGCAGTTTTGCCCATCTCTAGTAGCCACTGTGAATGATATCCACTCTCCGAACGAGTCACTTAGTACAAAATCTAGTTAAAATAAGAAAGTGGTAGCAAATATATGACAAAAAATTTGTTTTATTTATGAATATTATCGGTTTGCCTTATTCACTTGTCAACCACCACAGATTCAATTCTCAAATATATATGATGAATTTCTCTCAATTGCTTTTATAAAAGGTATGGGTTCATGCGCAGAACTAGTTCACTTTTTAAATAGTCTGCGCGGACTACTTATAAAAGACCGTGTGATGGCTTTTTGATGTAGGAGGTGATGTCTTAGCTCTCGGGAATCCTACTTTGTATTGTAGTGATGATGCCTGAGTTGCATGTTATGAAGGCTTGAATTCATGAGAATGATGCCATCAGATGTAACTTAATAACCTCTCCTGAAATCACTTAAGTTAAAGATCCGCCCATTTTTTATATCGACGGACGTAGGCGTAATATTACCAAAGGCATCCCTTGGTAATTTTACGGCTAAAACATATTTATTATTGGCCTTACTATATAATTTTATATTACTCACAAGAGCTGTTTTACTACATAAAGCTTATCAAGCATGGAGAGGCACTCGACGTTAATAACGATAATACAATGTAACATGTAAAGGACAAATGCTTTTTATTTTAATTGTTATATGGGAATATATCATATCGCAACTCATAAAATATCCAACATTTTCTGAATAAACAACCAGGGATCTCTTTCTGCGAGTGTTTTAAGGAATTGGTAGCACATTAAGTAGAGAAAATTTAAGAATAATTACACCCACCCGTTTAAGAGAGTAACCACGAAATAAATACAGTAAAGTTGCATTTTTTGATATGATTTTTGTGGAAAAAATACTAAACTACGAATAACATAAATTTCGTTACTACAAATAAATGCTTACAAACAAGGATCAAGTTGACATCTCTGGGAATTGTAGATTAGTTTAAAAGAAATCTAAGGAATCAAAATGTTGTCAATTTTTAATGTTGTCATTTTAACAGAGTTAATTGAAAACAATTTCAATATTTTATTTTAACTATGATCTGAACATAGCATCAGTTGCTTGATGAATATATTTAAACAATTCCAATTCTCTTTTCATTGTTTACAATATTTTCGTTAAAGAAATGAAGGAGAAAGGAAGAGAGAGTTTCTTATTCAATGTCTAAATATTTTTAAACCATTTACGAACAAAAAATGCAGTTTTTTTTTCTTTTTTTAAATATGAACCACTAGTTAAGTGGAGCACCTTATCACATTCAATTCCAAAGCAGGACTTTTTTTTTCTTTATATTCATTAGAGTGAATACTAAGTGTCTCCATTTTTGCAATACGTAGGGTTGGTAAAGAAGAAGGCGATAATATATTTCAACTTAAGACGCGATATTTTAACGCCATATGTTTTTAAATATTCAGCCAAAAAACTAAACTAAAAATCCTTTTGATATGCATCTGTATTTATCCGAACGAAATTAGCGTTAAATTTACAAACATCACAAACGAAGTAAGTAACCAGAAGAAAGCATTTGTATCAGTAAGTCAAAAAGAAGGAAAAAAACACACTCTGATAATTTTCTATATTTATTTAAGTTCCTAGCACAAATCCTTTTTTGTTGTAACTAAAAGGACGTAGTTTCCTCAAAAGGCAAGATCTCTAAAGATATTTTAGTAATCTCATCAGATGAATAATTTATTTTATATTATTTTCATATACATTTTATTCTGAAAAATTAATCCCTCTTAACATTAATCTTCTTTAATGATTTAAACAGTATGCCTGAAAATGGCACAGTCCTAATGTCTTTTTAAAATTGAATTGCCATCAATCTGTAACACTTACTTTCGCTTGGGTCAATTGCTTTAATTGTCCCTGTTTGAAAAAGGTTTAGAAATTTATACATTTCGTTAAAATTAAGGTAGAAAAAATAGTTTACACTCCGTCTGATATAAAATAATACTGTCACCACAACCGAATTAGGTAAGATATAGGAAAAGTAGACTGAATTAGGTAAGATATTGGTTAGGTAAGATATTGGTGGAATATTAGGTAAAAATGTGCATAAATGCAATAAATTTGCTCTCGAGTGTAATTATTGTTGTAAACATTACAAGTATTAGAAAACAATTGTACCAGTAAATAAAACGAAAAATAATTTTCAAGTTTTCTATTTCTTTGTTTCACAGTAATCGAGTTGTTAATATGTTCATCTTAAAATGTGTAAGAAGATGAATGTGAACACAATTTCACCAGTTTATTAAAAAGAAGTCATACTTTTTGACTATTCTTCTAAGCAAGTATTATCAACGATCACATAGAAAAGAAAGTAATCGGATGGCTATTGTGCTTCATTAAAAGAATAACGGTCGCGCAACCGGAAAGTGGTAAAAGAAACTCAGATCATTCTTTATTGTTTATTTTCTCTTTATTATTCAATCAGAACTACCACTAGGACTTAATTTCAAATTTTTGATGAGGAATGAACTAGCCCTTCTCTCTTCTCCTTAGCCTTGCTTTGAGTTAGCATCTGTCACTTTAGTACTAAGGCAGCGTCATTTGTACATATTTTTAGCTTCCACAGTCATTCACTTTCAATAGCAAGCTGAAAAAAATATGTAATGATTAGTTGCTACTTTTATTTTATTTTATTAAACTTTAGAATAGTATAAGTCAGCACTTTTTGCATTTTTAGTCGCCAGTGGCAGGCAACCCTGCGTATCTCCTTTGGAAGCTCAGATTTTGGAAACTTGAAGCCGAATTTATTTGCCAATAAAATTTATATTTGAAGAATAAGTAGCTTGCAGTTGTACTCATCTCATAAATAATTAGCAGTTGTACTCATTCAGATTCATGTTGTATTTCGAATTCTTGGAATCTACCGTTTACCCGCAATCTGGTATACAGACACACACATAAACTCTTCATTTTATGTATTGATTAAGACTTGGTTCTTGTATCAGATAAATAGACAAGAGCTATCGGATTAATATCGAAAAGCAAAACATGATCCAAATCCTGCGTGTCCACTTACTAGTATCTCGTAGAATGTAGGCGTTACTTTCTATAATAAACTTTTGACCAACATATGAAATTAGTGATGATAAAGCACACCACAATATAAAGATTTTTGAAATTGTTTATTTTATTAAAACTTCTAATAAAAGTCGATAATTGATAGTAAGTCTATTAAAATTTTACGATTTCCACAAGTGGATTGATCGTAAGAACGAGTTCCTTAAGAAAATAATAATGTTCTATCCATTATCATAATTTAACCTAATCAAACTTATTGATTTGATGTTAAATAGATTTTTTCAATGATCAAATAGAAAACAAAACAATCTGATGGCTGTTGCGCCCCATTTAAAAGCATAACGGTCATGCAACCGGAAGTGGTACGTAAGAAAGATTTGATCTTGGGGTGCATCGATAAAAGGGGTGGGGTAGGTATAGCAGGAACTATGCAACGATTACTTGTATCTGTAGGGCCGGGATAAACTGGTCGGTAGGAAGCTGAGCCCATGTTCGTGGGTTCGATCCCCGCCGGCCGAAGACTCCCTGTGTAGTAAAGTGACTGACGCACGTTAAATCTATCGGGTTGCAAAAGTCCTCCATGTTCCCATAACAAATCAAAACCTCTGGGGGTACTGGATTGGAGATCGATCGTTCTCCGATTCAGGTCTAAATTACGATCTGTGGATGAATGAATGGGTCCACCCTATAAACGGGTGCGACGTATGGTTTGGCAGAAGTCGAACTCTTTGCCATAGATGGCGCCACTGAAAAACAAGAACAATCGCACCCCCTCTGCCTAAAACAGGCATACGTCAACACTTGTATCTGTATCCAGGGGGAGGGGTGCCACAGGTGACTAAATACATAAAAAGTGCTAGAAACTCAGATCATTCTTAATTATTTATTATCTATATATATGTTATTAAATCAGAATTACCACTAGGACTTAATTTAAAATTTTTGATAATTAAGCCTAAATTATTTGCCAGTAAATTTTATATGGAATACTTGAAGGTAAAGTAGGTTTATGTTACACTTGTTTGCTCCGTTGAAAGTTACACAAAAATCGCTTTACCTTAATGTATCGCATCATAAACTGAAATGCATTACAACCTTCTTACTATCACTCTCTACGAAGCAGAAAAGTGGTGACACTTAATATTCACTCTAGTGAATTCACAAAAAATAAATAAATGAATAAAAATTCTAATTATTATTACTTTGCATAAGACTGTAGCTTGCAGAAAGAAACCATTTGGCAGATTTGAAATCAGAGACGCAAAAATATCTGACATACTTACGAAAATCTCAAATTCAAAAGAAAACAAAAAAAAATTTCCCATTGTAATTTGTGATACACTCGGTAGATTCAAAAAATTTTGTTGCAAAAGGTATATGGTCAAGAAAAACTATGTACTAATGTAATTCAAAGCACAGTGAATTTAAGCCGTGATATTTTTTTGAAGTGGCGTAAGTTAAACCAAATTTAATTGCCAATTGCCGTCAAAGTAAAAATCTGTACGCATTAAAAATTCACTGTGCTTTGAATTGGAAAACAAAATAAAGATTTATTATTATAGTTGTAGACAGAATTATCTTGTTTCTGAAAAATTAATCTTAATAGTTAAACTCCTTTCGCTACCATTTTATTTCTTTTTGAAAAATAAAAAGTCATAATAAGTCATTTCTTTCCACTCCCTTGAAAAACTTCTTAAGCAGGATCCTTTTTTTCTCCTTTTCTAGCATTTTACTTAAATGATTTCATAGAAGTAACAAGAATATTAAAGAAATAATGGGTTATTGACAAGATATAAATATAAGTGCGAACACAATAGAGCCTCGATGGGAGCTCAAATCGAGGAAAACACCGACATCATAGATAGGCGAAAGAAGAAGAAAAATCATACCCAAGACTTCGTCTATGCTTAACGGACATTTTCTGTTTCATCACGTAATGTGAAATGTGCTAAGGGGCTCCTCTGCCCACGAAAAATAGTGACTTTCCTGCAAAGTGCTGCAATTGCCTGTAAGATAACACTGTAAATTTTTCTGGGTGAGATGTCCGCCCCGTAAAAAACAACGCTTCAAATCTCCAGTACCACACAGAATCATCAACTCACCAGTTTCTCTTCAAAGAACAACAAAAGGTCCTCAATAATGAAAAAGTCTTAATCTTCTTCACTTCTTTTCATTAACCGGGGAAATTTCATTGGAGAGTGACGTCATTTCTACCCCCCTCATATCCTCTCATCATACGTGACTTTGGACTCTTTACTTACAAAACAAAGCTTATTTCCAAAGGGAACTTCTTGAGTTTTTGCCGATATTAAATCTATAATCAAAAAGTACCAAACTCATGCGAAATATTTAAGACGCCCCTTAAAATAAAAAGCTCTGCGGAATTACGCAAAAGAAACGTTCATGGAAGTACTATCTTTCTAATAAGACAAGATGGAACAGTCTTTCGGGTATGCTGGAACGATTCCTTAAATTGAAAGGCGGCAAAAAAAAAGTCTTAATTAATATTAAGTCTGTACTGTTTCTGAGGGAAAATTAAATCTCATTTTTGTGATTGTAAATTCACTGCAACCATTTATAACAGCAGTCAAAAGTCTTCACGAACTTGTTTATAGTTGATTGAGATAATGTTATGAATGCTTGAAATTCTCTCTAGAAACTCGCATTCATCAGGAAAGAACGGATACTAGTACAGTATTTTGCCGAATAGGCATAATCACGGATAGCCCGATGATCAGTATTTGAACTCAAGAGTATTTAAGTCTAAAAAGCGTAACAAAGGAATTATTAAACAATAACATATAGTACTGTTATTACTTTGAGGATGAAAACAACAAGGACACAGAAGAAGAAAAAAAGAGATGACAGATGATGAACCAGAAATGTTATCAAAAGATGAATTATAATTAGCCATACAAAATTACATGGATCTTTTAGACTTGCGTACGGGAAAAAATTATGATTAAAAAGAAATTGGCATTATTATCATCTAAGAAATGGTGATAATAGCGCCAAAAGAGGTGGATCTCGCAGTAAAGTACTCGAAGTTGAATTGTGGAGTCAGAAACAGGCTTTTCATTAACTGCTTTATTCATTAACTTGTTTATTGTAATCAACAGGTTGTGAAAGGACACAGGAATGTGTTTGTTTTTATATTTTTGATGAATAGCTTTGTTTTAACCCTTTGCTGTCGTATGTCTACTGTCGTATGTAGCCACCACAGCAAAGATGTTAGCCACAATTAATTGCGGCACTGTGAAGATGTAAAGAGTAAAGATTGTTCCGTATGTTCAAACAGAAAAATTAAAGGCGAAAGACGCCAACCTAATTATTTTTGAGACTCATGTTCTCGAAAAACAGGGCTTCATATTGGAGACTAATTTGAAAGAAACCACAGAATGAAAAACTATAAAATATAATTTTTACATAAAATTAAAATATACTATTGTGTTACACATCTGAAGGAATTAATACATTTTATTTTTCCTTCCTAATCTTCTATATTATATATTACTGTTCGTTCAACGAAAATTAATTCCGACCATCAGGACACCCATGCATAAACTTAATGCGACCGCACAGGATTAATGTTAAAACAATTTTTCAACGTTTTCTTCAGTTAAACTGTATTGAAATTAAATTTTAAAAAATCTAAAAACCGTTAAGTTTGTAGTTTTAAATTTCTGACTCAAAATTACAAAATGTATATTTTTATTGCATTAAAGTTGTGAGGAAAATTCTTCAGAAGTTTTAAGAATTATCGAGCGCTTTTTTTTTTTTTTTTAAATCTAAAAAAGTTACTCTTATATTTTCCACCATTTTTGAAAGGTATAATACTGTCGAATAACACAATTTTTTCAGAATCAATAAAACCTTTTTCTTAATAAATATCTGCTTTCTTTCTGGTAAATAGTTTTTGTGCAATACTGTCGAATAATACTGTCGAATAACACAATTTTTTCAGAATCAATAAAACCTTTTTCTTAATAAATATCTGCTTTCTTTCTGGTAAATAGTTTTTGTGCAATACTGTCGAATAGCACAATTTTTTCAGAATCAATAAAACCTTTTTCTTAATAAATATCTGCTTTCTTTCTGGTAAATAGTTTTTGTGCAATACTGTCGAATAATACTGTCGAATAACACAATTTTTTCAGAATCAATAAAACCTTTTTCTTAATAAATATCTGCTTTCTTTCTGGTAAATAGTCTTTGTGCAATACTGTCGAATAATACTGTCGAATAACACAATTTTTTCAGAATCAATAAAACCTTTTTCTTAATAAATATCTGCTTTCTTTCTGGTAAATAGTTTTTGTGCAACAAAATAAAAATATAAACTAAGTGAAACAGCAGCTCTTACAAATTTTTTATTTATTAATAATAATATAAGATAATTTAATAATTTAGATATAATTTAAAAAGCAAATTACTCTTTTTCCATCTAAAAACTAAGTGATTTTTTTTCCTAAGCCTAAATTAATTTTGTAATTAAGTATTCTAAGTTCAAGCAAAGTTTATTGTTTTTTTCATTGAAGCTAAAAACTTTTTTTTTTTATTTTAACATTTTAAATTCCAGTAGTTGCAATTATTTTTTCGCAAAGAACAAATTTATTTATTTTTTTGTTTTGATTTCAATTTTTCATCATGTCATTTTAATTTGTAAAGTTTTTTTATCAAACCTAATTCTATTTCAACGCAAGTTATGCATTTTTAATTTATATTTATGAACTAAAAATTGCTGTTTTAATGAATAGAATAACTAATTATTCAAATTTAAAACATTCATCTTATACT
This sequence comes from Parasteatoda lunata, assembly GCA_949128135.1. Lineage (NCBI taxonomy): Eukaryota > Metazoa > Arthropoda > Arachnida > Araneae > Theridiidae > Parasteatoda > Parasteatoda lunata. The sequence goes on from OX421970.1 coordinate 101,274,450, forward strand.
GTCACTGAATTGAATGGTTTTCCTTGAGAAAAATATTAAAATATGTACTTATCCTTTGAGGGAATTCTTTTATTTATTCTTTCAGGTTCGGTAAGGATATAAACACAGTGGACATCAATATTCCATCAAGTCTAGAAAATGTGACTGGTGTTTTGATCGGAGTGATTGGATCAATCATAGTCATCATTACTAGTCACCCCATTTTTCTACTCATAATGATTCCTCTAGCTGTATTTTACATTTTTATTCAGGTAGGATGTTATTTTTTTTAGCAACAAGAGTTCTCATTATTAATAATTCACGGCTATCATTAGTTACAGTCCCTGACTAAATTATTGGACGCACTATAATATTTTATTTAAAATCTTAATTGTCAGGTGACAGCCTTATTGTTTTTACACGGCTGAAATCGTTAATTCAAATTCAACAATAATCACTCAAATTAATGGATTAGGATAATTTTATTCAAGCATCGTGGTTCAGTGGTAAATGTAAAACTGAAGAAAGTAAGTGTAGAAAAAAAAAAAATTGCTTGCGCTCAGCGCCATCTGGTGTTATAAATCTTTATTGACAGTAAAATTATTACTTACAATTATTAACAACCGTTTTACACTTGTTCATGTTTGTGTATGAATTGGTTAACATTGCAATACAATACGATAAGAATAAATACAAATAAGAAGTATATAAAAACATCTCTTGAATTAAAACCCATTACATGTTTTTTTAAGTATAAAAGTATTGCATATAAACTCGTGCAAGACATGCAATTATTAAAACCCTACAGGGCGTCTAATTATTTGGTCTAATTATTATAATATACTAATATAATACCTGATATAATAAATAGTCTATATTTATATAATATATAGTCTAATTTATCCAATCGTCTAATTTATATTATATATCTAATTTAACGAATTGATACACGAACCTAAACAAGTGCAAACCGGTTTCAGTCGCGTGAAAATAATAAAGCTGTATAGTATCACCTGATGATTAAAATTTTACATAGAAATTTATAGTGCGTATAATAATTTGGTCAGGGACTGCACATTCCTTCTAATTAAAAGTATACAATTGTATTAGAAGTACAGGATACTTGTCATACAATACTCGTAGTGGACATTGGATCTTGTCTTGCTGCTCGGTACCAGCCCAACGGCCAGATGCAACATTAATAGATACTGTAAGGTTTGCCACCTCTAGATGGCGCCACGAGATAGCCAAAAAAAATTTATTGAATAAGAGAAGAGGTGAGGAGGATGAGAATGTTTTTTGGAAGTAGCGGAGCGGATTTTGAACAATGTGATTTACTATTATTTCTTTATTTTAATTTTATGCTTTTTTGTTTGTTTGTTTGTTCGTTTGTGGTGTGGCATAAGTATGTGTTATAATAAACTTGTTTTCAGACACTGAAACAGATTAGCACGAACTCAATTTTACGTTATGGGAATTTGAGAAAAAGAACCTGCAACGTTTAATGATACTACATACAAATTATTCATAGGTTATTTACATACTAATCACAGCATTAATTGGGGTGGATTTTATCTGACAACGGGAAAGCTAACAGGGGACTAGGGAGGATGTTTTCGCGTGGGTGCTCTAGATTGAAAATATCATTAAAATTTGACGTGTCACAATTTTGTGCCTTACTATAGAAACTCGCATTGAGATTAACAATATACTCTGAAAGAACAATTAGTTTGAGCTCGTCTCGGATTATCTGATTTCGTTCAAAATAGGGGGCGTTTGTATATCGTCATCATCATCATCATCAACAAAATTTATGTTGGCACCTGAGGCCGTTTACGGCTCTTTTCCCGTCCATCTTAAAATTTTAACTCTAAGGTGGTACTATCTGGTAACTGGAGCGAAAAGAAAATTAAATATTTTGTATTCTAGATAATGATGCGTCGCTACAAAAATGAGTAGCCATTCGGTTTGTAAGCATTAGATATAGGTAATACACTACATAAGATATAGATAAAATCGCTTCAACACGGAGTTTAATTTTGCAAAATGCAGTTATTTTGAAGCGTTCTTATCTGCTACATAAATTAGTAGTTTGAAATGGAAACTTTTTAAAGGATTTTAAAAAACTACAGACTAATTCTTTAAATTTTGTATTAGTCTTGTGAAAAGTTGATCATCAACTTATAATTTTTTTTAGGACGTGGGTGCCATGTTTGTGGCATGGTGCTTACATGCCTCGGATCTGATAAGGTTGACCGGTGGTTTGAAGCAACAACATTCCTACACCCATAATGTTAAAAATAAAGTTGTGGGGCTAGTACTTAGTCTATCACGTCCGGGTCACCCATGTCAACCTTAGCCTTCATCTATGAAAAGATACCTCACCATAGAATCTGGATATCACGTGTTATTTAGTAGTGAATTGGTATTATATGTGTTTGTAGTGGTAGATACACTACAAAAGTGTCTTTTTTATTTTTTATTTTTGGAAACATTTAAAAATTGACACAACAAAAAAAAACTTGAAATTTTTTCTTAGTAAATAAATACATTCCGCATGAATATTTTTAATAGTATTTCGCCTAGAATGCTCTTAAAATTTTTCAATTTTACTTTAAACATTCATTTTTTAGTATTTTTACCTTCCATATTTTTAAATGTCTTAATTTTACTCTATAATATGCGGGTTTTTTTTCCAGTGCTTTTACATGGCATGTTCTCGCCAAGTACGCAGGTTAGCGTCTGTCACTGTGTCGCCTATTCTGAGTTTGTTTTCAGAGACTGTACAAGGAGTAAGTACTATTAGAGCATTTGGTGCACAATATCAGTTCATGGACAGGGAAGATCGCCAAATAGACACCAATTGCCGGGTATTCTACACCAGTTCTTTACTCAACAGGTAATTTAAGAAAACAAAACGTTTCTCTCAAGCTTTAACGCACAATAAAACCTCATATTTGTAGAATAAAATAATATTTTTGTTTGCACATGTCTTTCGTAAGCTGTAAATTATTCTCAAAGTAGAAAAAAAATGTATACATTAAAATTAAAAAAATTTATTCGCTTGTTTTACTATTCCTATCCTATTTTTCTTCCTACTACACATTTCAATAGGGGGCGTTCTTTTCTTTCATTTCAAATGTTTCTATTATATTGAGTTGGTTTCATGAAATTGCTGTTTGACCGGTATACTGTGAGTTTTTGTATTTTAATTTTTGTATTATATTCTCAAGATTTTGTTTTATATTTTTCTTTGATTTGATTATGTATCTCTTGTATTTCTTCCTGGACTTTGGCAAAACCTTCGGGGTACTGAAAAAGTAAATTTTGACATTTGTCTGGCTCTTTCAATAGAAAAGGTTTTGTTTTATGGCTTCCGGAGCTGGTACCCCTTGAAGATGTCGGCTTCGGTGGCCATATTTTTATTTCCAATGTTTTTTTCTTTATTGCTTCTATTAATCTTTCTTTTGAAAATTCTGCTGCTTTGCGCGTTTCTTTCAAAGAAAGTTTTGTTATAATGGAATTAAATATTTTGTATTCTTTCACTCTCATCATATAATGTTATATCAGTGCCACATGGAAACTGAATCTGTACTTAGATTAAATATGAGGAATAAATTTTGATTGCATCTGAAAGAATTTTTATGTTTATTACATTAATTAATTTAAGAATTTTTGTTTTTCAAAGACTGTGCTGATCTTTTAAGAATTACACTTTAAAAACTAATAATTGATTAGCGAAGTGAAAGAAGTAGTTAAAAAAAAAATTCCTATTCATAAATTTAAAGAAATTTCTATGATTAATAGATGCTGGTTTTAGGAGATTTTATATTTAACGATAAAAAAAGACAATGGTATTTCATGCTGTATTTCATAACCATAAATTATTAAAAAGCTAAATATCATATTTTCACTTATTTTAACCTAAATTGATATAAAATAATGAAAAAAAGTATTAAAAAATTTTTTATACAAATTCTGCACCAAAGATTAACAATTTAAAAATTATGATAGGGACTTGTATATTTCGCTGATTGTTTGTGGGCAAGAAATAAAACAAGATATTATCATTATTTATCTATTTTGTTAGCGTATAAACTTAAATAATTTACTCAAATTAACTAAAATTTCATTAAAAACCTTCTGCCACTTAGTTCATCAACTATACAACTGAAAGCATGCATGAAGATGGTTGAGAAATTAAATCTTTCTATATGATTTCTTTTTAGGTGGCTGGGAGTAAGGCTGCAATTTCTGGGCAACATGGTGGTCTTTATCACTGCTCTGCTTTCTGTGGTTGAAAGGAGAGAATTCAGTGCAGCAATAGTTGGTTTAACATTGTCTTATGCTCTCAGTGTAAGCATTTCTTATCTCATCTACCTTCAAGGAATTATTTACGTTTTAATTTTTCTCATCGATGAAATTTCCTATTCTACATACTATGTCCGAACCACAAAACATCGTAAAGAGAGGTGATTGCCAATTTTTATGGCGAGGTTTTGTAAACAAACTGCTGGGGGAAAAAAACGAGTTTTCGAGTTAATAGCGAGCATACATCAAGATATTTCGCTTTTATACATTGAAAGAGAAGATATGCAGGGTTTCCGCTACATTTTAGATTTTCAAATTCATGACTTTCCACGACTAATTCCAAGAATTTTTCATGATTTAACGAAGTTACTAACTTCTCAGTCAAAAACACAACAAGAAAACTTAAAAAAGCATTTATTAACATTCATTGAAATGATAGGTATAACCAAAACTGTTATACTCTGCGTCTTCATATTTATAGATTTTAAACTTTAAAAACTGAGTAAAGAAAGAGTTGAAGCAATAAAATTGCTTAAAAAACCACAAAAGCAAATAAATTTTTTTTCCTTTTTTCCTGCAGAATCATATTCTAAAGATACTTTTCTTGTTCATCGGAAAGGAAAGAAATACTCCAGACGCAATGACTGGCTTGCTTCAGCCAGAATTTTAAATTGATAAAATAAAATAAAAATAATAATAACAAAAATTCAGAAATTACAGAAGTTTTCAAAGATAATTCGTTCTAGAAAAGATGTTTTTCCTTTCATTTTTTGAAAGAGCACCACAATTTTTTAAGAACATGATATAAAAAAAATTCTATTTAATGAAATATGACTCTGAGTGGGGATTTTGATACAAATTCAGATATTCGGAACACTATAATATTGGGAGGGGGGAAATCAATTTTAAAAATTAGATGTTTCAGCGACCTAAATTCATGACTTTCCATGATTTGTTTTTTTTTTTTAATAGTTAAAATCATGACATTTCATGACAAATTTTGTTCAATATCGAAATTCATGACTTTTCATAATTTCTCATGACTTTCCAGGTGCGCAGATACCCTGGATATATTAATCGTTCTTTTTAAAAAAATGCAACTTGTTTTTTTAGGTTACAGAAAATTTGTCAACTTTTGTGAGGTTGCTAACGCAATTAGAAAACCACATGGTCTCCGTGGAGAGAATTAACGAGTATTCAGATTTAACATCCGAAGTAAGTACCTTTATTTATTTAACATTCTCTGATAAAACGATTAAATTTCAGCTGATAATTTATATCATAATAATGTAATACACGGAAAAATAATTAACATAAGTTTTAAAATTTTTTTTTAAATTCTAGGGAACGTGTGAAATATTAATCGTTGCAATACTTAGCCGGTTTGTCAACAGTCATTACATGGATGATTGACTGAGTAATAATTAGTAATTAGATTCAAAACCAGAATGAAGTCTTGAAAACTTCCGGCTTACACTTCCGTTTACGTTATGTTTAAAGGGGCGATGATTGAACAGTCTTGATATTTTTTGCTTGCTTAATTGAGATTATATTTAAATTTATACGTTGTCTTATAAATTCTAAAAGGTAACGAACCGTATTGATTTTAAGAGGGATATTAATATCAAGACATAAAGTGAAAGATTGGCCATGTTTTAAACAGTTATCTATAGTTTTTTTATGTTTTCATTTAAAGTGAAACGGATTTTTAAATTGAATTACAAGCCATATTGTAAAGCAGGACAAGTACAATAACGATTAAGGATAGCGTGTTTTCAGACGTAAAAATAAATCGGGAGTACTAGATCGGAAGATTTGTTGCGAATTTTAACTGCAAGCTCCACCTCTGCTTATCCTTATATAGTCAAACACCCATGGAATGCCTAGGCAATGTGTGAAATATCAATCACTTTACTGTTTTTCAGCTAACTTTAGGACTGTATAGGAAGCTAGATTTTATACATTGACGTAAACATTTAAAAATCAAACAAACAAGAATTAGTATGATTGATTGATTGAATGTAGGATTTAATGGCGCAAGGTCCAGAGAGGACGTGCTGCGCCAAACACACGGTTTTAAAAGCAAATTAAAAGGTAGAATAGAGTACAATTACACAGTCAATAAGTATAGTAAAAATGATGTGAATTCTAAAACAGGGTAAAGGCAAGTATTTTTATATGCGGATAAAACTTGATAATATGGTTAGCATAATGAATCAGTTATATACAGTTTAAAATACCAATAGTGCGTAGAAAAGCAAAGATGTTAGGATGATGGTTTTCATCTAACAAGTCTTTTATGCATAAAATGGAGCTACCAAAACAGTTGAGGCGAAGCTGGTTAAAACACGGACAAAGTATTAAAATGTGATGAATCGTGAGTAAAACGTTGCAATCGTTACATTTGGGAGGAGGTTCACCAAATAGCAAATGAAAGTGAGTAATTCGAGTATGTTCTACTCGCAAGCGGGTGAGTTTGACATCTGCCCTGCGCATGTGCAGTGCAGGCCAACGCTCCAAAGTAGGTTTAACAGAATGTAGTTTGTTTTCGCTTTTCAGGTCCCAGTGTTGCTGCCATAAACATTGAATAAGTTTGCGTATGTGGCTTTTTAAATCAGAAAATGGGACAGATAATGTTATAGGAGTTGAGGCAGATCGTGCAGCAGAATCAGCTTTGTCATTTCCTTTAATGCCTACAGGACTCGGAATCCAGCAAAATAATATTTTAAAAACCTTCTTGTATAGAGAAGTCAATATATGTTGAATAAAATTTAAAATTGGATGAGCTTCGTTTCTCACATTTTCTAACTGTCTTAAAACACTCAAACTATCGGAGTATATACAAAATTTTCTAGCTGAATGCGAAGAAATGAGTCTTAAAGCTAAAAGGATAGCAAATGCTTCCGCGGTAAAAACTGAGCAACTTTCAGGAATGTCGTAGCTCTAAGTAAGATCAGCCACAACAATTCCACAACCAACATGTCCAGGGGACTTAGATCCATCTGTATAAACTGCTACATATTGCATGTACTGATGACGATGGGAAGTGAACAGCTGCTGAAAAATGCTTGGTGAAACATTAGACTTACTGTATGACACAAATGAACAATCAAGATAGTATGATGAAATAGTCCATGGTTGGATGAGAAAATGATTTACAGATTGCGATGGTATATCACAAAAATCAAATGTCTGAATGAGTGATCGCATGCGAGAGTTAAAAGGTGGTATATATGAGGATCGTGCATCATATAATCGTTGTAAACTTAGTGGATAATCTCACGTTGAAGAGGGTTCGATGACATGACGCGACAGTAAAATGTCAGAGAGAGCTGCATGCGTCTGAAATCGAGAGAGGGTTGATGACACACAGCATACAAACTCTCAACTGGAGAAGTGCGAAATGCTCCACTACATAGTCGTAACGCCGTATGATGCACCGTATCTAGACGTTTTAAGTTAGATGCAGAAGCCGTTCCATAGACTGCGCAAGCGTAATCCAGGCGTGAAAGTATTAATGCTTGATACAAACGAAGTAAAACTACACGATCCGCACCCCATAAGGTATTAGAAAGTACTCGCAACATATTTAAGGTTTTCTCACATCGTTTTCTCAAATGTAGAATATGAGGTAAAAAGGTGAGTTTTTCATCAAAAATTACACCTAAGAATTTTGTTTCTGACACAACTGGTATGACAATATTATTAATGGAGATTACAGGATGAAGATGAATGTTACGCAACCGACAAAAGTGAATACAAGAACATTTATTGGCTGAGAGAGTATGCCCGTTTCGATCACACCATTCTAAAATCTTATTAACAGCAAGCTGCAGTTGGCGTTCGATAACGCGCATATCTGATCCTGTGCACGACACATTTAAATCATCAACATAAAGTGAACCAAATACGGTTGGTGGTAAAACGTGCAAGATGAGCGAAATATGAACAATGAAGAGTATGACGCTTAAAACACTGCCTTGAGGAACCCCTTCAGCCTGAATAAAAAGGTCGGAAAATGTAGTACCTAATTTTACCCTAAAATACCGTTTCGACAGGAAGTTTTTCAGTAAGATGGGTAAACTACCTCGAAGTCCCATATCGTAGAGCGTCTTAAGAACTCCGTATCGCCATGTCCGATCGTAAGCCTTCTCCAATATCAAAGAAGATAGAGACAAAATGGTTACGTCGGACAAAAGCGTTACGAATTCGAGACTCAAGAGCTATAATATTGTCAATTGTGGACCTACCCTTCCGAAAACCGCTCTGGAAATCAGGAATATGATGGTTCTTTTCCAGATAATACACAAGGCGAGCGTTGACCATGCGCTCAAGTGTTTTACCGAGACAGCTGGTTAACGCTATAGGGCGATAATTAGTTGGGTCTTTCGAATTTTTGTTTGGTTTTAAAATAGGTATTACAATAGCCTCTCGCCAATTTGAAGGGTACGCGTGTTCCTGCCAAATTCTATTAAAGAGAATAAGTATATTAGATAAAGACGCAGTATCCAAATGGCGGAGCATGTGGTACGTAATTCCATCTAATCCAGGGCTCGTGTTTGCAGCTGCTGATAATGATCGCTGTAATTCTGCAAAAGTAAAATCATGATTATATGGAAATGATCGTCGAGTATGAAAATGGATATCGTGGCGTTCAGCATTGCGTTTATGATTTTGGAAAGCTACATTATAGCTATCAGGACTTAAAACAGCAGCAAATGTCTCTCCAAGTATGTTGCAAATATCGGCTGGATTTGAGAAGGTGGTACCGTTCTTTACAAATATAGGGTAATGAACATCGCGATATATGCCATTTGCTCTTTTTACTCTCGACCAGACTTGTCCGGGAGATGTCGTAGATGTTATTGATGACACATATCGCTTCCAAGACTCCCTCTGACTATTGCGCCGGATCTTGCGAGCAAACGCTTTGGCTCGTTTGAAAGCCAAAAGGTTTGTCGTTGAAGGGTAGCGACGGAAAACATTCCAAAGCCTTCTCTGCTCCTTGTAAGCAGTGAAACACTCAGCATTCCACCAAGGCTTACGATAACGTGGAAGAGAACTCGATGTCTTTGGAATGCTGACTTCAGCAACTTGCATAATCGCAGATGTTACTGTCTCAACGGCAATATTTAAGTTGTCCTGTGTTATTATAATATCGGTGATTTGAGCTAATTTAGGCCAGTTAGCGCGATGATATATGAATGTTGATGGTCTTGAGTTTATGGGAATGTTAACGGAATATGAAACTATAAGTGGAAAGTGATCGCTGTTATGAAGATCATCACTAACAGAAAAGTTTATGAAAGGCAAGAGTACTGGTGAACAGAATGCTAAATCGATAGAGTGAAAGGTACGTGTAGGTGGATGAAAATATGTTTCTTCACCTTGGTTAAGTAAGCAGAGGTTATGATCCTGAATTAGTTTTTCAATTTTCCGCCCTCGATCATTGGAATCTGATCTACCCCACAATTCACTATCTCCATTAAAATCACCAAGTATTAGAATAGGTGAAGGTAACTGATTAATCAACGAATTTAAATCTGTTTGAGAAATTGAAGCATGTGGAGGCAAATAAATAGTGCAGACGGTGAGCAAAACATTTGTGTAAACTTGAACAGCTATGGCCTGTAATGAAGTTGACATGGGAAATTGAGTAGATGGTAAGTAGTTAGAAATTAAGATGGCAACACCACCATTAGGCCTGCTGCCACCACTATGATCCTGTCGAAAACATGAAAAATTGCGTAAGCAAAAATTATCCGATGTAATTAAATGTGTTTCTTGAATTGCAATACATATGGGTTGATATTTAAAACTGATGTCTTAAACATCAGAAAGTTTATTTTTTATACCACAACAATTCCATGAAATAAATAAAATAGACATTATGAAAACAATGAAGATGTTTTCCTATGAACACCAGATGTAGGGGGACAGTCAATGAGACATTCTTTATCGGAAGAAGGATGTAATGAAAGTTCAAGATCATCATTTGAATTTTTTAAAACAGCAGAAGTAGGTTTATTTATATATTGTAGATATTTCGGTTAGTTAGTTAGTTATTAGTTATTGGCGCAAGAGCCAGTTGTGGCTATATCGCACCTACAACTTGGTTTTTATTAAATATCTATATTGATGTATCAAAACCAATGGCTTTAAGGTATGTGAAAATGTTGTCGTGGGGGCTGTTACCAATTAATAAAATCAATGATGGATTAAAGCAACCGAATTGGCGTTGTCTCTGAATTTTAAATTTGCTACATTTGGTTAAAATATGTTTCACAGTGAGCGGTTCCTTACAATGGGAACACTCAGGAGCAGGCTCATTTAGTAGGAGATGTCTGTGAGTAATACGAGTATGACCGATACGTAAACGGTTTAAAACAACTTCTAGCTTTCGAGGTAGATTAAGATGTGTATAAGGTTGTAGTTTACCACGGCAAGATGTTTTTGAGTGCCCAAACCTTTGGCATTGGTAGCAACGCAAAGGATTTGGGATATGGGGTCGAACCGGGCAGTTTATCCAAGCCATTTTGACTTCAGGTGGCAGCTTAGGTGAGGCAAAAGTCAGGATGAGATGTTTTGTAGGGATCATCCCTACGAATCTTAATTCTTCGGACATCAGTATCATTTTGAGGTTTTCTAAAATCATTTCTTCTGTATCGTTAAGGAATTCTATTTCAGATATGACACCGCGCGAGGTGTTCAGCGATTTATGAGGCGTTCCAATTACGTTAAATGAACACATAGTTTCACACGTTGATAAAATAGTGGCTTGTTTTGAAGATGAAACTTCAACTAAGAGGTCACCTGAACGTAGCTTTTTTACAGAGGCAACTTCCCCCAGGATGGAAAGAAGTGCCTTGTGAATCAGAAATGGCGAAACGTTGGTAAATGAAGTATTTGGTATATTTGGGTTGGTCAAAGAAATCAGAAAATAACGAGCGTAATCACATGGTGCAAGGGATGTTCCGCTGTTTTTGCATTGGTGTGCGGAACTCAACACCGTACTATCTTTAGCCATAAAAAATAAAAGTAGTTCTACTACCAGCGGCATCACCCATCACGGAGTCCTACTGAGGGGATGCAAGTAACATAATTCGTCACTTGACACCGATGCTAACCAATAGCTATACGTCCGCGAGTCACCCCTGAAGCAGCCTCCACCCTTAACGAGGTGCCCAGTAAGTGACCCCAGACTTGACCCTAGCCAACAGATGACGTTCGTGACTAGCCGGTTGATGCATACAGGCCAATATGCACCTCCCGTTTACCTGAAGCACGGGCCAAAGCAGTGTATTGGGGTACCAGGATGCCCCTCAACTGCCAGGATCCCCTTTTCCAGGGACACGGGTCTCCACGCACGGCAAACACGCGGGTGGTCTCTTCCCATCTGGGTCCGATACAACAGGGTGGTAATCGAACACAGACAAAAAGCCCTCACCAATTAATGAGGCAACCACGACAAGGGGGGAGAGAAAGGAGAAAGTAGGAGAAAAGGGAGAAGAAACAGAAGGGAGGACAGATCACTAGAGTACCCCGGGGGCGTGACTCCCTGTGATTACCTAAAGAATGTAAACCCCCTCAGGGGCAAAAATTAGTATGATAGAAGTTTTACGAAAATTAAGTGACTCACTATTTATCTTCCTGTACTTGATTTTTTTTAAAAAAAAAACTATTACATTTATTCACTAATTTGTTACATAGGATGCTGATTTCTTAAATGATTATTGCAGGCTTCTTGGGAAACAGAATGCAGCGATTGTGTGCCAAGCAATTGGCCAAGCAGAGGTGCCATATCCTTCAGAGGCTACAAGATGCGTTACAGGCCTGGTATGGATTTAGTTTTGAAAGAAATAAACATGGATATTTCTCCATCTGAAAAGGTAAATCCTTTCATGAATATACAATGTACCCCCTTAATATATACTTTTTTTTAAAAAGCTTTGTTGAAAACTAAAGTCGCAAAAGTATATTAAGACCGCAAATTAGTATTTGTGCAAGGAAAAAAAAAGTCAATTTACTGTTGTTGTCGTAAGCCATTAAGGCACTGGGGTTACGATTGTTCTTGTTTTCCTTTGGCTCTATCTATGGCCAAGAATTCGACTTCTGCCACATCCACACGTCTCACCCGTTTATAGGGCGAACCCATTCATTCATTCTCCTATCGCAATTTTGACCTCATAAAGAGAACGATCAATCTCCAATCCAGTACCCCCAGAGGTTTAATTTAGTCAATTTACTCTTAAAGTATAAAGGAAATTTGCTAAGGTCAATTAATAATTCAAGGTCAAATTATAATATCCTTGTCAAATAATAATTCAATTTACATATCAGAGTGAATTCCATATATTTATCATTTTTGTTGTTTTACAATGTGTTAACCTCAAGAGTGTAAAAAATGATATTGTTGTTGCTATGAATTAAGTAAATTTTCCAAAAAATAAAACTAACTATGTAATATGTCGCTCTTTTATTTATTTATTTTAATACTTCTTAAAGTAAGAGTTATATTCATTACTGCATATTAATAGAGCAGCACTAATCTGTGGGTACCAAATGTTTGTTTCAAAAATAATTATGATTTCACATCAGTTCCATAGAAATCAATGTTATACTGTGAAAAAACTAATGTTTCTAGGATTTCTCATAATATTTGAAATAGTTCTAGTGATAACTAAGTTAAGCTTATTTTTCTTTCTCGTATTTGTTTCATTTGAGGACAATGATACATATTGTTAAAGTAAGATAATGCTGCAATCATATTTTTGTATTTTAATAATAGCATTCAAATTTTGTGCAACTTGAGGACTACTTTATAGAGAAATTTTCAAAAATCAAGAATTGTTAAAATATATCATGTTTTGTCCAATAACAAAAATTTAAAATTGACTTTTTGCAAAGAATTTCGATTAACACCATTTTCATTTTCTTAAAAATATTTTGTTCCTTACTTTAAACTGCTGTTTCTGAGTGTTATAATTCATATTGAAACTAATTTTTTGCGACAAATTATTTTACCACAATCAGTTGTAGAAAATTTGAATGCAAATTTTTACATAGGGCAGTGTCGGGTACCACCGCCCACTGTCAATTTCATAAAATATTTTTTCAAGTCAATGGGCCATCGGATATTAATTAGTATATTAAAATAAGATTATTTTCAAAGTTTCAAGTATTTATGCAGTTGGTAACTTGGTAAACAATAATTTTGAAAATATGTTGAATACCGTTGTCAAATTTTTTAAATTTCTATTTTTTTAAGTTAAACTATTCATTTTTTGGTTTATTCTTTTTGCATTATTTAATTAGATGATAAAACAATAGAAACATACAAAAATATTGATTATTACTCAATATTATACAGAAATATAAGCAATACTCCTTAAGTGGGCGGGGCCACCCGACTCTCCCCTACTTGTTATACAATACAATATTTGTTATACTCTTGCATGCTGTAATTTTGATATTGTTTCTTACGTGGAATATTGTTATTTTAGGTTGGACTAGTTGGGAGAACTGGCGCTGGAAAGAGTTCTCTAGCATTAGCTTTATTCCGTGTCATTGAACCATCGAGTGGTTCGATTCACATTGATGGCATAGATATTTCTATATTGGGATTGCACGATCTACGATCAAAGATCACCATCATTCCTCAGGTTGTAGATTATTTTACGTAATACGATTTGTCTAGCATTATCTCTAGCATAAAATTTACAACATTTCTCTGAACCTTCAAGCGGTTATAAAATATAAAAACTGTATATATCAGTAATATCTTTGACAATCTTTAGGATCCTGTTGTGTTTGCCGGAACACTGAGACTGAACCTGGATCCTTTGGATGCACACAGCGATGAAGAACTTTGGACAGCCATTGAACACGCTCATCTGAGTGATTTTGTCAGTTGTCTGGAAGATAAACTAGATTACCAGATCACTGAAGGTGGAGATAATCTCAGGTACTCTCAAAAATAATTACAAGAAACTTGATTTTATCGACATTTGATACAAAACACATACAGTGTTTAGAGCTTCAGAACACGTAATGTATTGGGCGGAATGTTATACATATTAGCCTACAAGCTTAGAAGATAATGCTATTTAAAGCATAATATTCGATTATTAGAACATCAGAAAATCAGTCATATTAACCCGCATTTGTAAATGATAATAAATACCGCTTGGGGGGATAACCAGCTTGGTAGGGCATTGGGCCGATGTCCAAGAGGGTTGTGGGTTTGATCCCTGCCGGCCGAAGACTCCCCGTGTAGTAAATGGAGACTGGTGCACGTTACATCTCCCGAGTCACAAGGTCGTCCATGTTCTTATAACAAATCATACCTCTGGGGGAGTTTCCTTGGATCGAGGAGCTTCCTTGTCTTCTGGATTGGTTCCAAATTTCAGGGCTACTGAGTTGAACTTTGACAGTCGTAAACCCAAAAGCTGGGTCGGCTATTCAACGACGGATATAAAATAAAATAAATACTGCTTATCATTATCACAACAGTTGTTATTCTTTGTGGTCAGCAACCTACAACCGGTTTACAGAACCGGATGTAGGTTGGTTCTGCCATGTCCTATAACCGGTACACAAGATACATACCTCCTGACAATCGCTTTGCTTCTAATGCACTGAATCTTCGTACATATGATGATCAGCTAAATTTGACTGTTGCTTAGCCTGTAAGTTGTTTTTCTGGATAGCATACTGCACTGAGCAGTTCTTCGCGTTAGTTACGTATTCGAAGAGCCCATTTTACTGGCGATCGAAATGGGTTGAAGGTGGTGTAGAGCAGAACTCTCTACCTATGGCAACACTTCGCATGCTTTCCCCATTAGCGTGTGGAGAGTCATAGAGGAAGGAAGTACGTTAGTTTCTGTATTGATTTTTAAATCGATTAAAAACTTTTTAAATTATGAAGCTATAGGGAACGGAAAACTACATTGAACATAGTTCCAAAAGAGTATTTGTGACTATTAAATACGAAAATTATCAAGAAAAAGGAGAATATTGTACTACATTCCTTTAAAACTGAGAAGAGGATGAGAGGGAAGGTGTAGGGTTAAGCCGTGGAACCGGTCTTTTCCTCAGATGGCGCATTCGAGCGTTGCGAGGGCGAATATTCTTAGATAAAGATACGTTAAAGGGGTGGCTTGCTGAGATCTGTCTGAATTGTCGAATATCTACTTAGTTTAAACATAAATTTACCCCCCCCCCAACATTTTTTTTAAAAAAAATCGACAGTTTATTACTGACACATTTTTTACGTGTAGGGCTTTGTAACTGATTTTTTTCCAATACTTATTTATTTAGTTCTCTTTTTAAATTCAGTGTTGGTCAGAAGCAGCAATTGTGTCTTGCGAGGGCACTCTTGAAGAAGACTAAAATTTTGGTGTTGGATGAAGCGACGGCAGCTGTAGATTTAGAAACAGACAAGCTCATTCAAAACACAATCCGCACAGAGTTCAAAGACTGTACCATCATCACCATCGCACACCGGCTGTACACTGTCCTTGATTATGACAGGTGAGTTATTACAGTATAATTGGATGTTAAATGTTAAAATGGCATTCGATTACTCATCTAAAAAAAAAAAAAATACGGAATCGATTTTTTATTTAAAAGAGAAGAATATTTTGTTTGATTTTTTTTATTAAATTTTCCCTCGTTCTTTTTTCCCATTAGAGTCCGTTATATGACAAAAAATGTCTTAAGGTTGAAATTTTAAATGTAAAATATTCCAAATTTAAGAAAAAAGACTTTAAAAAATGAAAAAAAAAATGAAAAGAGCACGAAATAAAAAAAAAATTGTGCGTGGAGTCCCTCCGCGCGGAAGAAGTTAAACTTCGTAACCTGCGACGTTAATTATTAACATTGCTTACAATTCACAATTGATCGCATCATTTAATTATTATTTTCGAGTGGAGAAATATCAAAATCTATAAAATTTACAATGGGATTATGATAACTAAAGTAAGATATTACATGTTTGAGTTCTATTTTTTCAATATTTCTTGCGAAAACTGCATCAATGGTAGTTCCCCCTTTGGTTGTTGGATCATTCCCACCATTTATCATTTCCAATCCAAATTTGTCTTTAAGGAAGGTTAATAATGTTTCTGCTTCAGGTAACGAGAAATTCATATTAAAATCTCCTGTAAGGATCACAGGCCGCTCACAATAATCAATTTCTTCACCAGTAATGTCTGCCAGAGCTTGTGAGCCTGCAGTGGATAGTGGCAATAAAGATTTTGCAATAAATAATTTAATATCCCTCATGGCTGCATTTGGTGAAATATAAATGGCAATTAGAAAAGAGAAAACCTAACAATCAATTGATATTCACAAGAGACATACCTTGGCATAACCTTAAATCCGTCGCATTGTCCGTGAGATTGTTTTCACCAGTTTTTTACAATTGTTATCCACTAAGTTTGAAAATAAAAAATACTACACTATTAAATTCGCGATCGCAACGAACTATAGGGGGCGTTGTTGTATGTGCCGAATCCCTGCGATTTCCATATCTACAGTCATTCAGTTACACTGGAGACGTCTTTAATGTAGCATTGTAACGTTCCATCTTTATTGTGGCTGATTAAATTTAAAAAAGAAAAATGTTTGTTTTCTTTCTTATGCAAACGAAAACAAAATGGTATCTCTTTTTTTTTAGAGAAGGAACATCCAGAACACATCGGAAAAATATTTGTAAATAAAGACAAAAAAATAGGTATATTCTTATAAGAGTTCAAACCTAATG
Organism: Parasteatoda lunata; assembly: GCA_949128135.1. Taxonomy (NCBI): domain Eukaryota; kingdom Metazoa; phylum Arthropoda; class Arachnida; order Araneae; family Theridiidae; genus Parasteatoda; species Parasteatoda lunata. The sequence continues at coordinate 101,291,506 of OX421970.1, forward strand.
CCTGAGAAATAGTTTTACTAAATTTAATGGTATAACATGAAAGGCCCATTTAAATTTTAACGTAAATTAAAGAATGCTTACGAAACAAAAAAAAAAGAACCATTCTTTTTTTGTCGCCATTTTTTAGTGTTACGAAAATGCGTCTTTGGGACTTGCCAAAAACAAAACAAGATGCAATTTTATTTTTTTAGGAGCGAAATATTTTATGGAGTGAAATATAACGAAAATGTACCAATGTCCATAACATGAAACTTTATCTTAGTAAACGTCCGTTTTGGAAATGTTATTTCATTTTGAATCTTATTTATTAGAGTTCATAATGGCTATAGAATCAGGTGAGAGAAAAGTTTGTTTTGAATCTATGCTAAACTCTATATCGTCCCATTTTCCACCGAAATCCGATTGACTACTTTGATTTTAAACGAAGTGTTTCATTCTAAGATTTTTTCCAAAAATTTTAAGTGTAGATTGGCGGCACTTAAAAATCTGCCAAATCTGTAGCTGTGGTTAATACGTAAGTACCGAATTTTTCTACCATACTTTTCTGAATCATATTACTTCAAATATTAGAATATGCAAGAAGTATACATAAACAAATAATTTAATACTATCTAATTTTTCAAAAAAAGTATTTTGACAACAATTTTATCAAAAAATTATAAACTAAAAAACGTAAAATAAAAACGATTTTAAAAATTCCTTATTTTTCAATAAAAACTTTCGTATTGTTTCCTTTTTTTTAATTCTTATAGTATTTAATCAGACGTAAAAAAACATTTTGAAGAAAACGATCATCAAGTAAGAAAAAATATTATTTACAAGCAAATTTTTTATTATAAAAATCATAACACTTACCTGATTTATAAGTCCGGAGAATTCCAAAATGATATGTTCTTTGTTTGAAAACATTATTCTCAAATAATATATACATAGTTTATATCCCTTCATTACTTTTAGGTAACATACCACACATCAAAATTTTATAATTGTAAGATCTCAATATGAATTTTAATATGTAGCTTAAAAACAGAATAGCTGAATTCTAGTTGAAATTCTTTCAAAACTAAAAAACACTTTACCAAGAAAACGATAAAAAAATTTATTTATAATCAGCACAAAAGATACTTTTTCAAATAATTTGGATTATTCTTTATTGTTGTTTTCTGAATTATGTAGATACAGAAATATATACTATTCTATGAAGAAGAAGAATATTCTATAACTATTACAGCTCTGTATGGAATTCATTGGAACACATTTATTCATTGGAATGACGAAAGCAATGTTGACTTCATTTTAACTTGTAATGAATTGAAGACAGAAAAATTATTTTACCGCAATACACACATCTGTAACAGCAAGTGATCATGAAATCATGTTATGTTGTTGGTAATAGAAAGGTAAAAATTATTGAGAAGTTGTTCTTTAAATGCCTTGCGTGTTCTGCCTCAATGTTTGGCATGTTCTGATTAGTTTTTTCAAGAAGTTTTACCTTTTCTTTAGGGAAATTTTGCTTCTTTTTTGATGCTAAGAAAATGGCGTCCATCATTGCCAATGGTTATGTGGGAACTAATGCGCGATATTTACAGTCTCCCGCTAGATGGCGTATCGAGTGTTGCGATCGCGAATTATATGTGTATCAAATCAAACTAAAATATTTATGGAAAAAAAAAAGTTTTATGACTTTTATTATTTTTATGCTAGTGAGAACCAAAACAATATGGAAATGAATGAGGGAAAACTGGATCCTACCACGTGATTTCCCGGCCAATAAAAATGAAGCGTTAAACGTATAACGCTTTCTTGTTGCAAGTCGCATAAGAAGTATAACTTCAAAAATACTTTTTTTAACGTGCACTTAAACTAGGGACACAAAGCAAAGAAGAGTCAACTCAGCATTTTGAAGTAAATATGCAGCAACATCGGTCATTTTAGCAAAAGCTGTATGATAAAACATCTAACTCCCCTTCAATAATTATCCCATTTATAAAGTTCAAAAATGAAGCTTCACAGATGAAACTCCAAAGAAATAAAAAATAAAATATTTGAGAACAAATATTTGTTAATAGTGTATATTTTCAAGGCACTGGTGCACCAAGAAACCAAATTGATTTAAATATGTTTATATATTTAAACCTAGATATGCCTCACAACTAAATTACATAAAGACTTGACACACTTTAATTCTGAACGTGAACACCCCAAATAGGGAGACGTTTTTGTCGCTTAAAAGCAAATACGACTAAGTTTTTGTTTGTGTTTTCCCAATTGAGTATAAAAACAACTTGCATAGAAGCATGGACATACGGATTCTGATCTTTCTGACCTTTCGCACCTCGTTATACAAGTAGGTTGCTCATATTGCTCAAAAAGTGAACCGTTTTTCGCTCTAGTCTGGTCTGGCCGATACAGCTGGGCTCTTGTGGCTAATAATGGCCCTTTTTTCATTCATCTTCAGTTGAGAACCTTTGAGAACCTGTAATATAAAAAGACTGATTACATATTTGCTATAATAAGGCAATATATGATTTGCGCTCTAGCCAACTCTTATAACAAAATGTGCAAAGTACGAAGTGACGAAGTACGGTAGCTTTCGGTTCTGCTGGTGATAGCTTCATTTCAGGACAACTATGCAAATGACAATTAATCAATATCACTTAGAGGATTGCATTCTTTCTATTCTGACAAATCATGACTTTCAATAGGTCGTGGTATCTCAGGGTTTAAGCTTCGGTCAATAGGGGACGGAGTTCGATCCTCGATAGCGGGTCTTTGCGTCATGCAAATTACGTGCTCCTGGAATCTGTGAAATCGAGAGTCTTGTGGTCGATCCCCGAGCAGTACCACGGCTTCAGGATCTAGAGAAAAACTTCCTTTCCCTTCAGATTTATGTCTAAATTTTGGAAGTCATTAGAAACTTAGAAGACTGTTATATCGCTGGGCTTTGCATTAAAAGCGAGACATCATAAAGTATGTGAATGTATAATCAAGTATTTTTTAAATGAAGAAAAACGAAGTATTTATGTTAGGGTATTAAATTTCTGGAAGCAGGTTAAGGTATTATTCCAACCTGGAGCAGGTAATGTTTGTTTTCCCTAAATTCCTTTCATTAATTATTTATTCCCAGTTTTCAAGTTCTCTTTTTCCCGCTCTGACGTACGAGCGCGCGACCAATAGATAGTAGCTATAACTGTGACGAAATAATGTCGTCATCGAACCTGTTCATCGTGGACGGTGTGGCGCGCGATATACGAAGGGAGAGTCTCTTTCTCTTTTTGCTTTTCTAAGTGTTGGTCGTAGCAGGTGCCAGCCGGATTGAATTGCAATAGACAGGGTTAGTCCTACGTCATCAACGACGTCACTAGCTCTCCTCGTTCCAAACTTTGTTCTGAACGTAGAAACACTCTGGCGTTTCTCATGTAGTTAAAAGTGGGTCAACTATATCTTTGAATATATTAATATAGAGTCGAATTTAACCACTGAAATGGCAAGAAAAAGTGTAATTAAGCTCTTCCATATCGTAAAGTTTTTCTCTGATGAACCTAAATTGATTGAAAGAGGAGAGAATGCTGTAGAAGCTAACTTTTTGTGTATTTGATTGGGAGAATTTGTATTTAATATTTACCATATAAATTCTATTTATAATCTGGAAATCGGAAATTTGTGAATTTTATTATTTGGAAAATGTTATTTCTAATTTATGTTTAATTTTTCTTAAAATATGTATATTATATTAAATCAATTTTTTTTTATAACATTGAGACAACTTATTAATTGTAAATAATTATGAAAATTTTAAAACAAATTAAAAAGTTATGTAAGTAGCATGATTAAAGTTAGATAAATTAGTGAAAATTATAAAACATTTAAGATACACGTTTTTAAAATAGCTCAAATTTATTGGTAAATTTACTAAAATGATAGGAAGTAAAAAAAAAATTATATATAACTTAAACAAAAGTTTGAGAGTTGACAGGTCTTAAAATATATTTACAACCAATTAAACTGTAGTTATTATGAAATTAAAAATAAATTTGGATATTGGTGACTTGAATGTTACGTTCAACATAAGCACTGTAACAAATAAAATATTACTATGAAGGTAATTTAAAAAATTTTGATTTAGACTGTCAAATGCAAATTTTATTCCATAAAAAGTGATAACAGTAACATTTGCCAAATATAAAAGCTGTATAACTAAATATGTATACATACATTAATTAAAAAAGAGTTAAGTTTCTAAATAAAAAAAAATTCTTAAAAACTTGAATTATATTTATTTGAAATTAATATTGTTAAATAAGTAAAATTTAAACACCTATCTGAATACATAGATTAATAAATATGAATGTTAAATAAAAGTTTATGTATGGGATAAGTATGTTTTAAATAATTCTAAAATAATTCATGTTTCACTTTCTTATCGAATAAAATAGGAATCTGAGATTTTAAGACAAATTGATGATAAATGAGCTTATTGATGGCTCCCTATCTTGTCGTCTAAACAAAATATAGAACTTGAAATTAAAACAAAAATATAGGAAATTTAAAGCTTTCTAATATTTTTATTTAATTAAAAATTTTAATTAAATAAAATAAATTCTCATAAATTTGCTTTAATTTAGCTATTCTATATATTAAAATTCTGGAAACTAAACATAGTATTGACTCTGCACTGTCATAACACTACACATTAACATAGCACTACACTAGTTACGTTAAGAAATAATCGAATATTAATTATCTAATAATAAGGTATCTGAATTTCCTCAAAAAATTAATGCATAAAACTACTGTTAAAAACTAATTAATGATGATGTTGGCAAATATAAACAAGAAAAAATGTCAAGTCAAAATAAATCTGAGTTTAAACTAAAACTCTGTTCAGATTTAACCATAAGTATGCGTATTAAATAAGTTAGTTACGTAATTTATTCCTATTTAGTAGTTAAAAACTAAAGCCTATGAGAATTAGCAGCAATAATAAGAAAATCTTAAGCAAACAAAGTTTACAATAACTACAAATTTAATCATTAGACATAATTAAATAAACAGACATTAGTATTGATAAATATAATCTAATTATAGATTAAAAATTAATTTTAGAACGTTGTAGAACAATGCATGCCTTTCCAAAACTAAAGAAAAAAATTAGATGTGGGTATAGAATAAGTAACAAATTCTAAATAAAATAAGACATTATTATAAACATGAAACAAGAGTTAAAAATATTGACGCTTAAAGCAAATATTGACGCTAATAGCATTTAATGCACTTAACTCGTAAAATCTACTGATACCCCGTATAAAGAAAACTACTTAAATTAGGAATAAGTTCCTTAGAAGCGCTATATAAATTTATTTATTTCAATAATAAATTAAAAATCATGCCGTCTTAAATTCACATAGGAAATGCCATATAAATGGTTCGTTCGAAAAAATGTTTGGAACGAGTTTGAAAGTAGGCGGGGTTTGACGTCATGAAAAACGTCATCACTGTCCCTGTCTATAGCGCGGCGGGACAGACGCGTCCCTATTTTCTGATAGCCGATCGATGGATATTACGATAAGTTTTTCTATTCTTTTTCATATTTCTTCTTTTAACGTTAAATTTAAATAAATTGAATTTTTTTATTAAGTCTATAGGATCCTATCAAAATAAGTAATTCTAATTATTAGACTTAACTTCGTGGTAGCCGTGCCACGTGCTTGTGTGTTAACTAACTTATCAATAAAATGAAAGCTTAAATTCTTTTTTTATTATTCCTGCTCCAGAGAATATTTTTTATTACCGTAAAATGTTTATTAATAGTTGATTTCATTGTAATTTTATAGATAGAACGTTGAACCACATGTCGTGGAATATTGTACAAATTGCTTGAGCTGAACATGATTAATATGTTTTTCAATAAATATTGTAATTTTATATAAACTTAACTCTTATTATTTAGCAGTTGTTAATTGATTCACTTTAGGCAGTTATTGATGATTTTAGTATTATTGAATATTTTCCTGACAGGCTCGAACCTGATTTTAGATTAGCTTTAATAATTTATTTAGAGGATAAATGCTTGAATTCCTTGGATTGCATAGAAATTTTAGAATGTTTAATCAATATAAATAATTTTATTAAGAAATCTAAGCCTTGATGTAATTAGATTTAAGTAATAGTGAAGCACGTGTCGACGCACACGTGCCGATTTAGAATTGAACTGGAATAGTAAATTGTTAATTCTATTTTTTCTGAATTAATTTTATAATTAAATTAGTGCAGCAGTTCGATAGTAATAAGTAATTATCAATTAATATTAATTATTTATCTCCGTTAAATTAGTTATTCAAATTCACAACGCAATTCAGATTAATGAGATATGTTTATGTTATATAATATGTTATATAATATGTTTTAAATACTGTTGTATGTCCCAAGAAGGAATATAACAAGACTTTCTATATCGCAATCTATTTTAAAGTAACTATTGAACAAATTTACGTGCTGTGTAACCGACTATACTCTGTTGAAACTACTCCTCCCCCCTCCCAATCATCCCCAGTACACACATTTTCTAAAAGTTCGTCCAATTGAAGAAATTCTTTTATTTTTATAATGACCGATGTTGCTACATATTTACTTCAAAATGCTGAGTTATGATTAACGGCGTTCTTTCCAATTCTCTTCTATAATACGATGGAAGCCTTCTTAAGCGATATTTTTCAATATTTTTACATCAGAAAATTTGATGGTTTCTCGATTTCGAAGATTTGATTTGTTAAGAGCATCAGCATAAGACGAGCCATTTTCATTGGTCCAATCAAATCTAATGCTCTTGCAACGTCATATAGTAGTTTCTATTTCGAAAACGAATGTTCTCCTTATTTATCAAAACATGTCGTCAAGTCTAGGATTCCTGTAAGACTATGAAACTATAACATTTTTTTTTAAAAATAATTCTATGACATATATATCATAAAAGATAGCACGAATTAAATTTCTGTTAGATGTGTTTAAATTTTATAAACAAGATTCTTTAATTTTCTTTCTCTGATTTTCGTAGATCTGGTCTGACTTCGTCAGGCCAGAAAGGGATAAGTAACAACAAATTTTATAAGCTTTTACAGGGTTTTGAAAGCATATTTGCATAGTTTAATTGCAAAATAAAACGGAACTGTAAGCAGTCGTGAATTGATTACTTAACTCCAATGCTGCGATGGTATATTCTTAACTTGCAACGAACATCCTGAGAATTATGAAATAAGACTAATTTTTCTGTTTTTACTCGGCACAGGATCCTGGTGATGGATAGGGGAAGAATTGCAGAAGATGGTGCACCAGATGCCCTACTGCAAAATAAAGATTCACTTTTTTATGAACTCGCCTGCGCTGCAGGTTTACTATGATGTAGCCGGAATTTTTTTATTGAACATTTTAGTTTCTCTTTTTATTTGAAGTTTTTTTTATGTGTGCTTGTCTCGTTCTTAAACTTTTACAATAATAAAATAAATGAACACCATGTATGTGTAAGTTGATTTTCGTGACCTGATTGATTTATTTAATTCATAATTCTGTCTCAGATGCGCGCAGAAAAACTACAGGCAGATTTTAGAGACTTACATTTTTAAGAAAAATAATTAAAAACATATACAGTTTTTTGTTAACTCCATTAAGAAACTTAAGAATAATAAGGGACCCGGTAAAGATAACATTAATAATAGACTTATCAAAGCACTCCCCCTTAACTACATAAAACCGTGTGTTTGGCGCAGCATGTCCTCTCTGGACCTTGTGCCATTAAATCCTACATTCAATCAATCAAACCCCCTTAACTACATTCACTATTTGACATGCATTATTGACTCAGCTCTACGCTTATCATACTTCCCCACTGATTGGAAGATAGCAATCATTATACCTATCCTAAAGCCAGGAAAAGACCCAACAAAACCAGCTATCGACCTATCAGTTTATTCTCCTCAGTGAGCAAAATTGCGGAGGGCAACATCTTTTGTAAAATGAGAGACTTCTGCGATAATAACCACATTATTATCGATGAGCAATTCGGCTTTCGCCCTAAACTTTCCACGCAACACCAACTCATCAGGCTGATTGAATACATACACGAAGAATGGCTACGCAACAAACACACAGGTGCCGTCTTTCTCGATTTGGCTAAAGCCTTCGACACGGTATGGATCGATGCACTTATCTATAAATTAATTAAATACAATTTCCCTAGACCACTTATTCTAATTATACGATCCTACCTAACACACAGAAAGTTCATGGTCAACTGCAACACCTTTTTCTCAACCTTAAGACCCATTAATAACGGTGTTCCCCAGGGGAGCAAACTAGGACCCTTCCTATTTTTAATTTTTATTTATTATATCCCTAGAGATCCTGGTATTCTGACTGCACTGTACGCTGACGATACAGCCATTGCCACACAAAGCAAGTATATCAGCGATATCAACAGGAATATTATTTACCATCTCCTCACCATCATTGACTACTTCCAAAATTGGAAACTTGCCCTCAATATCGAAAAAACTCAGACGGTGCTATTCACCAGAAAAAGGACCTACAAGAAGGATGTTATCATTGATAACAACTTCTTTTTCAAATGGGAAACGAAGGCCACGTACTTAGGTGTCATTATGGATAAAACCCTGACATTCAAATATCATTTTAAAAACATTAAGAGAAAATTCATAGCAGCAAAATGTGCACTTTATCCTATTCTGAAAAAGAATTCTCCCCTCAGCACTAATAACAGGATTCTCACTCCCCTATTAACATATACAGCTCCCGCCTTCGGGGGGTCTGCAAAGGCAAATCTTAAACTCTTACAGAGTGCTTATAACAAAACCCTCCGCAATGTCACAAATTCACCCTGGTATTTCAGGAACAGAAATATCCGTAATGACACCTGTACGCCTAGCCTTCTCGACTTATACAAAAATAGTTCTCTTAAATATTTTCTTAAGAGCACTGGACACTCCAACCCCCTTATATGGTCTTCCTCTAACTACGACCCAGGTGACCCTAAGTGCAGGAGGCGGCCTAAGGCCATTCTCTATTACTATAAAAATCTTCAAGACATCGTCTGAATCGTATTGTTGAGTTTCTATCCCCCTGACAGACTCCTCATCTCCTCTTTCATCATTACCCTTTCCCATCTTCTTGGGTAGCCCCAATCCTTCGCGGAATTACTGCGGCTCATTCTGATTCAATTTACTAATACAACTACTAACAATGCTAATCACTAACTGCTTATTTATTAATAATTATAAATAATAATTAATAATACCTACCAGCTACCAGAAATAGCTACCAGAGCATTACTCCACACTTCTGTGAAATTATTTGATCGATCAAAGCATCTCCATTAGGTTACAAATAAAAACTGCTTAAAAAATGTAGATTGGAGCCTGTGTTCCACCTTTACTAGCACAACTTCATGTATCGAAATATTGACGAAATAAAAACAATCGCAGTTGTTATAACTGGGACTCAGTTCCTATGGACTGATTAAAAAAAACACTGATATAAAACTTAACAACTTTAGTCTAAGAAAAGAAATCCTAATAAAAACAATCAATCTAAACCAGACTAGTTCACTCGATAGTGGACGGAACAATGCAGACTCATAGGAAGGAGGCTATACCCCCACCCAAAAAAAATACAATGGAGTGCTATCTCTAAAGTAAAATAAATAATAGATAAATGATAATTTCTGATATTATAACAGGCATCGTAATAAACAAAATTTAACTACTATTAATACTTTTTTTTATAATAATTGGAGTACATCCTATTTCCTGTAAGTATATGAAATGCATGCATATTCAAAGAGAATTAAAATGCTCGCAAAATATTACAAATGATATTTTTGAACATTGGGTCAAAACTGACCAATACTCTATAATATATTAATGAGTATTGTATTTATATCTCAGAGTCACACATAAAAAAAAAAAATAATCCATATAGATATTTCTCTTATGTGCCTCCATAAACTTGGGTATTTCACTATCTATTGGCAACATAATAGTTATTATTCTGTTAGGTTATATTAGGTAATAATTTAAGCAAGTGTTAGAAAACTAGTTACACTAGTTACCTTATGTAATAATTTAAGTAGTGTTGAATAGTTATGCTGAAATGTCCAGAAACTTATATGTACTGGGATTTTTTGTGATTTAACGGCCAATGGACAAATTTTCAATTACTGAAATTTAATACATAAAGATCTTTGCCAATATCGTAAAGACCTCTTAAAAATAGCTAAAATTAAAATCAAAGTACTTCCGTCCGTGGACATAGCATTATGACGGTTGCACTCAGAAAATTAGGTTAATATGTGGTTTAAAATTTATTAAAATTTTAGGATTTGAGGAGGGGTTGAAGAATTAGACTATTTATATACAGTTGTGGTGTGCATCCAGATTTGTTGTTATAAATGTTTATAAGTTGTACAAGATAATTTTGAAAGGTAACCAAACTGGTCGCCATAGCGGCTAGTAAATAAATAAATACTTTAATGCGAGCAAAGGGACAACAAATAGTTGTGGTTTTTGTCCGTGGTATTGAGGGTTTTGTCCGTGTTAACTGTATTCCTTATAAAATAATATTAATGTGTAAAACCAAGTGCAAGTACACTGGTTGCTTACATACTGGTGGCTCAGATCTAACATTATCCATTCAGAAAGTGTTGTTTTAAAAAATTAATCGATGTTAAAATGTAGGAAATGGCAACTAATAATAATTTGCTAAACAGGAATTCCAAGCCAAATACTTCAAAAAATCTACAGAATTTTTTTTTTTTTTGTTTGCTTTTGTAAATACCAAAATCAAAAAAGTATCAATCTCTTTATTATTTTAATGCTCGTTGAAAAGCATTATACTTAACTCTATGCGAAAAAAAATTTATATCTGAAACTTCGTTATTTCAACGTAATTAGGTGATGCTCATATATATTTACTTACAGTATTTTAAAATTTTAACTATATAGTTCTCCCCATTTTCTTCTTTCTTGATGACACCAAAATTAAGAAAATTGTTTTATAAGTGAAAAATTATAAACGATAAAGACATAGGAGCCACCATCTATACTTAGGCCATTTTCTTAAATTGAGTCAAATTTCAAAAAGGAGAACTCAAAAGTACAGTTAGAAAGTTTTTTTCTTCTTCTTTTTTTTTTTTTTTTAGAATTTTCTTTTTTTTTTTAAAAAAGATTGCTGTTGTAGTCATTCAGATTCACGTTGTATTTCATATTCTCAGAATCTACCGTTCAATCAGGTATACCCGCAATCACAGGTATGCAGACATACGCATACACACTCCTTATTTTCTTAGATTAAGACTTGGTTCGTATATAAGATAAATAGACCACAGCCATCGGATTAATATCGAGAAGTGAGACAAGATCAAATCCAGCGTGTCTATTACCAAGAGTTTTGTAGAATGTAGGCGTTACTTTCCATAAAAAACTTTTGACCCTCATGTGAAATTAGTAACCATAAAGAATACCACTATATAAGTATTTTTAAAATTTTAAATGTTTACTAAAACTTCTTCTTCTGAAATGGTACTTATCCGATCCAATATTTTAATGTTCTATGATTTCCACCAATGGATTGATCATGAGAACGATATTTAATACTACATATTTATACAAGTGATGGGCAAAACTGCTACTTCTCAGTCACTGTTACTACTGCTACTGGGACCCAAAAGAAACAGTGACAAATAGCAGTGATTGTTATTATTTAGATATAGAATTAATCGATATCGTATATCGATTAATCGTTATAATTTATCAGAATTTAATATAGATCAATCGATTAAATATTTTATTAAATAATCGATATGATTAGATTTTTGCAATGTTAATGGATATAATTAGTTTTTCGTATCGATGTAGTTAGTTTTTAGTAAAATTAATCGATATAATCAATTTTAAATGTAGTTAATAAAAATAATTAATCGTTATACTGAGTAGTCATTTTTATTATAAGTGATGATTTTTATTAACCAATGTATATCATAGTACGCAATATAGTAAGTAGTATGATTTTTATTAACTAATGTATTTCGTAGTACAAACTAAAGTAGTATGAATTTTAATTACTAATATGGGACTTTATTTAATTCTTGTAAAATGTTAAAAATAACATAAAGAAAGCTTCTATCTCAGATAATATAATAATTTAAGACTCATAATTTTTCGCGTTACTAATATTTTCATAATGCTATTACAGTGAAAATCTAATCTTTAAATTTTCGTAGTTGAGTTATCGGCATTTAAAAACGATGAATGCTTACATTTATTCGATATTTAGTTTTAAAGGACACTGATTTTTTTTATTAAATGTACAGTAAAGTGCAAACTTAATCACAAGTAAAATTTTAGAAATGTTGTCAGACAAAAAATTTCACCGTATTCATGAAATTCTTCATAGCTTTTTTATGAAAGTTTTTCTTCTTTATAAAAGAAAAGAATGCATAGTGTGAAAACAAAAATACATAAATTTTTTTTTTTGTTGTTATGATGAGAAATTTCGTCATTCCATAATTTTGCATTTATTTTATCTTGGGCTGATACACCAGGTTTTGTTGTAATAATCAACAGATGGCGCCACTAAGCATATTTTTTAATTTTGAATGAATTTTTATATAGTTTTATATGTAATATTATAAAAATTCATATCATTCACATAAATGGAGCTTCTATCTGAAGGTAAGGCGATAGATAAAAATGTATTTTAAAAATAAAATATTATAAGAAAATAATTTCAATTAATTTTTTCCTTCAAGCTTGGCAAAATATGAATACATTTTTAGGGGGTTACAAATCTGGATGTTTTATAATGTGAAAATTATTTTATTAAAAAAAAATTTGCAAGGCGTCCAAATTTGAGAGTTAGCTTATATATACAAATATTAGCTTATACATATATATATATTCCATTTTTTTAAAAATACTCTTCTGTATGCGAAGAATTCTTTAAAGAAATCTCGAGCTCATTTTCTCTACTACAAAGTAATAAATTTTACAAAAATAATATTTACGAAAATAAAGGAAAACAATATCAATTTCATAAATAGAGCTAAACAATAAATTTAAATTTCTATTATTTATTTACATAGTTTCATTTATTTTTTCAAGCATTTTTTCTTAAATTGTTTGCTTGTTTAAAACACAGACTTTCATGTAGGTCTTGAAACAGGCAAACCAAGTTTAAAAATATGTTTAAGCCATACTTAAAAAACAAACCAAGTTTAAATATATAATTCTTCTCAAAGAAAAAAATGCTATTGAAGAAATTTCTCAACGCCATCTATCGCCAAAGTTTACGTATACATAATGTGAATAATAATTTTAGTTAAGCAGTGTCGCCATCTATGGTCTATATTTACATTTATATTGGTTAAGCTTAAATTTACTTAGTTGTATTCAAAGAGGTTAGTTTGTTTTTTGATTTGACATTTATTGATAGCGGTCTTTATGCTCTTCACGATTTTTTACAGTTCTTAAATTAAACAAAAATTAAGATAAAAAGAAAATGTCATTAGTCTTTCCCTCCCAGTTGAATTACAATAATTTAAATGAAAAACAAAATATGTTATGATCAAAATTACGCAGAAATCAACTAACTACGCACAGCTATTGGCAGAATTTTGGAAATTATATATTTATTTATTTTTATTTATTTATTTATTTTGTAATATTCAAGCAAACTTTTTTTCCCAATAAAGTAGACATTTTAGAGTTTCTTGAACCTGACATTTTACCATTTATTTTTAAAAAATCATAAAATAATTTATAAAAAAAATATTGAAATTTAAATTTTATATATACAACTGATAACGACTTGTATTATGTAGCTTGAATAAATTTAATAGAAAATATTTGCCGCAAAATTTTGATAGTTATAAATCTACAAAAAAATTTATTTAAAATTAGCACATTCCCGCGGCATCGAACCTGAAACCTCCTACTTTCTAGTGCGGAATTGTACCCACTATACACTTTACTTCTCAGCGGGAAGTTGCTTACAAAAAATTAAAAAGTCAATTTGTGCTCTTAAAAAATAATAGATATTTTTTGAAATCTTTATTCATAAATCATCACTGATATGTAATAACTTGTACTAACTTTTCGATTTAAGGGGGGGGGGGAGATAAAATTTTTCATTCTTTTCACATCTTAAGATATAAGTAAAAATGTTTGCAGTGTCTGAAAACCTGATATAAAAAGTCCAAGTCCTTAAACAATATCTGTTTCTTCGAACATATATCATATCAACATATATCGAACATACTTTGCATAATTTTACGTTTTTATGTGCTGCATAATTGATATTTATGACAAAAAATTCAGTTCCATTTAAAGAAGAAAAATCAATAAAAATTTTATTTTGTTTTAAATTTCAAGTATGAATATAAACTAAGCTATATACGCAGCCTGAAATTAGCAACGAAAATACTTTCATTTACAGGTTACGATATGAAGCTGGAGCATCGACAGGCATTATTCACAGGTATTTCAGTATGATTTTTGGAGCAGCGACCATACCTGTGACATTTGGAACAGCTAGAGTAGCAGTGATAGTTGTCACAGTGAAAGTAGCAGTGAAATTTTTCACTGTGACAGTAGCAGTGAAATCTGTCACAGTGACAGTAGCAGTGATTTTTGTCACAGTGACAGTAGCAGTGATTTTTGTAACATTGACAGTAGCAGTGATTTTTGTCACAGTGACAGTAGCAGTGATTTTTGTAACAGTGACAGTAGCAGTGATTTTTGTAACAGTGACAGTAGCAGTGATTTTGTCACTGTGACAATTTTTTGGTTGGAACAGGCTGTCACAGTGACTGCTCCAGTCACTGTGACAAGTCACTGTTCCGTTACTTTTGACCCATCTCTAATTTATACTGTTTAGCGTACCACTATATAAGTATTTTTAAAATTTTAACGTTTTACTAAAACTTGTTCATCAAGAGTGAGTCTATCTATTCGTTTATTTTAATGTTCTATGATTTCCACAAATGGATTGATCATGAGAACAAGATTTAATACTACATAATAATACTGTTTAGGTCGTATCTATATATATTATCACTTTTAAGTATTAAGTAGTGTCTAGTAGGATGTAGGCGTTACTTTCTGTAATAAACGTTTGACCTTCATTTTAAATTATTTATTATGAAGCGCATCACTATTTAAATAATATTAAAATTTTCAAGCCGGAAAGCCATAGAAGCGGAGATCTGCCTCCACCTACTCAAGACATCCACACCCTTCGTGTGGAAAATTCTACAATTTTTTTAAAGTCAACGTCACCCTAGGGCAAATTTTTACGGATGAAGAAGTGACATGTGCGCTTCACGTGCAGGTACTTTTTCATAAACACATATTAGGTCTTAGTGACTTTTTCAATAGATAATCCTGCAAAGTAAAGTATTATTCAAATAGCTCTATGATTTCCACAAGTGGCTCGATCGCAAGAGCGATATTTAGTAAATTATAAATGTTGGTTGTTCTCCGTTCTTTCAATTCTTGGTTGTGCTTATGTTAAATAAATCGGTTTCAACGATCAATTATAATAAAAATAGAAAAGAAAATAGCTGTTGCTCTTCATTATAAGCATAACAGTCAAGCAGCCGGAAGTGGTAAATAAGGTGCGTCGATTATGGGGTTTGGGTTAGTATAGCAGGGACTACGATGCAACGATTGCTTGTATCTGTATCCAGGGGAGAGTGGTTCCACAGGTGACTAAATATATAAAAAGTGGTAGAAATTCAGATCCTTCTTAATTATTTATCATCCATATTTGTTGCTCAATCAGAAGTACCACTAGGACTTAATATGAAATTTTTGATATTCAAAACAAGAATTCTCGTTTAACCCTTCGGTTGTGTATGTACTATGAATGAGTTCGTGTGACGAAGCTCTTATCACAACTTCCTACTTGTAGTTGGCATTCCCCTTAAAGTAACAGAATGCTCTGAAAATTTATCTGAATGACTTAATGTTTTTATACTACCAATTCATCATAATAGTGAAGTGAAAAAAAAAACTCCTAATCTAACCAATACTAATCCGATGTATGTTCACAATCCCACGTATGTTTTTTGTTTTAACGTAATGTTTCTGTAGTATTTTCCTTAACAAGTAACCACTAATGTATCTACTAACTTCAATCTATTTTCACCACTTAGAGTCGGCATTTATCACTATAGAACCGAGGCGGCCTCATTTGTACATATTTCTAGTTTTCACCATCAGTCACTTTCAATAGTATACTGGAAACAAA
Organism: Parasteatoda lunata; assembly: GCA_949128135.1. NCBI lineage: Eukaryota > Metazoa > Arthropoda > Arachnida > Araneae > Theridiidae > Parasteatoda > Parasteatoda lunata. The sequence continues at coordinate 101,307,823 of OX421970.1, forward strand.
AATAATAATAATAAATAGTTGCCAATTTTATTTTATTTTAATAAAGTTTAGAATATTATAAATCAGCACTTTTTGCATTTTTATTCGATGGTGGCAACCTTGAGCATCTTCTTTGCTCAGATTTCGGAAACTTGAAGCCTAAACTATTTGCCAGTAAAATGTATATGAAATACTTGAAGAATAAGTAGGTTTATATACCCTTCTTTGCTCCTTTGTAAGTTACACAAAAATCATTTTACCTAAACGTCATAAACTGAAATGTATTATCGCCTTCTTCCTACCACTCCCTACGAAGCAGAAAAGTGGTTACACTTTCTACGCTTATGGGGAAATTTTTTTCTAGTGGTAGCAAAGCTTATTCTTAAATGTGTGGTTCTTTGATTTGTAAATTTGATTTAAGTCTATATTTTTCACACCACTATATGTAAATTATTAAAAAGCTCATCTCTATCGCCACTTTATTCTAACTGGGGACGATAAAGCCATAAAATGCAGCGCAGCCAACTTCAATCAGATTTTTAACTTCGAAAACTATAAAAAAAAGAAAAAAGACGAAAAACTAAGACCAATAGCCGCTCATTTGACCTCCGACGCCTCATACCACAACTACCATCATAAATAATAGTCTTCAAATCCAGCATCTATAGTCTACCTCAGTGTTTACCAAAGTGTTGCTGGTTAGTTGTTGGTTGGTTAGTTGAGATTTTTTGGCGCAAAAGCCACTTTTGGCCATACCGCACCTACAACTTGTTTTAAAAGAAACATTCTGCTATAAGTCAAAGCTAAATTGATTTGTAAAAACCAATGTCCCTTAAATAATTAAAAATGTTATCGTGTGGTTTATCTCCAATTAATAAAGTCAATGTTGGATTAAAGCTACTAAAATGGCGTTGTCTCTGTGTTTTAAAATTGTTACACTTGGTTAAAATATGTTTAATAGTGAGCGGTTCCCTACAATGAGAACATTCGGGTGCAGGTTCGTTTAATAAAAGATGTTTATGGGTCATTCGAGAGTGTCCAATGCGCAAACGATTTAATATTACTTCCTGCTTTCGACTTATGTTTAGACTTTTATAAGATTCTATTGAAGGTTTAATGTCGTGTAGTTTATTACTTATTTCGTTTTCCCAATCATTTTGCCAGTGTAAATACTGTTTATTGTCAATCGCATTTTTAATATCTGTGTAAGTAAGTGGGTTGTTTGTTATATTGTTAGTTGACTTAGCTGCTTTATCTGCTGTTTCATTACCGGAAATGCCAGCATGGCTTGGTACCCAACAGAAGATTATTTCATATTCTTTTAGTAGTAATATGGTGTATAGGTTTAAAATATTATTTATAATGGAATGTGAATTTACTTCTTTATTTTGTAAGGCAACTATGAAACTTTTTGAATCTGAATATATTATCCATTTTTTTCACCCTTTGAGAGGAAATAAATTGGAGAGCCAGATAAACTGCATGGCATTCAGATGTAAATACGGAGCATTGCGAATGTAATTTTTCAGATATTGTACAAATAGGAGTAACTGCAGCGCTTGCAACATGGTCATGGCTTTTAGAGCCATCTGTAAAAATGGAATTAAAATCACTATATTGTTCTCGGTGTGCATTAAAAATCTGTAGGTAAATGTTAGCAGCAGTTTGTGCTTTTGTCAAATTGTTAAAAATATCAATACTTTGGGGAGAAATGGCTTCCCAAGAAGGTCCTAATTCCCTTGCAGGTAGAATATTAAAATCTTCTAGGTTTAGGTCAGATAAAACCTTTCTTACTCTCAAACCAAAAGTCGGTATTGCAGAGGGTCTGTTACTAAACAATCTTTCATAAAATGGAGTTATAGCATGTGAAAACATGGGATGTGTATGATGGCTTTTGATATGAAAATAGTATCTCAATGTTAACTTATTCTGTCGCTGAGCAAGAGTTGGTTCATGATATAGAACGTTTAGACTTTTTATGGGTGATGTGCGAAATGCTCCTGTTGCTATGCGTATGCCGGAATTATTGATAGTGTCAAGATATTTAAGAACAGATTTTCTGGCTGATCCATAGACGACGCAACCATAGTCGAGTTTAGATCGGATGATACATCTGTAAATTTTGAGCATGGCATCTGTATCTGCACCCCAAGAGGTGTTTGTCAAAACTTTAAGTAAATTTAATTTTGGTCCACAGGTTTTTCTTAAGTGCTTTATATGAGATGTAAAAGTGAGTTTAGAGTCTAAGATCAGACCAAGAAATTTCGTTTCGCTTAAAACGGGAATTCGGAAGCTTTTGAGATATAGTTCAGGATCGGGATGGAGCCCTCGTCGTCGACAGAAGTGTATACTCGTTGTCTTGGTTGTAGAAAAATTAAAACCATTTAACTCAGCCCATTGGGATAATTTATTAATGGCGAGCTGCAATTGCCTTTCGATAGTGTGCATATGAGATGCTTTACAGGAGATGCGCAGATCATCAACGAATAACCTGCCGTCCACTGTAGATGGCAATGTAGTTAAAATATTGTTTATTTTTATAAGAAACAAGGTTACACTAATGACACTACCTTGAGGAACACCTTCCTCTTGGTTAAAGGTGTCAGATAAAGTGTTATTCATTCTAACTTGAAATGTCCTGTCTGTTAAAAAGTTTTGAATAAAATAAAACATATTTCCATTAATGTCATAATTTAAAAGGTCCCTTAAAATGCCGTATCTCCAAGTTCGATCATACGCTTTCTCAATATCAAAAAATATCGTCACAAGGTGTTGCCTTTTTAAAAACGCTTCACGTATATCAGTCTCTAAGAGCATTAGATTGTCAATAGTTGAATTACACTTGCGAAATCCGCTTTGTCTCTTAGATAATATGCAACGAGATTCCAATAAATATATTAACCTTGACTTTATTATTCTCTCTAGAAGTTTGCAAAGACAACTAGTAAGAGCGATTGGTCGGTAATTAGTAGGATGTATAGGGTCCTTACCTGGTTTAGGAATGGCAACTATATATGATTTTCTCCATATTGATGGGAATTGTCTATTCAGCCAAACTCTATTGAACAGTTTTAAAATTATTTCCAAATGCGTATCAGAGAGATGTTTAAACATACTATTGTGAATTTTGTCAGGCCCTGGAGATGTTTCTTTACATTTATTAATGGCAGATTTTAATTCAGTTATTGTTAGAGGAGAATTGTAATCATTATGAGTTTCAACAGAGGTTCTAAGTACATTTTTTTCAGTTTGAGTTTTGTGTTTTTGAAAAGTTGGAGAGTAGTTTTCTGTACTAGAGGCTCTGGAAAAGTTTTCAGCTAAACTATTTGCTATTTCTTTAATTTCTGTTATTTTATTTCCATTAACTTCAAGATGCGTAATAGGTAAAGGGTTGTAGTGTCCAGATATTTTTTTTATTTTAGCCCAAATTTCTTTTGCTTTCGTATTGTTATTTATGGTACTTATATATTTAATCCAAGATTCTCTTTGACTTTGCCTTCTAGTTTTCCTTGCAAGTGCACGGGATTTTTTGAACAGAACTAAATTTTCAGCAGTTGGGTATCTACGGAATATTCTCCAGGCTCTTCTTTGTTCTTTATGAGTTTGTATGCATTCTTCGTTCCACCATGGTTTTGGGTATTTAGGCAAATTATTTGAAGTACGTGGAATGGAATTTTCAGATGCCGATATTAGAGAATTTGTAATATGTTGTGCAGCTTCTTCAATACTACCATTATCAACAATTTCTTCGTCGAATGCTAGGGACTCTTGAAAAAGTGACCAGTTTGCTAAGTGTGTTAGCATTCTAGGGAAATGCACTGTATTAGTATTCCCAGGTTTAAAAATATTGATGATTAGAGGAAAATGGTCGCTATGATAAAGGTCATTCCAAACAAAAAATTGTAATAAGGTATAAATGCGTGGTGAACACAGTGTCAAATCAATAGCATGAAATGTACGAGATGGAAAGTGGAAATAGGTTTTTTCATCAGTATTTAGTATACAGAGTTGGTGGTCGTCTATTAATGTTTCTATTTGATTCCCACGAGAATTTGTAGTGTCACTGCCCCAAGTTATGCTATGCCCGTTTAGGTCACCTGTGATTATAAATGGTTCCGGTAGTTCAGCTATTAGGTTGTTAAGATCTGATTGCAATATTGATTGATTTGGTGGTAGGTACAGACAGCATATTGTGATGAGTTTTGATTGAAATGTAACTTGCGCTGCCACTGCTTGCAAGGTAGTTGTCAATGAAACAGGTGAAAATGGATAACTTTTTGAAACCAGGAGAGATACTCCTCCGCATGCTTTATTTCCATCAATAAAATCTTTCCTTAGATGTGAATATTTTTGTATACTGGCTTTGTGGTTAGGTTTCAAAAATGTTTCCTGAAGTGCAAAACAAACGGGATTATGTTTTTCAATTAAATTTTTGATATCTGGAAAATTAACATAAAACCCACGACAATTCCACGATATGAGTTTATCGGCCATTATTTTTTATTTCTAATGTTTTTTGGTTTCAGGTTTTCTGGAGTTTCCATCCCTTTTTCTACTTGCATTTGGGAATTTTGAGAAGCATCCGAGCAATTCTCGTCATCTGTAATCATTGTATCAGATGAAAGCTGATCCTGTTGGTTTGTTGGTAGTTTTTTCCGGTTTTTATTAAATCGATTTTGTCTGCTTTTAGATACATATTTAGGTTTACTTACCAATGGGGATTGAGTTAATTTTTTGTGAAGAACATTGACCATTTGTGGGGTTATTTTCAGGTATTGACTGTTTTTAATAGTATTTTGAGATAACTGATCAGAAGTTGATGGGATTGAGACTTTGGATTGCTGAAAAGGTTGTGCAGATTTTGATTTTAACGTATTGGGTGTCTGAGAAGGGGTTGTTGTCAGAGCTTTTGGACATTTGGATGATACGGTAAGTTTTGTATTTCTAAGTTCAGATTCACTATTGTCAGTCTGTATACCTATGGATTTGGTTGTTTTTGAAATTTTTACCACTGAAGCATATGAAACATTATGTCTAGGTTGGGAGCTTATAAATTTACTTTTGGCTTCAAAATATGACAAGTTTTGCATTACTTTAATATTTAGTATTTGTTTTTCTTGTTTCCATCTAGGGCATTGACGAGAATTTGCAGAGTGAGATTCAGAACAGTTAGTGCATTTTTCTGGCTGATTACAGGTTTTAAAAGTGTGACCGGTTTCACTGCAGCGAGAACAAGTCTCTTTTCCTCTGCAGTTGTTTGTAGAATGGCCGAATTTTTGACATTTGAAGCATCGGAGAGGATTGGGAATGTATGGACGAACTTTACAGTTTCGGTACCCTGCTTTAATGTCATCAGGTAGTATCGAAGTATTGAATGTTAAGATTATGTGTTGAGTGGTAACTATTTCCGGACCTTTTTTTATAGTTATGTGCCGTGCATCTATAACTCCTTGACTGGAGAGACCTTCGATTATTTCAGAAATTGGGAGTGATTGTAACGTCTTATCAGAGATCACGCCTTTAGAAATATTTAGAGTGTTGTGAGGGGTTACTGAGATTTTAACGTTTCCGAGTTCAGATAATTTCAAAAGTGAAGCTGTTTGTTTGTTGGAATTTGTTTCGATTAACAAGTCTCCTGAGGGCATCTGTTTGACATTTTTAGGATTACCAATATTTGCTTCAAGTGTTTTTTGAACTAAAAATGGTGATATAGACGAAAGTTTTTTTTCTGTAGAGCTTAAGATCAGAAATTTTGCTGTAGTGGGGTCGTAATTTGTGCATTTAGCAAGATTGAAACTAGGTGAGAAAATTGTTCCGCTTTTGTTTCGGTGTGCGGAACTGAACACCATCTTTTCATTTTCAGCCATATAAAAAAATAATCAACTTCCACTATCAACTGCACCACCCACCACGGAGTCCAACCTAGGGGATGTAAGTGACAGTAAAAAATCTGTTACTTAACACCGATGCTGGCCAATAGCTATACGCCCGAAAGTCACCTCTGAAACAGCCTCCACCCTTAACGAGGTGCTCAGTAAGTGACCCCGGGCTTGACCCTAGCCATCAGATGACGTTTGTGACAAGCCGCTTGATGCATACGGGCCACTATGCACCTCCCGTTTACTTGAAGCAAGGGCCAAAGTAGTGTGTTGGGGTACCAAGATGCCCCTCAACTACCAGGATCCCCTTTTCCAGGGACACGGGTCTCCACGCACGGCAAACACGCGGGTGGTTTTCTTCCCATCAGAGTTTGATATAAAACCGAAACCAAGACGAAAAGCTCTTTACCAGTCAATTTGGCAACCACGACAAGAGTGAAAATTTTTTATAAATAAATATAATACAAAAGAAAAAGTGAAACATAATTAATAAATATACATATGTATAAATAAACGCAACAAAAATAATCAAAAATATAGAAGCCCAAATAATTGCTCACTAGGTCAATGTAATAAATGAAGAAAGTCAGAAACTCAAAACAGGACCGTCGCAGGAGAGATATAGAAAATTGCTCAGGTCCAGCTCGGGTCCCCGGGTGCGCCATGCCCGTCACACAAGAGTGTGCCCCTGGGGGGACCAAATTGTTGCACGCATACCCTCAGGGTAATTAACTGGGTAGATCCTAGAATAGCCCACTCCGCGGCATTTTCTTTCTTCTTTTTTTTTTTTTTTTTTAAAAATCTCGCAAAACTAGATTTTTGGAAGATATTTCGGGGAGATTATTTTGAACGTCCGATCACACCACCAAAATTCTTAAACCTGATTGGTTATTTGACAAGTATAACTACGCGAAAGTCCGTTTTCGTTAGAAAAGAGGTAAAAGGGTTTATTTTTTACCCAATTACGCATCTGATATTTTGCTGTTAAAATCATCATTATTATTTCAATCGTTATTTCATTTATTAGCCTTATTATTTCATTCTTTAATTTATTGAAAATGAAATAATAAGGGTAATAATGTTGAAAATGGACGAGTGAATTTTTTATTTTTATTGATTATCTACAGAAATAATCGCAAACTTGGCGATATTTCAAAATGTCGCCAAGAGGTGGGCTATTCTAGGATTTTATCATTTCAACTCTCTCGTAGCTAGGCTTTTAATATGCTGGTTGGCTTCTGGAAGCTTTGCTTTTTTTTATTTATTTATTACTAGCTGAATACCCGTTCTTCGGACGGGTTGAAAAAAGAATAAACTAATCAGTATTGAACACCAATACAAAGTAGTGTAGAAAACTTTCAAACAAATACAGACACAAATAATAAAGTTAAAGTGATTCCAATTTTCTTAGTTTATTATTTATTATAATTTGTTGCCCTTCTAGGTTGCTTCATTTAACTGGCTTAAGCAAAAACACATTCTGAGCAATAAATTCTATCAAAATAAAGATTAACTGTATTCAGTATTATCTGGCATAATGCTGTTGCTCAAGGCAACTCATAATATATGAAATTTACCACAGTCAAGCTTGATTCTTCTCTACTTATCTATCTATACAATAATTGTATAATAAAACTGTACAGTAACTGTGCAGCTGAATTCGGCACTTAATTTACTCTAAAACAGGTTCTACCTACATAAGAAAATATTTAATACCTATTAAAATTACACCTACTATGAAGCCAGTAGTGCCCATTACTAAAATTATTCATATTTGGTGACAATAACTATTTGGCGACTTTTAACGGTACCCCGTAACGAATAAGTACCTTCTCTCTATTAAGTTTTCCAGACCTATTACCCATTAGCAAAATGGGTCTTGTTTTGGGTTTGATAGCGTGCGCACTTTATTTGGACGTCATCACACTTTTCAACTGTGTTCAAGAGAGATAGTAAATACTGCGCATGTGCCGTCATTGCATGCGTTGCTATGGCGACCGCTGCTGTTTGATTATTTTTTTAGGAATCTTTTTTTTTCCCTTAATATATCCACCAGCAATTATTCTTAATGTATTTACATATTAATCATTTAAAGTATTTTTATATTCTTTTTATTTTTAACTTAAAATTACTGTCTTGATGATAATTTTAATATAAATATGAACACTGAAGAAGGAAAAGTATTTTGTGACGTCTTGAAACACGTACATAGGCAGAATTAGAAAACCAATCCGACGACAAACAGTTTTTGCAATCCATGATTTGAAATGTTGTGGCGTTTATCAGAGTCAAACCAGAAGAAAAAAAAGCATTTCACCAATGGGTTACCAGTGATTGTAATAAAGCGATCACATTTTTTTTTCTTTAATTTCAATTTAGTACTTATTACCAAAGTTCAGTTAGCATTATTGACTTCAATAATAATCGCAGATATTTTATGCTGTCTAAAACGAAGTGTATAGCATTTCTCCTTTAATTTTTCCTTTAGTGCATAGCTTATTGTTGTACTTCAACTAGTAATTTACCAAAAATAATTATTATTAGCAATGAAATTGGTGCTCTTTTACGTTTATTCTTCAACGCATTTATTATTTACAACTTTTTTAATTTTGCTTTATATTTCAAAACTTTTTTTTATTTTATTTTATTTGCCGTCAAGTTTAAACTACTTAGTTTTATAAAAAAAAACACATTTTGAAAGCATATCTATAAAAACATAAACGCCTGGTTTCAGATAACCTTAGGAATAATAATTTGGTGATGTAGTTTGTTTATGCTACTAGGATCACGTTCATCATTCAGATAACCTGGCGCAACAAATAATATATAATTAAGTATAACAGAAAGCGCAATAAACAACTTTTTTGATTAAAGATAAAGCTAAAATTAATGGTGTAATCTTTAAAATATTTGTAAGGAAAAAAAAGCAATCGTCTATCGTTTATTTGAAAACACTGGCTCTAAGCCAATGAGAAAATTCCATTTTTTAAATTTAAGAAAATTCCATTTTTTTAATTTAAAAAATCGGGCTTTGTAATTTGTTTAAAATTTTACTCATTTAGGCTCGTTTTGAATCTCGTATTTTCAGAGCTTACGGTATACCCGCAAACCGATATACAGACACACATAAGTTCTTTACTTTATCGTGTGTATTGATTAGTTGTCGTCCAACCCGATGGCTTTCCCATACAAGATTAAGCAAAACACATTTTTAGTAGTTTATCCTATTAAATTAAAGATCAACTGTAATCCATATTATTTGGCATAATGCTGTCGCTCAAGGCAACTCATGATATTTATATTTTTCCTCAGTTAAGCTGCTTTCTCCTGTACTTATCCATCTGTATAATAATTGTATAATAAAATTGTGCAGCATTGGTGCCATTATAATCGGCACCAAATTTACTCAAAAATGCGTTGTACCTGTATAAGAGTATATTTGATATGAATTAAAACTGCACCAATTACCATGCTGCCAGTAGTGCTTATTATCAAACCTAAGCATCATTGGTGCTTAGTATATCATGACTAACAGTATTCCGTAACGAAGCAGTAATTTTTTTATTTTATTAATTTGCCTTTTAGTTCACAGCTTATTTTTGTATTTCAATTGGTACCTATTAAAAAATTAAATTAAGCATCAATGACTTCAATAATAGTTTACCCGATTTTTAATATACTTTTAAGCGAATATATACCATTTTTCGATTAGTTTATCTTTTTATTACATGGCTTAAGATTTACTTCAAATTGTAATTATTACCAAAATTTACTCGCAAAAAAACAACTTTTTTAATAGAGCTATACCCTAATAAACACCACTGGTGTTATTTTTTAAAATATTTGACAAAACTAAATCGTCTATGGCTTATTTTGTAGCAATGGCTTCCGCTAAGTCAATGAGAAAATTCCATTTCTTAAATCTCTGAGAAATTAAAAATCTGATTAAAAATCAAATATCGGGCTTGATAAAAAGTTTGCAGATGTCATTCTGATTCATGTTGTATTTCACATTCTTGGAATCTACCGTTTACCCGCAATCAGGTATAGAGACACACACACATACACTCTTTATTTTATAATATGTAAAAATTGAGACTTGGTTCTTTTATCATATAAATAGGCGAGAGAAATAGGATTAATACCGAGAAGCAAAACAAGATCTAATTCCTGCGTGTCCACTTACAAGTAGAATGTAGGCGTTACTTTCCAAAATGAACTTTTGATCTACGTATGAAATTAGTGATGATAAATCAAACCACTATAAAAATATTTCTATAAATTTTCATAATTATTAAACCTCTTTTAGTAATGTTAAGTCTGTAATTTTTCTTAGATCATACCTAGAGTTTTATGATTCCTACCCACACGTGGATTGTGGCTTGATCATAAGAATCAAATAATATCAAATTATATTCTGTTCTTTTCTAAATTTTCCTCTCATTTCATGGTTTTTCTGATGTTTAACATTAAGGCCCGGATTTTGATGACAATTGCATTTTTGGACATTTTTTTTTCCCTTAAGAGCAATTTTTTGAGATTTATACGGCATTTTTTTTAATTTTGGGGCGTAATTTATTATTTTGTGGGGCATTTTTACTACATAAAATGCAAGATTTGTCTTGATTCAGAAGATGCTGCATCAATTAAGATAGCGCAAAACATGTTGGCCTCTGATAAAATCGAAGGAAACTTATCATTTATAGGTCTAACTTTGCTATTGTGTCCTCGACAATTACGAACTTGGAGAAACAAGAATTGGAACTTTGCGATGCAATAAAATATATTGACGTAGTGAGTCAAGTGTTGCAAAAAGCAAGGGGAAAAGAAGCACAGAGAGTAGCATCTAAATTAAACAAAGTTTTGGAGAAGAACACTGGCTTCCAAACAATGAAGAAAATCTCTAGTATATTAACAGGTGAAGCAACATCTTTTCAAATTGAAGAATTGTCAGTAAGTGAGACCGTCTTTTTCAAGTACGCACCAATAACATCAGTAGACGTTGCGAGAAGCTTTGCCAGGTATAAAAATTTACTTTCAGACAAGAAACGCTCGTTTACATTTCAAAATATCAAAAATCATTTAATAATCCAATGTAATTCTGATATTTAGTAATATTATGAGATGGAAGTTGTTATATTCATTAAAGTTTCTATACAATATGAAAATGTTTTGGAGTCAATACATTTTCCTTTTTTTTTTTTGTTTTGTTATTTTAGGATATAAAACATATTTTTCAAACTTTGATGAACGTAAAACAAGTATGGCATTGCTTTATATTTTTTGAAATGACTCATAATAATTTTAAAGAGTAAAACATTGTTTTAGTTCAATATTTTTACTTTATTTAAGTCATGTCATAAGGCATTTTTAGCGCAATTTTCGCATTTTTAAGGGCATTTTTTGCACTTTTTAAGGTCATTCTTTGCACTTTTTAAGGGCATTAGTTAAGATTTTTTAGGTCATCAAAATCCGGGCTCTAGTTATGATATTAAAGATATCGGTTTTCATGTATCTAATAGAACTTAGTTTTTATTAAAAGGCAAGATCTCTAAAGATATTTCAGTTATCTCCAACAATGAATAATTTTTTTAATATTATTTTCAAATACATTTAATTCTGGAAAATTATTCCCTCTAAACCAGTCACGTCAAAGATACGGGCCGCATGCGGCCCCCGTGCCGTATCAATACGGCCCACGATCGCAATTTGTCGCAAAAAGAAGAATCATGTTTCTTAGACTTCACTCGATTCCTGTGCGGAAGTTTTAAAATGAGCACACTACATTTATAATTAATTTCAAGGGGAGCGCATGCCTTGACAAGCAAGAGAGATAGACAGTAACACCATTTCTTAGCAACAAGTGGCATCTTTCACGCGCTTCGAGTCTAGACTAGAACCTTCCTTATCGATATGAAAGGAGTGCGACGTGAGTCAGTTGAGTCGAGTAATCGAAGCGATAAGGTCGGAGAAGGATTTTAGTTGTACTGCGATTGTGAAGGTAAATGGGAAATTGCATATTTTTTCATAGAATGGAAAGGTAAACCACTGCGTTTGATTTGCAATCAAACAGTTGCTGTTTGTAAGAAGTTTAACTTGAAGAGACACTATGATACGAAACCGGACATCAACGAGCTTGTCAAAAACAAGAGAAGTCAGGTATCTGTATCCTCGAGCTCAAAATAATTACCCTCTTTTATAACTTTGATATGATTTTTTACAGCCGTATATTATGTACTATATAATTAAATAAATAAAATGTTAGAATAATTTAGTACATTTTTTTATTTCAATCTGGCTCGCCTACACATTCTAAACTTAATATGTGGCCCTCTGCAAAATTGAGTTTGACACCTCTGCTCTAAACATTAATCTTCTTTTATGATGCAAACAGAATGCGTGAAAATTGCACAGTCCTAATGTCTTTTAAAATTGAATTGCCATCAATCTTTAACACTTACTTTCGTTTCAGTCAAGTGCTTAAATTGTCACTGCTTGAAAAAGGTTTAGAAACATAAAAATTTATAATTCATAAAAATTAGGAAAAAAAATTCAGTTTACGCACCGTTTGATACAAAATGACACAATCACCACAACCGAATTAGGTAAGATCAAATATTTGCATAAATGTAATAAATTTGCTCTCGGGTGTAATTATTTTTGTAAACATTGCAAGTATAAGAAATTAATTGAAATAGTTAATAAAAGAAACAATATTTTTAATTTTTTCTATTTCTTTGTTTCACAGTAATCGTGTAGTCGATGGAAAATGCGTTAATCTTAGCTCTCGGGCATCCTACTTTGTAATGATGCCTGTTATGAAGGCGTGAATTCATGAGAATGGTGCCTTCAGATAAACTTAATAACCTCTCCTGGAAGCCCTTAAGTTAAAGATCCGCCCATTTTTTATATCGACGGACATGGGCGTAATATTACCAAAGGCATCCCTTGGTAATTTTTTAATTAAACTATATTAATTATTGGCCTTACTCTATAATTTAATATAACTCAAAAGAGCTGTTTAACTACAGAAAGCTTACCAAGCATGGAGAGGCACTCGACGTTAATAATGATAAAACAATGTAACATGTAATGGACAAATGTTTTTTTATTTTAATTGCTATATGGGAATATATTATATCGTCACTCATAAAATATCCTATATTTTTTCAATAAACAATAAGGTATGCAAATTGCATCTCTTTCTGCTAGTGTTTTAAGAAATTGGTAGCACATTAAGTAGAAAAAATTTAAAAATAATAACCTCCACCCTTTAAAAGAGTGACAAACAAATAAATATAGTTAAGTTGCATTTCATACAATGCTTTGCATTTTTTGATATGATTTTTGTGGAAAAAGTACTAAACTAAGAATAACATAAATTTCGTTACTAAAAAAAAAAAAAAACATTTTTCGCAAAGTGAATCAAGTTGACATCTCGGTGAATTGTAGATTAGTGTAAAAGAATGTGTTTCAACATAAATGTATTAACTCTAAAGAATCAAAATGTTGTCAATGTAAATCATTCGAGAGAGTTAATTGATAATTTTCTATATTTATTTAAGTTCCTAGCACAAATCCTTTGTTGTTGTAACTAAAAGGACTTAGTTTCCTCAAAAGGCAAGATCTCTAAAGATATTTCAGTAATCTCAAAAGATGAATAATTTATTTTATTATTTTCAAATACAGTTTATTCTGAAAATTAGGCCCTCTAAACATTAATCTTCTTTAATGATGTAAACAATATGCCTGAAATTTGCACAGTCTTATTGCCTTTTTAAAATTGAATTGCCCTCAATCTGTAACACTTACTTTCGCTTGGGCCAAGTGCTTTAATTGTCCCTGTTTGAAAAAGATTTAGAAACTTATACATTTATATTTCGTTAAAATTAAAGTTGAAAATTAGTTTACACACCGTTTGATATATAAACAATACGATTACCACAACCGAATCAGGTAAGATCAAATATTAGCATAAATGCAATAAAATTGCTCTCGAGTGTAATTATTTTTGTAAACATTACAAGTATAAGAGAACATTTGTACCAGTAAGTAAAACGAAAAATATTTTTCAAGTTTTCTATTTCTTTGATTCACCGTAAACAACCTGTTTATGTGTTTATCTTAAAAGTGTCAGAAAATGAATGTGAACACAATTTTACCAGTAGTAAATAAAAAAATAAGAATCATACCTATGAGTAATGATGTGCCAATGAATCGATTCATTAAATAAATCGATTATTTAGAATCAATTTACTAAAATGAACGGTTTTATGAATCGATTCTTTTTTTTAATGGTAGTTTTAATAGAAGAGTCGTTATAAGAGGAGGTCGTACAAAGTAGTTTAGACTGTTTTAGTATTTGAATTAGTTGATCTAGGTCAGCGGCTCCCAATATTTTTCGGCTATGGAACCCTAAATAATTAACCTTCTTTCGGCGGAACACCCGACTTTATAAATAAAGTACTTTAAGGAAATAATGAACATTATAGCCCATTAAAAACTATTTTTAAGATATTTAACTAGAGGAAGGAAGAATTTTCATTTTTTTATCATTAATATTCGAAAGTTAAATTTTCAGTTCTTGTGATATATTTAATCTAATTAGGAATTCATTTTTAGTGTTTAAGTTGAAAATAAATAATTTGAGATAAATAATATAAATAAATTAAAATAAGCCGAATCATGGTCTACTTCGAAATGGAAATTTAGAAAAACTGCCTAAAATGTTGGAAATGATAATTAAGGAAACATATTCTTTATTAAAGAAGATAATTATTTTGATCAGAAAAGCATGATGAGAAATACTAATGCAATATTTTATGAATGCCTGTCTTTTTCATAATTTATTCATTATATTGTTATAAGAAATATTATATTTTCTTTAAAAAAATGCCATTTCTATTTTATTGGCATTTTCTCAGAATTAATTTCATAAAAGCAACCGAAATGTTAAATAATTTACAAATTGTATCTAAATACAATCTGAGGTTTTGAAACTCATCTCTGGCTGTAAAAAGTACTAAATCGCGGAACCCCTAAAACTCTTAATGGAACCCTAGGGTTCCATGGAACACCATTTGGGTACTAATCTTTTAGACCTTGTACTCTAGGATGCAGAAGTTGAATGTTCTACTTGGGTGGCTATAAAAGTACTATCTTGTGTAACCGCTGTAACTTTTCGACGGAACCATATGGCTGTACGGAACACCCTTTGGGGACCGTTAATCCAGATCTTGGGCTCTAGGGTGCAGAAGCAGAATATTCCAGTTAAGTAGTCGGCCGAATCTGGCTAAAAAAAGTACCAACTAGTGGAACCCTTGCAATTCTTGTCGGAACTCTAGGGTTCCTCGGAACACCATTTGGGAACCACTCTTTTAGACCTAATACCCTGGGGGGCAGAAGTTGAATGTTCTACTTGGGTGGCTATAAAAGTACTATCTCGTGTAACCGCTGTAACTTTTCCATGGAACCATAGGGCTCCCTGGAACACCAATTGGGGACCGTTAATCTAGATCTTGGGCTTCAGAGTGCAGAAACATAATGTTCCACTTGGGGTGGTCCAGTCTAATGCGGCTATTAAAAGTACTAACTAATGGAACCCCTGTTATTCTTAACGGAACCCTAGGGTGCCGCGAAACACAATTTGAGAACTGCTAATCTAGGCAATACTAATAATTTTTTTAGAATTTTTATATTTTTCATTTTTTTAAATATTTGTTTAAAAATACAATTTTATTAAAAGTTATTAATTTTTTTTTAAAAATTTGTCAATATAAAGACCGATAATAAATAATAAAGATATTCGTAACAAAATAAAACGGTAAATTCACTTTTAATAATGAAAAAATTCAAAATGTATGACGTGAAATAAAATAATAAATAGTTTAAATTGCGTTATAAAACTTTAAAAATTAAAACTTGAAAAAAGGAGAGGATGTGAATTGAATATTCAATAAGTTTGTCTAAAAATAAATTAATTAATGAATAAATAAAAAATAAAAAAATTTCTCCCCCCAGCATTGAAAAAATATTTACTCTAAATATTCAAATTTTTCGCAATAAACAATTTTTCAACCATTAAAAAAATAATTAAATATTTTTTTTACTCTTTTTCTTTATTTAAAAAAAAAACTGTCCTTTTTTTAAAAAAATTATGGTTACTTGCCCCTCTTCATAACCCCCATCCTTCTTAAGGTACCCTTTGATTTTAGAAAAAAAGACAATACCGAAAAGAATCGATTCGTTTCACAAAACAGTTCTTTTAATGTTAAAAGATATAAAACCGCTCAAGTGAATCGAATAACCAACTCAAAGAATCGTTTAAACAGTTCAATGAATCGAATGCAATGTTAAAGTATAGGAAAACGACTCAAAAGAACCGATTAGAAGTCCAAATCGACTCTTTGAGCCGTTATCAATGTTAAGAGATACAAAACGACTCAAATGAATCGTTTAGAAGTTCAACTCTTTAAGCCGATTTCAATGTTAAGGGATAGGAAACAGTTCAAAAGAATCGATTCATTTGGCTTTATGATTCTTTTAATGCTAAGAGATAGGCAAACAGTTCATTGAGTCTTTTATTCGATTCTTTTTCTTGCATTCAACTCATTTTCAACCAATCAGAGGGTCGTTCATTCGACTCTCGGTTCTTTTTCTCTCATTCAACTCATTTTCAACCAATTAGAGGTTTGCATTCATACTTCATTTCATTACCCAATCAGCGCAACGGTTTCATTTTCTAGAGCTCTCGCTTCTTGGCATAGAATAAACGATAACATAAAATTTTGTTTTGCTTAACATTTACTGCATTTTATAAATTGAAGATTAAAATTGTATATGAAGAATTCTCTCTTTAATACTAAAGAACTGAAAAGTAATATCTGAGCTTTACAGCTTTAATATCTTTTTTTATTTGAAAGGATGAAGCGAAACTGAAGAAGACAGCTTTTCAGTTGTTGTTGCCATTTTTAAACTGTTTATCAATAGAGATAATTAATTTCTTAGATGAAAAGAAAAAAAAAGAGAGAGTAATGCACACTTTTCACTGCATCAGAATGCAATACGTATTACAGTAATAGCATTTTCAATTCCTTTCATTGAGTCCATTTTATTAATCACCTCTGGAGACCGGCGGTGCGCTAACGTTGACATCGGGGCCATTCTCATTGGATGTGATTTTTCCACTTGGCAAGTTTTTCGCGTGTAAATATTTTCGATCAATCAGATTGTTATTCACATGATACTCGAGTGAGAATGTACCTGTGTCTCTTCGACTGCGTTGAGATTTTAGCATGCTCCTACTGTATAAACGAAATGCTGTATCAAATGCATTTGTGGATGTTTAGTAAGTATAAGTACTTACTCTGAATAAGCTTATACAGTGTAGAGTAATTGCAAATATTGACAAAAAAAAGGAAGAAAGACTGGCTTAGCCCTGACCCGCTCCCGGCCTAAGGCCATTCTCCATTACTATAAAAATCTTCAAGACATCGTCTGAATCGTATTGTTGATTTTTCTACCCCCCCCCCCCCTGACAGGCTCCTCATCTCCTCTTTCATCATTACCCTTTTCCCATTGGGTAGGCCCAATCCTTCGCGGAATTACTGCGGCTCATTCTGATTCAGTTTACTAATACAACTACTAACAATGCTAATCACAAACTGCTTATTTGTCAATAATTATAAATAATAATAAATAATGTAATTTTTACTTTTTTTTTTCTTTTTAAGCATTAATGACTTTATTTGTCTGTTTATGTTTTTACCTGACTGTGTTATCTCTGTTCTATCTTCTTTTACCACAATATTATTTAACTACCTATGATTAAGTTTACTAACCCAAATAATTTTAATATCAATGCCTTTGATTCAGTTTGTAATCATATAATTTACGGAGGTGGCCTTTTTGGCCAGGTACTCCGATGCACCATGTATTAGTTTCCGCAGTTTGTACTCATTCAGATTCATGTTGTATTTCATATTCTTAGAATCTACCGTTTACCCGCAATCAGGTATACAGACACACACATACACTCTTTATTTTATATATTGATTAAGATTTGGTTCTTGTATCACATAAATAGACGCGAGCTATCGGATTAATATCGAGAAGCAAGACAAAGTCCAATTCCTGCGTATCCACTTACAAGTATTTCGTAAAGTGTAGGCGTTACTTTCCATAATAAAATTTTGACCAACATAAGAAATTAGTAATGATATTGATTGATTGATTGAATGTAGGATTTAATGGCACAAGGTCCAGTGAGGACATGCTGCGCCAGACACACGGTTTTAAAAACATATCAAAAGGTAGAATCGAGTACCATTACACAATCAATAAGTATAGTAAAAATGATAAGAATTCTAAAACAGGGTAAAGGCAAGTATTTTCATGTGTGGATAAAACTTGATAAAATGGTTAGCATAATAAATCAGTTATATACAGTTTAAAATACCAATTGTGCGTAGAAAAGCAAAGATGTTAGGATGATGGTTTTCATCTAACAAGTCTTTCATGCATAAAATGGAGCTACCAAAAAAGATGAGGCGAAGCTGGTTAAAACATGGACAAAGTATTAAAATGTGATGAATCGTGAGTAAAACGTTGCAATCGTTGCATTTAAAAGGGGGTTCTCCAAATAGCAGATGAAGGTGAGTAAGTCGAGTATGTCCTACTCGCAAGCGGGTGAGTTTGACATCTGCCCTGCGCATGTGCAGTGCAGGCCAAGGCTCCAAAATAGGTTTAACAGAATGCAATTTGTTTTCGCCTTGCAGGTCCCAGTGTTGCTGCCATAAACACTGAACATGTTTGCGTATGTGGTGTTTTACATCAGAAAATGGGACAGATAATGTTACAGGAGTAGAGGCAGATCGTGCAGCAGAATCAGCTTTGTCATTTCCTTTAATACCTACATGACTGGGAATCCAGCAAAATAAAATTTTAAAACCCTTCTTGTATAGAGAAGTCAATATATGTTGAATAAAATTTAAAATTGGATGAGCTTTGTTTCTCACATTTTCTAACTGTCTTAAAACACTCAAACTATCCGAGTATATACAAAATTTTCTAGCCGAATGCGAAGAAATGAGTCTCAAAGCTAAAAGGATAGCAAATGCTTCCGCGGTAAAAACAGAGCAAATAGTAGGAATGTTGTAGCTGTAAGTAAGATCAGTCACAACAATCCCACAACCAACATGCCCAGGGGACTTAGATCCATCTGTAAAAACTGCTATATATTGTATATACTGATGACGATGGGAAGTGAACAGCTGTTGAAAAATGCTTGGTGATACATTAGACTTACTGTATGACACAAATGAACAATCAAGATAATATGATGAAATAGTCCATGGTTGGATGAGAAAATAATTTACAGATTGCGATGGTATATCACAAAAATCAAATGTCTGAATGAGTGATCGCATGCGAGAGTTGAAAGGTGGTATATATGAGGATCGTGCATCATATAATCGTTGTAAACTTAGCGGAATAATCTCACTTCGAAGAGGGTTCGATGAAGATGACATGACGCGAAAGTAAAATATCAGAGAGAGCTGCATGCGTCTGAAACCGAGAGAAGGTTGATGACACACAGCATACAAACTCTCAACAGGAGAAGTGCGAAACGCTCCACTACATATGCGTAATGCCGTATGATGCACCGTATCTAGACGTTTTAAGTTAGAAGCAGAAGCCGTTCCATAGACTGCGCAAGCGTAATCCAGGCGTGAAAGTATTAATGCTTGATACAAACGAAGTAAAATTACACGATCCGCACCCCATAAGGTATTAGAAAGTACTCGCAACATATTTAAGGTTTTCTCACATCGTTTTCTCAAATGTAGAATATGAGGTAAAAAGGAGAGTTTTTCATCAAAAATTACACCTAAGAATTTTGTTTCTGACACAACTGGTAAAAGAATATTATTAATGGAGATTACAGGATGAAGATGAATGTTACGCAACCGACAAAAGTGAATACAAGAACACTTATTGGGTGAGAGAGTATGCCCGTTTCGATCACACCATTCTAAGATCTTATTAACAGCAAGCTGCAGTTGGCGTTCGATAACGCGCATATCTGATCCTGTGCACGACACATTTAAATCATCAACATAAAGTGAACCAAATACAGTAGGTGGTAAAACGTGCAAGATGAGCGAAATATGAACAATGAAGAGTATGACGCTTAAAACACTGCCTTGAGGAACCCCTTCAGCCTGAATAAAAAGGTCGGAAAATGTAGTACCTAATTTTACCCTAAAATACCGTTTCGACAGGAAGTTTTTCAGGAAGATGGGTAAATTACCTCGAAGTCCCATATCGTAGAGCGTCTTAAGAACTCCGTATCGCCATGTCCGATCGTAAGCCTTCTCAATATCAAAGAAGATAGAGACAAAATGGTTACGTCGGACAAAAGCGTTACGAATTCGAGACTCAAGAGCTATAATATTGTCAATTGTGGACCTACCCTTCCGAAAACCGCTCTGGAAATCAGGAATATGATGGTTCTTTTCCAGATAATACACAAGACGAGCGTTGACCATGCGCTCAAGTGTTTTACCGAGACAGCTGGTTAACGCTATAGGGCGATAATTCGCTGGGTCTTTCGAATTTTTGTTTGGTTTTAAAATAGGTATTACAATAGCCTCTCGCCAATTTGAAGGGTACGCGTGTTCCTGCCAAATTCTATTAAAGAGAAAAAGTACATTAGATGAAGACGCAGTATCCAAATGGCGGAGCATGTGGTACGTAATTCCATCTAATCCAGGGCTCGTGTTTGCAGCTGCTGATAATGATCGCTGTAATTCTGCAAAAGTAAAATCATGATTATATGGAAATGATCGTCGAGTATGAAAATGGATATCGTGGCGTTCAGCATTGCGTTTATGATTTTGGAAAGCTAAATTATAGCTATCAGGACTTGAACCAGCAGCAAATGTCTCTCCAAGTATGTTGCAAATATCGGCTGGATTTGAGAAGGTGGTACCGTTCTTTACAAATATAGGGTAATGAACATCGCGATATATGCCATTTGCTCTTTTTACTCTCGACCAGACTTGTCTGGGAGAAGTCGTAGATGTTATTGATGACACATATCGCTTCCAAGACTCCCTCTGACTATTGCGCCGGATCTTGCGAGCAAACGCTTTGGCTCGTTTGAAAGCCAAAAGGTTTGTCGTTGAAGGGTAGCGACGGAAAACATTCCAAAGCCTTCTCTGCTCCTTGTAAGCAGTGGAACACTCAGCATTCCACCAAGGCTTACGATGACGTGGAAGAGAACTCGAAGTCCTTGGAATGCTGACTTCAGCAGCTTGCATAATCACCGATGTTACTGTCTCAACGGCAATATTTAAGTTGTCCTGTGTTACTATAGTATCGGTGATTTGAGCTAATTGAGTGAATTTAGGCCAATTAGCGCGATGATATATGAATGTTGATGGTCTTGAGTTTATGGGAATGTAAACGGAATATGAAACTATAAGTGGAAAGTGATCGCTGTTATGAAGATCATCACTAACAGAAAAGTTTATGAAAGGCAAGAGTACTGGTGAACAGAATGCTAAATCGATAGAGTGAAAGGTACGTGTAGGTGGATGAAAATATGTTTCTTCACCTTGGTTAAGTAAGCAGAGGTTATGATCCTGAATTAGTTTTTCAATTTTCCGCCCTCTATCATTGGAATCTGATCTACCCCACAATTCACTATGTCCATTAAAATCACCAAGTATTAGAAAAGGTGAAGGTAACTGATTAATCAACGAATTTAAATCTGTTTGAGAAATTGAAGCATGTGGAGGCAAATAAATAGTGCAGACGGTGAGCAAAACATTTGTGTGAACTTGAACAGCTATGGCCTGTAATGAAGTTGACAAGGGAAATTGAGTAGATGGTAAGTAGTTAGAAGTTAAGATGGCAACACCACCATTAGGCCTGCTGCCACCACTATGATCTCGTCGAAAACATGAAAAATTGCGTAAGCGAAAATTATCCGATGTAATTAAATGTGTTTCTTGAATTGCAATACATATGGGTTGATATTTAAAACTGATGTCTTGAACATCAGAAAGTTTATTTTTTATTCCACGACAATTCCATGAAATAAATAAAATAGACATTATGAAAATAATGAAGATGTTTTCATATGAACGTCAGATGTAGGGGGACAGTCAATGAGACATTCTTCATCGGAAGAAGGATGTAATGAAAGTTCAAAATCATCATTTGAATTTCTTAAAACAGCAGAAGTAGGTTTATTTATATATTGTAGATATTTCGGATCTTTTTTCTTACGTGACTGACCTGGCTTTTGACTTGGCGGTAGTTTTGTTATTGGAATTTTGGTATTTGATCGTTGTTTAAGAAAAGGGTGAGAGTTTTCAGTTTTAGAAGTTTTTGAGGGAGGTGGTGATGTTGTCCTATGGCATGTCGATGGATTCATAAAATTAAATTTCAGTTTTTCAGATGTTTGCTTGTTTTGTTGAAATAATGTTACCTTTGGAGAATCTGTCTGTGTACTGACAGAGCAATATGTTGTTTTTATAGCCGTAGAATAAGACACGCCTGGACGGGGTGTTCGGGTGAAAGATTTGATCTTGAGATTTAAAGAATTTTGTTGGAAAAGGTATATGGCCAAGAAAAATTATGTACTAATGTTTTTAAGCTGTAATATTTTTTTGAAGTTGTGTAAATTAAACCAAAATTAATTGCCAATCGCCTTCAAAGTATGCATTAAATATTCACTGTGCTTTGAATTGGAAAACAAAATAAAGATTTAATATTATAGTGGTAGACAGAATTATCTTGTTTCTAAAAATTAATCTTAATAGTTAAACTCCTTGCGCTACCATTTTATTTCTTTTTAAAAAATAAAAACCGTTCTTTTTACTGGAAACTTCCCACAACTGGATAAAATGATGCCGCACCAGAGTCTGAGATCCAGTGTGACAAAATTAAATCCAATTCATTCCGAGATTATTATTTTTATTTTCTCATTGTCCCGCAGCAATAGGGCTGAAAGTGTACAGATGTTTGGAAGGAAAAAAAAAAGCTAATAATTTTTTTTATATTTTAGCTTGTTATTGGGGAAAGCAAATATTTGTAACTGCCATGAAATATTAATTGTTACAACACATAAATGTCACATTTCTTCCAGCTAACTTGCTCCTCTTAATAAAATTATTTTTAGTTTAGTAATTTTCAGTTTAAGTAAATTTTCTACCACCACATATTGAAAATTCTAAGTATCAAATTAAATTCAACATTATTGCGGTTATATCTATTACACACCCATGTCCATAAATTAAGGATAATGAAGTTCAGACACAGAAAGAGACAGAAGCCAAACAAATTTGACTTATTTGTAAAGTCTATGTGTTAAACAAAAGGTAGAGAGCAAAAAAGATGCAATATGTTTGACATAATTAATAAAAATTGCGATTTTTACTCCCTGGAGCAAATTTCAAAAAAGAACCTATTTACAAAAAACAGTATAACATGGTTAGTATGATGGTTAATACGGAGTATGTCATCCGGACGATGCAATACAGGCCGTACAACGCATAGGCATGCTGAGTATCAAATTATTAATCTCATCTTGGGGAATATTACACCACTTATCAAGCAATGCTCTCCGGTAGACAGGTGGGAGGGGGTTGACGGGCTGCAATTCGTCGGCCAAGCATATCCCACACATGCTCTATTGGTTTCATGTCCGACCAGCATGCTGTACAATCCATACGGGTGATATCCTCCGATTGAAGGCATTCGTCTACAATGTTTGCACGGTGAGGACGGGCGTTGTCGTCCATAAACAGAAATTCAGCACCCATGGCGCCCCGAAACAAACGTACATGTTGTTCCAGAATAACATCCCTATAGATGTGGCCTGTAATCGTTACACTCTGAACATGCGGGTCAGTTCTGGAACCAAGAATAATTCCTCCCCAAACGAGCCATCCTGTACCACCGTAACGGTGTCGTTCAATGGTGTTGTCTTGGTGGTAACGGGTACCTGGCGCTCTCCATATGAAAGTCCGGCGAGAATCAGACTGCAAACTAAACCTGGACTCGTCAGAAAACATCACACA
Organism: Parasteatoda lunata; assembly: GCA_949128135.1. Taxonomy (NCBI): domain Eukaryota; kingdom Metazoa; phylum Arthropoda; class Arachnida; order Araneae; family Theridiidae; genus Parasteatoda; species Parasteatoda lunata. Next base: position 101,331,773 of record OX421970.1, read on the forward strand.
AGACCACTGTTGCGGTGTCCACAATGCATGCTCTCTACTCCATGCTAATCGCAGGCGACAGTGAGTTGCTGTAAGTGGAACACATCTGGCAGGCCTACGAGCATATAGACCAATGTGCCCTAAGCGTCTGTACACGGTCTGCCTTGAAACTGTCGTACCGGTAACTGAAGAGAGCTGACGAGACAGGTCTGATGCTGTGCTCAGTCTGTTTCTTTTGGCAGTAACTGCCAAATACCGGTCTTCATTCGGCGTTTGAACTCGGGGGCGACCTGTGCTGCAACGTCTACTCACATTACCATCATCTTGGAATCGTTGCCAAAGCCTGGAGATGACACTCTGGGCGATTCCAAGTTCCTCGGATACTTCCAGCTGGGTACGTCCACATTCCAGTCGTCCGATGATTCTGCCACGTAAAGGATCATCCAAATGCTTCCATTGAGCCATAACTATGTGGTTATTGCACTGAAAGGCTTTTAAAGCGCTTGTGAACAATTTTACTTCTGTGCCACCATTCCTTATATACCCCTCTCTTACACTCTCGTCATTGTGACGTACTACCAGCGTCATCTAGTGGTTTCCTGTAATTTGCATATTCTTCTTCAGAATGTGTGTGATAATTCTACAGGTGAAATTTTAATTTTAGAGTTTGATTTCCGTGTGATTCTGAATTATCCTTAATTTATGGACATGAGTGTATATAGTTTTCCCTTAACCCTGTTATTTTCCGCATGTATCAACTTAGTGTTATTTCATTATCTTATCATGTTTATAATTATTGCCACTCACATTAAGTTTATCATTTCCGTCCTGTTTTCTTTTTGTTAATTTCGTATTGCATTATATTTTGAGTTTGTGAATCTGGCAATCATATTTTATGTTCTTTTTTTAATAATAGTAAGTAAGAGAAAACCTACGATACGTTACGTTTTAAGGGAATTTTATACGATTTTCATCTTTATGATGTACGATTGTGCTTCCAACAAACAAACTTGTAAATAATATGTTATGTAAATAGCCCTATTATTCTGTGTGTAGTGTTGAGTTCGGCAAGAAATATATCCTATTTCTTCCACTCCTATGTTTTTATTTAAAATCAAAATTCTTAAAAAAAAAAATTTCTACCTATTTCTAAACATAAACTTGAGTTCTATTGTATAAGTTATAAGTTATTGAAGACATAAACTAGACGCTTTTACCTAATTCTCCAGAATGAAAATTTATCTAATTCTTTTTAAAACATAACAATCCTCCCACCGTTTTGATTGGTGGTTTACTTAACTAATCAAAACTAATTAAATTACTATGAATTAAATTAATGAAAATTATAAAGTTAAAATATTGTTCTGAAAGTCCAAGTTTTTCAGTTCAAAAATTTAATTGGCACTTTAATAAGTCTTCCACTTCTCGTTCTTACTGTTTTTCCAACTACCTGCAAGTCCTTCTCTGGTTTATTCTCGCATGCCTCATTATTTATTAGATTAGGTTCAGCTGGTGAGGAAATTTCGAGTGGGAAAATCTTCTGAGCAGGCCTGACCAGTTCACTCTGTTACAAACGAATGTTCCCCAGGGTAGGTCATTCTTCTTAATCCAGAACAAGGCAGTTGTTGAATCTGTTCAATAATATGTTTCATTTATTTCCAGAGTTCAACTTTTCGTGACGAACTCAGATAACTTAGCGCCAATATAACAAGCTAATAATTCAAGTCTTGGAATCGTAATTTTTCGCAATGGATTCACTCTAGACTTTGTCTGTAAAAGTTGCACTTTAATTTCATCTTGCGATTCACTTCTAAGAAAAATGGCAGTTGCGTACGAATTGTTTGAAGCGTCAGCAAAAACATGCAAACTACACGCAATTTTATTGACTGCTGTTGCTTGGCGAGGAATTCTTACTGATGATAATAAAGGTAAATCCTCAAGCCAAACTAAGAATTCCTTTTTTAAACCTTCTGCTAATTCGGTATCCCAACTTAGTTTTTCTAGCCAACTTCTTTGCAGAATCAATTTTGGTATCAATGTGACTGGGCAACTTAATCCAATTGGATCAAATATTCTTTGAGCTACAGATAACACTGTACGCCGTGTGATTGGCATATCTTTCATCTTCATTTTTGGTACATCACAAAACAAGGAATCTTCTCGTTTGTCCCACCGTAATCCAAGTACTTTAGTTACTTCAGCTTCATCTTCATCATTATGTATTTTCGTATGCTCCCAGAATCTTAAGTGAAATTTTCGGTCGATTTATTGATGAAGTAGCATATTTTTTTTATATTTCAATTTAATATTTATTAAAAAAATTTAATTAGCATCATTGACTTCAATAATAGTTGCTAATTTTTTACGCTGTCTAAAACGAAGTGGGTAACATTTCTTCTTTAATTTTGACTTTTAGTACATAGCTAATTGTTTTATTTCAATTAGCAAATTTATCAAAATTATTTATTATTAGCATTAGTATTGGCGTTTTTTACACTTATTCCGCAGCGAATTAGTAACATTTTTCTATTAATTTTGCTTTTCATTTCAAAACTAATTTTTTTTATTTTAATTGCCGTCAAGTTTAAGTTTATTAGTTTTAAAAAAACATGCTTTCAAAAGCATATCTATAAAAACATAAGTGCGTGATTTTAGCTAACCTTGAAATTATTAATCAGGTGACGTAGTCTGCTTATCCTAGCACGATCACATTGACCTTTCAGTAAACCTGTTATATTGAATTAAAAATAATTCATTATTGCAGAACTCGCAATAAACAACTTTTTTTTAACAGAGCTAAAAGCTAACAAACACCACTGGTGTTAAAATATTTGACAAAACTCAATCGTCAATGGCTTATTTTGTGACAATGGCTTCCGCTAAGCTGATGAGAAAATTCCATTTCTTAAAAATCTCCAAATTTAAAAATCTGACTAAAAATCAGAAATCGGGCTTCGTAAAAAGTATGCAGTTATACTCATTCAGATTCATGTGGTATTTCATATTTTTAGAATCCACCGTTTACCCGCAATCAGGTATTCAGACACACACACACACACACATACACTCTTTATTTAACTATATGTGTAGATTTACCCTTTAATGGGCCATTTATTGCTAGTAAAGGTAAATTAAAGTATTTTTGCAATTGAAATTGATATCAGAATCGTAATTGATTTAAGAAAAAAAAAAAAAACTAATTTAGCTTCTAAAAAATTAATCTAAATTTTAATTCCTTTTTTTTTCAAAATGAATTATGTATTTCGTAACTTTTATACGTTTTCTTAAACTAACAAAAATGGTTACCAAATTTATTCAAACCCACTTCAATAAAGCTGAAGTTATTAACAGATGTGCACCTAAATTAAAAGGGGTAAAAAAAGTTTACTATGGAGATAAAAAAGTGGTGGTAAGTATACGTAACAAGGCCTTCGAAAGGGTTAAGACTTGGTTCGTATATCAGATAAACAGGAGAGAGCCATCCGATTAATACCGAGAAGGCAAGTCAAAATCCAAGTCCTGCGTGTCCACTTTCAAGTGTTTTGTAGAAAGTAGGTGTTACTTTCAATAATTAACTTTCGACATTTCATATCAAATTAGTGATGATAAAGCGCACCACTACACAAATATTTTTTAATTTAATTAAAACTTCCACGTGATAGTTAGACCGAAAGACTAGACCAGCCTTGATTTTGACATGTGTTTAATCTCAGTTCCGATTCATGCCTATTCAGCGAACTGCTCGCGGCGGGAAGAATCCTTCTTTGCGTTGTAATATTGATTTCTCACTAAACACTAGTGGTGTTGATTCAGTCATTTAAAACCATAACGGTCATGCTACTGGAAGTGGTACATAAGATAGTTTTGGTCTTGAGATGCATCGATTAAAGGGGATGGGTTGGTATAGCAGGGACTAGTATAATGCAACGATTGCTTGTTTCTGTATCCAGGGGGGAGGGGTGCCGCAGGTGACTAAATATATAAAAAGTGGTAGAAACTCAGATCATTCTTAATTATTTATTTTCTCTTTATTATTCAATCACAACTATCACTTGGACTTGATATCATATTACTGATAATTAAAACAAAAGCATTCTCGTTTGAAACTTCGGATGTGCACGTGTTATTAATGAGTAGCTGTGATGTAGTTCTTCACAGAATTTCCCGCTTAGAGTTAACATTTCCCTCTTAGTAATGGAATACTCTGAGACCCAGATTAATCTAAATAACTTAAATGCTTTTATACTGACTCTTTATTATAATAGTGAAGAAAAATTCTTTTTGATTGAAATCTAACCTATACTAATCCGATGTGTGTTTTTTGTTTTACCGTAATATTTGTGAATTCTTTTCCTATTTTATTAACAACTAACCACTAATTTATTTATAACTTCCTTCAATTTTCAACACTTAGAGTCATCATCTATCACTTTAGTACTAAGGCGGCCTCATTTGTACATATTTCTGGTTTTCACAGTCATTCACTTTCAATAGTAAACTTGGGGGGGGGGGGGTTAATAAAAAGTTGCCAATTCTATTTTATGTAAATAAAATTAAGAATATTATAAGTCAGCACTTTTTGCATTCTTAGTCGATATTGTCTACCCTGCGTATATTTGCTAAAATTTCGGAAACTTGAAGCCTAAATTATTTGCCAGTAAAATTTATATAATACACTTGAAGAATAAGTTGGTTTATATACACTTCTTTGCTCCTATGAAAGTTACACAAAAATCATTTTACCTAAACATCATAAACTGAAAATCATCATCATGCATTGAAATGTGTTATCGCCTTCTACTTACCACTCCCTATGAAGCGGAAAAGTGGTGGCACTTAGTATTCATTCGAGTGATTTATTAAAAAGAAAATCCTGATTATTATTGATTTGCATAAGACTGTAGCGTGCAGAAAGAAACCATTTAGCAAATTTAAAATCAGCGATGCAAAAATATCTGACACACTTTCAAAAGAGAATTTTTTTGTCCGTGAAGCTAAGTTGATGAAACAAATTTGCATAATTAATGCTATTTTTTCGGTCAATATAAAAAATTATAGATGGTAGAGTTTAATGCTCCTGAGACAGAACGTCAGACAAATGCTAAGTATATTGTACAAGCAAATTAATACAACCTCTTGCTCTTCTCATAGAATTCGGGTCAAACGGAATCAAATAAAAATTTGTATCAAATGCAATAATGCCAATACATTAAAATGTCATCTTAGATCTGGGATGTCAATCTAATAATATATTTCAAAAAGCGAAATTCATTGACCTGGAAGCTAAGTTAACAAAGCTACTTTGCATAATGAATGCTATTTTTTTTAAATAATAATGTTCTGCTCGTTTTAAAACTTTTCCCTTCAATTCCCGGTTGTGATTATTGATGTGCCCGATTCAGTAAAATGAACGGTTTTATGCTACCAGTAAATATTTGTAATGTTTTCCTGAGACGCCGTGGGAGAAGGTTCTTCTTTAACCGGTTCCCCACAAGAATAGCTCCTGCGAGAATACCCCGCCCTCTATGCGGACTTCTCGACGAAGCAGACGAACAGGGTGACGAAGCCTAACTTACTAGTTGCCGGACACTGTATTCGCTCCGAATTGAGAGTAGGACGGTACAGCTACGGTACTAATACTACTGTTCCTGAGCTTTTTTAAGCAAAATTTTTTGTTTTTTTTTTGTAACCAGTCACGGGTAATTGTATTGACCGACTCGTGGTGGAAACCTAGAGCCCACCATAGCTCACCGGTGTCAACCAAGCCACGAGCCGGTGTTTGGTTTTCTTCTGGGTGGGCCAGAAATATTGTTTGACACCCCATGAACTTGGATGATGCAGAATTAAATTTAAATTTGAATAATTTTTCAAAATTGAATGATAATTTAATTTCGCCAGATATTAAAATTTCCGAATTCCCGATGGAAACGTCGGAAATAGATAGCGCAAAAGCCCTTTTAAGGGCCACCAATTAAATGAAGCGGATCCGAACGACGTTTCCAATTCAGAAGGAAAAATAAAAATAAAGTTAGGAAATGATGAAAATTCCGAAGAACTAGTTCTAATCGCCCCCGACGAAGTTTGTGAGGTAAATGAACTAAAAAACGGTGTGAATGAAATCACCAATTTTCTTACATCGCAATCCAACGATGAATTCCAAAAAACTATTATAGGTATCCTAAACGGATACATTAACAAACTGTTCACTGATAATGAACGTATTATCTCGAAAATCGACAAAATCGAAAAAGAGAATAAAGAATTAAATGACAAACTCCTGGAAATCGGCACTAAAAAGCCTAAGGATATAAAAAACAAACCGAGCAGACTTGCTCCCCCTCCCCCATTTCCAATTAAAAAAGTTGGGAAAACAGTCCAAAATGCAAAACTGAATTTTGTAAATGGAAATAAATTCCAAGCCTTGGATGATAACGAAGTAAACAATGATATGGATTGTGAAAATTTTCCTCCCCCCCCCAAAGGTAGTAAATACCAATAAGAGAAAGAAAATTGATGCAGAAGACTCTGAGATTTCGGATGAGGAAAACCACGAAAACAAAGACAGCGAAAACCAATTACCCTTTATAACCCCCAAAAAACACTCAAAGATACCTCCTATAGTAGTTGTAGATAAGGACTTCGAGTGGAAATCGTTCAACGAGAGAATGGAAAAAATAAATATATCAGACTACGAAGGGAAAAATACTGGAGATAGGCTGACCATAAAGCCGAAGTCAGCGGACACATATAGAATTATCATCAGAGACCTTAAAAATCTTAAGAAAAAAGACTCCGACAAAGATATTGAATATCACACATTCCTCCTTCCCGAAGAGAAAATGATGAAAATTGTTATTAGAGGGTTGAGAAAGGAAACCAACCCCAAAGACATTCAAAAAGCTCTTATGAAAGAACACAAAATAACACCTGAAAATGTTGTACAACTTACAAAAAGACAAGAAGGGGAAAGAATAAATATCCCACTTTACCTAGTTACGTTAAAGAAAAATGAAGCTAACAAAAATATCTACCAAATCGAATTCCTGGAAAGAATGAAAATAAAAATTGAAAACTATAAAGGCAGAGGCAAAGGACCTACGCAATGTCACCGATGCCAAAAATTTAAACACACACAAACAGGTTGCAATCATGATCCCCGTTGTGTTAAATGTGGTGAAAACCACTTAACCCGGGAGTGCCCCAGAAGACAGGAGGACCCCCTAAAATGTGCGAACTGTGGAGGAGAGCACACAGCCTCTTACAAAAAATGTCCAGTCTACGAGGCAGTAGCTAAGAAAACAAACAATGAAGAAAACAAACAAACATTCATTAAAAAATCCGTGTATGAAAATAAATCCTATGCAGCAGCAGTCCAAAACCAAATCCAACCAATAGAAGACCCAGAAGCAAAAATCAAAGAAGCCAAGGATATTATAGAAAAACTCACCGCCCTAACATCAATAGCTAAAGATATTACAGATGCCTTAATGGGTCTAGATAATAACTATCAGGAAGCTATTAAAAAGAAATATGGTATTAACAAATAAAAACAGCTTCACCCCCATAAAAATAGCATTCTGGAATGCTAATGGCCTGCCAGCAAAAATCGAGGAACTAAGACATTTCATCTACGAACATAACATAGACTTCATGGCAATTAGCGAAACCCACTTCAACAAACCCTCACAATGCAAAATAGCTAATTATAAACTCTACAGATGCGATAGAACAGCATTCAGAGGAGGAGGAGTAGCGATATACGCTAAAAACTCTTACAATACAATATTCTACAGTAAAAGCAGCACTCCAAACTATGAAGAAATCTCGATAATAGCCACCCTAAACAACAATAAACAAATTAAAATAACAAGCCTATATAACCCACCCCAAACCACTATTGAAGAAGACGTAATTAAGGATCTATTCATACAGCAAGCGGACTCAATTATAGTCGGCGACCTAAACTCCAAAAACACCCTCTGGGGATGTAAAAAATCAAACAAAAATGGAAGAATCCTACAAGACATAATAAATAAACATAATATAATATTATACCCCCCCTCAGAGGATACCTACCACTCATTCTCAAGTGATATCCTAGATATACTGCTAACTAACTCAATGCAACCCTTCACCATAGAAGTAATAAAAGAACTAAATAGTGACCACTATCCTGTGATTGCAACCACCTGCTATCATAATAACAAAGACATAATTACAAGAAAGAAAACGGAATGGATCCTCTATGAAAATATACTTAACCTCCACTCAACTCAAATAAACAATAATATAAGATCCACTAACGATATCGATAATGAAATAAAAAACCTAACCTCAGACATTCAAAAGGCTTATAAAGAAGCAACAGAGCAAATAGAAATTAAAGCAGAATACAAGTTCATCCCAAAAAGAATTAAAGAAGAAATTAAGCTCAAAAACAGGATGAGAAAGGAGTACCAAAGAAACCCAAACCCACAACTAAAATCAGAAATCAATAGAAAACAAAAACTTATACAAAAACAGCTCCTAGAATACCGCCAAGAAAATTGGGATAATAAAATAAAAAATCTAGATACTCAAGATAACTCTGCCTGGAAAATGGTAAAATCGTTAAAAACACCAAAAATTATCAACATGCCTCTAAATACCAAGAATGGAAAAGTTTACTCGGACAAAGAGAAAGCCGAGGAATTCGCTAACACAATTGAAAATCAGTTCTCCCCAAATCCAGAACCAATGGATATCACATCCGATATCAACATCAATATCCAGAACATAAACTACTTCAAAAATAATAATTTCCCAAATTCAATGCATCCCACAGATGAAGATGAAATTAAAAGTATTATCAAAAAACTCCAAAACAAGAAGGCCCCCGGACAAGACTCAATTACTAACATTATGCTCAAACGCCTCCCCCAAAATAAAACTAAGCAAATCACAAATATTATAAATGCTTGCATTAGGAATTGCTATTTCCCAAATCCCTGGAAAAATGCAATCATTATACTTTTCCCAAAACCAGGCAAAAACCACTTAAACCCAGATAGCTATAGACCCATAAGCCTATTAAATACACTATCAAAATTATTCTCTCAAGACTCCTCCCCTACTTAGATTTCCTGCCAAATGAGCAGTATGGTTTTAGAGGAAAACTTTCAACCACAAAACAGTTAATTAGAATCCAGGAATTCATAAGCCAAGGGATATATAAAAAAGAAACCACAGCTATGGTAATGCTCGACTTTGCCAAAGCTTTCGATAAGGTCTGGCACATAGGACTAATCAATAAAATGATCAACTATAAAGTACCGGATGACCTAATACATATCATAAATAACTACCTATCACATAGAACCTTTAACATAAAAGTAAACGACCATCTTTCCACGAAGAGAGAAATCAAAGCAGGAGTACCCCAGGGCTCAATTCTTGGACCAGTACTATTCCTCATCTACACATCGGATTTTCCGGTAAATAGAAATGATCTAAATATGCAAACTGCCTTCTACGCTGATGACACAGCAATTCTAAGTCGATCTATAAAAACTAAAAGAGCAATCCAAAAACTGCAAATTAACCTAAACGCCGTGGAAAACTGGTGCACAACCTGGAAAACGAAGATAAACCCATCCAAATCAAACCTACTTATTATCAAGAAATGTTACAAGAAGAATGATAACAATTTTAATAACTTAACATTATTCAACGAAAATATACCGATAGTCAGCAGCTCCAAATACTTAGGAATAACTATTAACAATACCCTAAACTGGAATAATCATATAAACAATATTATAAATAAGGCTAAAGCAGCCTATTTATCACTAAAACCATTACTTAATAATAATTCCAAAATGGCTCTAACCACAAAAAGAACCATTTATCTCATGTGCATCCGACCTATTTTAACATACGCCTCACCAGCCTGGGGTACCCTAACAAAAACACAAATCAAAAAACTAACGACATACCAAAATAAAACCCTTCGATATATTACAGGCGCACCATGGTATGTTAGCAATAAAACTATCCACAACGACCTTAATATAGACCCACTAAATAACTACATAAACCGCCTAAACGCAACTTTTTTCAAAGACGCTAAAAAATGCACAACCTGCGACTATAATAATATATTCAACTTCGAAATCATTAACGATAATGCAAAATTTAGTCCAATAACTGCCTTTTTCACCAGCGACGGGGTCCTCTCGAAATATTTCAATTAACCAATTTAAACAATCACAAGAGGAACTGCATCACTTTGCACCAATGAAGCCCTTCGGGGGGGAGGCGAGAGAGTGATGCAGGGAATCAAGAATATAAACCGCTCTTCAGCATCCCTAGTGAATAACAGCGGCCCAAAAAAGGGCCTTTTAGTCCTCCGCCTCTAGTCTATTCGAGGCCCTAAAAAAGGGCCTTTCGGTTCCTCCACCCGTAGACAATTCTCGCGGCCCAAAAAAGGGCCTTTCAGTTCCTCACAAGCTCACGCTCCTCGATGTAAATATGTAAAAAAATTTCATTAACCTGTATATATTTGTATTTTCATTCATATGTTATCGCACTTTATTGTAATTTTTATGTACTTATACTTATTTAATCCAGACAGCGATTAAACCCGCTTACACTTTAATTATTGATCTTTACCCAATATGCAGTACGCCTGCGCACCCTCTAACCCCTTTCCTCCCTTATTGTTATTATTTTCGATGAAAATGTAGATAGCCCTACGGGCTAGGAACATTGGAAACTCAAATTTAAATCGGTAAATACGAAACCCAGTAACGCGCTCGGGAATCCTACTTTGTTGAAGTAGCGATGCCTGAGTTGCTTCTGCTTGTAAAGAAGGTCTGAATTAAAGGTTTATGAGATTTATTTATTGATTAATTACTATTGATTTAATTACTGGCCTTACTATAATTTGATATTACTCCACAAGAGCTGTTTTACTACAAAAAGGACATCAAGGATGAAGAGGCACTCAACGTTAATAACGATAATACAATGCAACATTGTTCTTGTCTTTCTTTATGACAATAAATTTTATCTGACTCCATTTCCGTATGAATAGCACATTTATTTAAGTCTTTCAGTTATTAATTTTAAAACTTACATTATAAGATATTTACATAATTTCAATAACAAACATGGGTATATTTTTGAGAAGTCTATTTTTATCAATTTATTGCAGTGGTTACAGTTAAAAAGAGAAGTTATACAGTTAATAAAATACGATACACATAATATAAAAAAGCATTAAATTAATAAATAAACATAATATTAAAGTTAAAATTAATAAATAAACATATTATAATTATTATGACAGAAAAATAATCTAAGTTTAGTTTTAATTGATTGATTGAATGTAGGGTTTAGTGGCACAAGGTCCAAATGAAGACATGCTGCGCCAAACAATATGGTGAAACAGTTCAAACGTCTAAGTTTATACAAAATGTTAATTGCAGCACAATTAAAACTGATAAAATAGTACTAAGTGAATAAAACAAGATAAAACTTACATTATAACTTATTAGATCTTTGCATAATTTCAGTAACAAACATGTGTATATTTTTATCAATCTATTACAGTGGTTACAGTTAAAAAGAGAAGTTATACAGTTAATAAAATAAGATACACATAATATAAATAAACATTAAATTAATAAATAATCAAATTATAATTATTGTGACACAAAAATTATTTAAGTTTAGTTTTTAAATATTGAAATTAGTAGTTCTGCATACAAGGCCTTCTGCAGGCCTGTCATGCTACCATCGATTGACTTCTTACCACAACATTACTCCCTTACCAGTAACTAAGTTTTGGTGTTAGAAAATAGGCTTGAGAATAAATTTTTATACATATACATGGTGCTAATACAATTGCAGCACATAATCTGTATAACCAATAAACAAGAGAATTTATATATTTACATATAAATTCTCTTGCGAACTGATGCGAAGTTAAATTTAGATCTTAATCCGTTTGGTTTCTTTGCAGAAAACTTTCTATCATATATTGTGATCTTTTAGTTTCTTGAACGGGAAAAAATAATTCCCAAATTAAGAGATATTTGAATAGAAATCATTTACAGAAATTTGATCAGTGTTGTGCGAAGCTTATCCATAGAAATAGCTACCAGAGCATCACTCCACATTTCTGTGAAATTATCTGATCGATCAAAGCTTCTCCATTAGGTTACAAATAAAAACAGCTTAAAAAATGTAGATTGGAGCTTGTGTTCCACCTTTACAAGCACTACTTCATGTATCGAAAAATTAACGAAATAAAAATAATCACAGTTGTGATAACTGGGACTCAGTTCCTATGGACTGATTAAAAAAAAACACTGATATAAAACTTAACAACTTTAGTCTAACACTACAATTCTAGTTTCACTATTCTAGTTACACTAGTTACCTTAAGTAATAATTTAAGTAGTGTTGAATAGTTATGCTGAAATGTCCAGAAACTTATATTTACTGGGATTTTTTGTGATTTAACGGCCAGTGGACAAATTTTCAATTACTGAAATTTAATACATAAAGAAATTTACCAATATCGTGGAGATCTCTTAAAAATAGCTAAAATTAAAATCAAAGTACTTCCGCCCGTTGACACAGCATTATGACAGTTGCACTAAGAAAATTAGGTTAATATATGGTTTAAAATTTTTTAAATTTTAGGATTTGAGGAGGGGTTGAAGAATTAGACTATTTATATACAGTTGTGCTGTGCATCCAGATTTGTTGTTATAAATGTTTATAAGTTGTACAAGATAATCTTGAAAGGTAACCAAACTGGTCGCCATAGCGGCTAGTAAATAAATAAATACTTTAATGCGAGCAAAGGGACAACAAATAGTTGTTGTTTTTGTCCGTGGTATTGAGGGTTTTGTCCGTGTTAACTGTATTCCTTATAAAATAATATTAATGTGTAAAACCCAGTAGAAGTACACTGGTTGCTTACATACTGTTGGCTCAGATCTAACATTATCCATTCAGAAAGTGTTGTTTTAAAAAATTAATCGATGTTAAAATGTAGGAAATGGCAACTAATAATAATTTGCTAAACAGGAATTCCAAGCCAAAAACTTCAAAAAATCTACAGAATTTTTTTTTTGTTTGCTTTTGTATATACCAAAATCAAAAAAGTATCAACCTCTTTATTATTTTAATGCTCGTTGAGAAGCATTATACTTAACTCTATGCGAAAAAAAATTTATATCTGAAACTTCGTTATTTCAACGTAATTAGGTGATGCTCATATATATTTACTTACAGTATTTAAAAATTTTAACTATATAGTTCTCCCCATTTTCTTCTTTCTTGATGACACCAAAATTAAGAAAATTGTTTTATAAGTGAAAAATTATAAACGTTAAAAACATAGGCCATTTTCTTAAATTGAGTCAAATTTCAAAAAGGAGAACTCAAAAGTACAGTTAGAAAGTTTTTTTCTTCTTTTTTTTTTGAATTTTTTTTTATTTTGAAAATCAAAAAGCGGGCTTCGTAAAAAGTTTGCTGTTGTAGTCATTCAGATTCACGTTGTATTTCATATTCTCAGAATCTACCGTTCAATCAGGTATACCCGCAATCACAGGTATGCAGACATACGCATACACACTCCTTATTTTATTAGATTAAGACTTGGTTCGTATATAAGATAAATAGACTATAGCCATCGGATTAATATCGAGAAGTGAGACAAGATCAAGTCCAGCGTGTCCATTACCAAGAGTTTTGTAGAATGTAGGCGTTACTTTTCATAAAAAACTTTTGACCCTCATGTGAAATTAGTGACCATAAAGCTTACCACTATATAAGTATTATTACAATTTTAAATTTTTACTAAAACTTGTTCTTCTAAAATATAAACTTATCGATTGGTTTATTTTAATGTTCTATGATTTCCACAAATGGATTGATCATGTGAACAAGATTTAATACTACATAATTATACTGTTTAGGTCGTATCTATATATATTTTCATTTGACTGAATAGTGTCTAGTAGGATGTAGGCGTTACTTTCTGTAATAAACGTTTGACCTTCATTTTAAATTATTTATTATGAAGCGCATCACTATTTAAATAATATTAAAATTTTCAAGCCGGAAAGCCATAGAAGCGGAGATCTGCCTCCACCTACTCAAGACATCCACACCCTTCGTGTGGAAAATTCTACAATTTTTTTAAAGTCAACGTCACCCTAGGGCAAATTTTTACGGATGAAGAAGTGACATGTGCGCTTCACGTGCAGGTACTTTTTCATAAACACATATTAGGTCTTAGTGACTTTTTCAATAGATAATCCTGCAAAGTAAAGTATTATTCAAATAGCTCTATGATTTCCACAAGTGGCTCGATCGCAAGAGCGATATTTAGTAAATTATAAATGTTGGTTGTTCTCCGTTCTTTCAATTCTTGGTTGTGCTTATGTTAAATAAATCGGTTTCAACGATCAATTATAATAAAAATAGAAAAGAAAATAGCTGTTGCTCTTCATTATAAGCATAACAGTCAAGCAGCCGGAAGTGGTAAATAAGATGCGTCGATTATGGGGTTTGGGTTAGTATAGCAGGGACTACGATGCAACGATTGCTTGTATCTGTATCCAGGGGAGAGTGGTTCCACAGGTGACTAAATATATAAAAAGTGGTAGAAATTCAGATCCTTCTTAATTATTTATCATCCATATTTGTTGCTCAATCAGAAGTACCACTAGGACTTAATATGAAATTTTTGATATTCAAAACAAGAATTCTCGTTTAACCCTTCGGTTGTGTATGTACTATGAATGAGTTCGTGTGACGAAGCTCTTATCACAACTTCCTACTTGTAGTTGGCATTCCCCTTAAAGTAACAGAATGCTCTGAAAATTTATCTGAATGACTTAATGTTTTTATACTACCAATTCCTCATAATAGTGAAGTGAAAAAAAAATCCTAATCTAACCAATACTAATCCGATGTATGTTCACAATCCCACGTATGTTTTTTTGTTTTAACGTAATGTTTCTGTAGTATTTTCCTTAACAACTAACCACTAATGTATCTATTAACTTCAATCTATTTTCACCACTTAGAGTCAGCATCTATCACTATAGAACCGAGGCGGCCTCATTTGTACATATTTCTAGTTTTCACCATCAGTCACTTTCAATAGTATACTGGAAACAAAAATAAAAATAATAAATAGTTGCCAATTTTATTTTATTTTAATAAAGTTTAGAATATTATAAATCAGCACTTTTTGCATTTTTATTCGATGGTGGCAAACTTGAGCATCTTCTTTGCTCAGATTTCGGAAACTTGAAGCCTAAACTATTTGCCAGTATAATGTATATGAAATACTTGAAGAATAAGTAGGTTTATATACCCTTCTTTGCTCCTTTGTAAGTTACACAAAAATCATTTTACCTTAACGTCATAAACTGAAAATCGTCATCATAAACTGAAATGTATTATCGCCTTCTTCCTAGCACTCCCTACGAAGCAGAAAAGGGGTTACACTTTCTACGCTTATGGGGAAATTTTTTTCTAGTGGTAGCAAAGCTTATTCTTAAATGTGTGGTTCTTTGATTTGTAAATTTGATTTAAGTCTATATTTTTCACACCACTATATGTAAATTATTAAAAAGCTCATCTCTATCGCCACTTTATTCTAACTGGGGACGATAAAGCCATAAAATGCAGCGCAGCCAACTTCAATCAGATTTTTAACTTCGAAGCTTAGGAAGCTTTGCTTTTTTTATTTATTCATTACTAGCTGAATACCCGTTCTTCGTACGGGGTGAAAAAAGAATAAACTAATCAGTATTGAACACCAATACAAAGTAGTGCAGAAAACTTTCAAACAAATACAGACACAAATAATAAAGTTAAAAAGATTCCAAATTTCTTAGTTTATTATTTATTATAATTTGTTGCCCTTCTAGGTTGCTTCATTTTACTGGATTAAGCAAAAACACCTTCTGAGCACTAAATTCTATCAAAATAAAGATTAACTGTATTCAGTATTATCTGGCATAATGCTGTTGCTCAAGGCACCTCATAATATGTGAAATTTACCACAGTCAAGCTTGATTCTTCTCTACTTATCTATCTATACAATAATTGTATAATAAAACTGTACAGTAACTGTGCAGCTGTATTCGGCACTTAATTTACTCTAAAACAGGTTCTACCTACATAAGAAAATATTTGATACCTATTAAAATTACACGTACTATGAAGCCAGTAGTGCCCATTACTAAAATTATTCATATTTGGTGACAATGACTATTTGGCGACTTTTAACGGTACCCCGTAACGAATAAGTACCTTCTCTCTATTAAGTTTTCCAGACCTATTACCCATTAGCAAAATGGGTCTTGTTTTGGGTTTGATGGCGTGCGCACTTTATTTGGACGTCATCACACTTTTCAACTGTGTTCAAGAGAAATAGTAAACAGTGCGCATGCGTTGTTATAGTGACTGTTTGATTATTTTTTTAGAATTCTTTTTTTTTTCTTTTCTTTATATATTCACCCGCAATCATTCTTAATGTATTAACATAATAATCATTTAAGGTATTTTGATATTCTTTTTATTTTTAACTTATAATTACTGTCTTGACGGTAAATTTAATATAAATATGAATACAGAAGAAGGAAAAGCATTTAGTGACGTCTTGAAATATGTATATAGCCAGGATTGGAAAACCAATCCGACGACAAACATCAATTAAGACAGTTTTTGCAACACGTGATTTGAAATGTTGTGGCGTTTATCGGAGTCAAACCAGAAGAAAAAAAGCATTTAAGCAATGGGTAACCAGTGATCCTAATAAAGCAATCACAATTTTTTTTTTTTTTAAATTTTAATTTAGTACTAATTACTAAAATTCAGTTAGCATCACTGAAAAATGCAGATTTTTTATGCTGTCTAAAACGAAGTGGATAGCATTTCTACTTTAATTTTCTATTAAGTGCATAGCTTATTGTTTTACTTCAACTAGTAATTTACCGAAATTTATTATTATTAGCATTAATATAGTCGTTCTTTTACGTTCATTCAGCAACGAATTAATTATATATTTCTTTTTTAATTTTGCTTTTTATTTCAAAACTTATTATTTTTATTTTAATTGCCGTCAAGTTTAAACTACTTAGTTCTATAAAAAAAAAAAAACACATTTTAAAAGCATATCTATAAAAACATAAACGCGTGGTTTCAGATAGCCTTAGGAATAATAATTTGGTGATGTAGTTTGTTAAAGCTACTAGGATCGCGTTCATTATTCAGATAACCTGGCGTAACAAATAAAATATAATTATGTATAACAGAATGCGCAATAAACAACTTTTTTGATTAAAGATAAAGCTAACATTACTGATGTTACCTTCAAAATATTTAAAGGAGAAGAAAAAAAAAAAAAACAATCGTCTATAGTTTATTTTAAAATACTGGTTCAAAGCCAATGAAAAAATTCCATTTTTTAAATAGCTCTGAATTTAAAAAATCGGGCTTATAATTTTACTCATTCAGGCTCATTTTGAATCTCGTATTTTGAGAGCTTACTGTATACCCGCAATCCGGTATACAAAAACGCAGACGGACATACACAAATTCTTTATTTTATTGTAGGTATTGATTAGTTGTTTTCTTACCCGATGGCTTCCCGTTATTAGTTTAAGCAAAACACATTTTTACTTAAAGATTAACTGTAACCTATTAAATTAAATTGCTCAGGGCAACTCATGATAGTTAAAATGCTCCACAGTTAAGATACTTTCTCCTGTACTTATCCATCTATATAATAATTGTATAATACAAAATGTGCAGCATTGGTGCCCATTTTACAGCACAAAATTTACTCGAAAATGCGATGTACCTATATAAGAGTATATTTGATATGGATTAAAACTGCACCAATTACCATGCTGCCAGTAGTGCTTATTATCAAACCTAAGCATCATTGGTGCTTAGTATATGATGACTAACAGTATTCCGTAACGAAGCAGTAATTTTTTTTTTATTAATTTGCCTTTTAGTTCACAGCTTATTTTTGTATTTCAATTGGTACCTATTACAAAATTAAATTAAGCATCATTGACTTCAATAATAGTTTACCCGATTTTTAATGTACTTTTAAGCGAATATATACCATTTTTCGATTAGTTTATCTTTTTATTACATGGCTTAAGTTTTACTTCAAATTGTAATTATTACCAAAATTAACTCGCAAAAAAACAACTTTTTTAATAGAGCTATACCCTAATAAACACCACTGGTGTTATTTTTAAAATATTTGACAAAACTCAATCGTCTATGGCTTATTTTGTAGAAATGGCTTCCGCTAAGTCAATGAGAAAAATACATTTCTTAAATCTCTGGGAAATTAAAAATCTGATTAGAAATCAAATATCGGGCTTCATAAAAAGTTTGCAGATGTCATTCTGATTCATGTTGTATTTCACATTCTTGGAATCTACCGTTTACCCGCAATCAGGTATAGAGACACACACACATACACTCTTTATTTTATAATATGTAAAAATTGAGACTTGGTTCTTTTATCAGATAAATAGGCGAGAGTAATAGGATTAATACCGAGAAGCAAAACAAGATCTAATTCCTGCGTGTACACTTACAAGTAGAATGTAGGCGTTACTTTCCAAAATGAACTTTTGATCTACGTATGAAATTAGTGATGATAAATCAAACCATTATAAAAATATTTTTTAATTTTTAATAATTTATTAAACCTGTTTTATTAATATAAAGTCTATAATCTTTCTTAGATCATACGTAGAGTTTTATGATTCCCATCCCACCCACATGTGGATTGTGGATTGATCATAAGAACGAGGTATATCAAATTATATTCTGTTCTTTTGCAAATATTCCTCTCACTTCATGGTTTTTGTAATGTTTAACATTAGGGCCCGGATTTTGATGACAATTGCATTTTTGGACATTTTTTTTTCCTTAAGAGCAATTTTTTGAGATTTATAGGGCATTTTTTTTAATTTTGGGGCGTAATTTGCATTTTTTGTTAATTTTTTCCAATTTTTAATATTTTTTGGGTCATTTTTACTACATAAAATGCAAGATTTGTCTTGATTCAGAAGATGCTGCATCAATTAAGATAGCGCAAAACGTGCTGGCCTCTGATAAAATCGAAGGAAACTTATCATTTATAGGTCTAACTTTGCTATTGTGTCCTCGACAATTACAAACTTGGGGAAACAAGAATTGGAACTTTGCGATGCAATAAAATATATTGACGTAGTGAGTCAAGTGTTGCAAAAAGCGCTGGGAAAGATAGCACAGAGAGTAGCATCTAAATTGAACAAAGTTTTGGAGAAGAACACTGGCTTCCAAACAATGAAGAAAATCTCTAGGATATTAACAGGTGAAGCAACATCTTTTCAAATTGAAGAATTGTCAGTAAGTGAGACCGTCTTTTTCAAGTACGCACCAATAACATCAGTAGGCGTTGCGGGAAGCTTTACCAGGTATAAAAATTTACTTTCAGACAAGAAACGCTCGTTTACATTTCAAAATATCAAAAATCATTTAATAATCCAATGTAATTCTGATATTTAGTAATATTATGAGATGGAAGTTGTTATATTCATTAAAGTTTCTATACAATATGAAAATGTTTTGGAGTCAATACATTTTCCTTTTTTTTGTTTTGTTATTTTAGGATATAAAACATATTTTTCAAACTTTGATGAACGTAGAACAAGTATGGCATTGCTTTATATTTTTTGAAATGACTCATAATAATTTTAAAGAGTAAAACATTGTTTTAGTTCAATATTTTTACTTTATTTAAGTCATGTCATAAGGCATTTTTAGCGCAATTTTCGCATTTTTAAGGGCATTTTTTGCACTTTTTAAGGTCATTTTTTGCACTTTTTAAGGGCATTAGTTAAGATTTTTTAGGTCATCAAAATCCGGGCTCTAGTTATGATATTAAAGATATCGGTTTTCATGTATCTAATAGAACTTAGTTTTTATTAAAAGGCAAGATCTCTAAAGATATTTCAGTTATCTCCAACAATGAATAATTTTTTTAATATTATTTTCAAATACATTTAATTCTGGAAAATTATTCCCTCTAAACCAGTCACGTCAAAGATACGGGCTGCATGTGGCCCCCGTGCCGTATCAATACGGCCCACGATCGCAATTTGTCACAAAAAGAAGAATCATGTTTCTTAGACTTCACTCGATTCCTCTACGGAACTTTTAAAATGAGCACACTACATTTATAATTAATTTCAAGGGGAGCGCATGCCTTGACAAGCAAGAGAGATAGACGGTAACACCATTTCTCAGCAACAAGTGGCATCTTTCACGCGCTTCGAGTCTAGACTAGAATCTTCCTTATCGATATGAAAGGAGTGCGACGTGAGTCAGTTGAGTCGAGTAATCGAAGCGATAAGGTCGGAGAAGGATTTTAGTTGTACTGCGATTGTGAAGGTAAATGGAAAATTGCATATTTTTTCATAGAATGGAAAGGTAAACCACTGCGTTTAATTTGCAATCAAACAGTTGCTGTTTGTAAGAAGTTTAACTTGAAGAGACACTATGATACGAAACCGGACATCAATGAGCTTGTCAAAAACAAGAGAAGTCAGGTATCTGTATCCTCGAGCTCAAAATAATTACCCTCTTTTATAACTTTGATATGATTTTTTTACAGCCGTATATTATGTACTATATAATTAAATAAATAAAATGTTAGAATAATTGAGTGCATTTTTTTATTTGAATCTGGCTCGCCTACACATTCTAAACTGAATATGTGGCCCTCTGCAAAATTGAGTTTGACACCTCTGCTCTAAACATTAATCTTCTTTTATGATGCAAACAGAATGCGTGAAAATTGCACAGTCCTAATGTCTTTTTAAAATTGAATTACCATCAATCTTTATCACTTAACTTTCGTTTGAGTCAAGTGCTTAAATTGTCACTGCTTGAAAAAGGTTTAGAAACATAAAAATTTATAATTCATAAAAATTAGGAAAAAAAAATTCAGTTTACGCACCGTTTGATACAAAATGACACAATCACCACAACCGAATTAGGTAAGATCAAATATTTGCATAAATGTAATAAATTTGCTCTCGAGTGTAATTATTTTTGTTAACATTGCAAGTATAAGAAATTAATTGAAATAGTTAATAAAACAAACAATATTTTTAATTTTTTTCTATTTCTTTGTTTCACAGTAATCGTGTAGTCGATGGAAAATGCGTTAATCTTAGCTCTCGGGCATCCTACTTTGTAATGATGCCTGTAATGAAGGCGTGAATTCATGAGAATGGTGCCTTCAGATAAACTTAATAACCTCTCCTGGAAGCCCTTAAGTTAAAGATCCACTCATTTTTTATATCGACGGACATGGGCGTAATGTTACCAAAGGCATTCCTTGGTAATTTTTTAATTAAATTATATTAATTATTGGCCTTACTCTATAATTTAATATAACTCACAAGAGCTGTTTAACTACAGAAAGCTTACCAAGCATGGAGAGGCACTCGACGTTAATAACGATAAAACAATGTAACATGTAATGGACAAATGTTTTTTTTATTTTAATTGTTATATAGGAATATATTATATCGTCACTCATAAAATATCCAATATTTTTTCAATAAACAATAAGGTATGCAAATTGCATCTCTTTCTGCTAGTGTTTTAAGAAATTGGTAGCACATTAAGTAGAAAAAATTTAAAAATAATAACCCCCACCCTTTAAAGGAGTGACCACAAATAAATACAGTAAAGTTGCATTTCATACGATGCTTTGCATTTTTTGATATGATTTTTGAGGAAAAAATACTAAACTAAGAATAACATAAATTTCGTTACAAAAAAAAAAAAAAAAAAACATTTTTTGCAAAGTGAATCAAGTTGACATCTCTGTGAATTGTAGATTAGTGTGAAAGAATGCGTTTCAACATAAATGTATTAACTCTAATTTGTTAGTTAGTTAGTTAGTTATTAGTTATTGGCGCAAGAGCCAGTTGTGGCTATATCGCACCTACAACTTGGTTTTTATTAAATATCTATATTGATGTATCAAAACCAATGGCTTTAAGGTATGTGAAATTGTTGTCGTGGGGGCTGTTACCAATTAATAAAATCAATGATGGATTAAAGCAACCGAATTGGCGTTGTCTCTGAATTTTAAATTTGCTACATTTGGTTAAAATATGTTTCACAGTGAGCGGTTCCTTACAATGGGAACACTCAGGAGCAGGCTCATTTAGTAGGAGATGTCTGTGAGTAATACGAGTATGACCGATACGTAAACGGTTTAAAACAACTTCTAGCTTTCGAGGTAGATTAAGATGTGTATAAGGTTGTAGTTTATAATAGATACTATGTAGTTTATTATTTGTCTCATTATTCCAGTTTTTTTGCCATTCTGAATACAAAGTACATTTGATAATATTTTTAACATCCGATAACGTTGATTTGTGATTAGTTAGGTTATTTGTTGAATTTGCCGCCCGGTCTGCTAATTCATTTCCTAGAATGCCAGTATGTCCAGGTATCCATGAAAAAATCAAGTTGTACCCAGAAAGTTTTAAAGCGTTGTAGAGATGAAAAATACAATTGATAATGGAATGAGGTTTATGATTACAATTTAACAATGTTTCAATACAGCTTTTTGAATCGCTATATATATACCATTTCTTTAATGGTTGAGATGAAACAAACTGTAAAGCCAAGAATATTGCGTGTGCCTCACTTGTAAATACTGAACAGGATGGGTGAAGTTTTTCTGAAACAATGGATCCATTAGCCACAACAGCTGATGCCGTGTGACCATTAGTTTTTGAGCCATCAGTAAAGACCGGATTAAAATCTGCGTATTGCTCTCGGTGGTAATTAAAAATTTGGTGATAAATAATGGACGATGTTTGTTCTTTAGTCTTTCCTTTAAAAATGTCGATGAAAGGGAAATTTATACCAATCCAGGGAGGATGCGGTTCACATACTGGTAAAATATCAAAATCCTCGATGGTAAAATCTGATAAAAGTTTTTTCATCCTAAGTCCAAAAGTTGGAACGCAGGATGGTCTATGATTAAAAAGAGTTTCGTAGGCTGGCGTTAAAATCTTAGGAAACATGGGATGATTAGGGTGACTCTTGACATGAAAATAATAATTTAAAGCAAGTTTTGCTCAGCGTAAAATGAGGGATGGTTCATGATTTAGAGCTAACAAGCTTTGAATTGGCGAGGTACGAAAAGCCCCTGTAGCAATGCGAATTCCTTCTTGGTGAACTGTGTCTAGATAACTTAAAACAGATTTTCTAGCAGATCCATATATAATAGATCCATAGTCAATTTTTGAGCGAATGATACTGCGATAAATTTTAATCATTGATTTGGTATCTGCACCCCAAGAGCAGTTCGTTAAAACTTTGAGTATGTTTAATTTCCTTTCACAATTTTGTCGCAGATAGTTAATGTGAGATTGAAAAGTTAATTTTGAGTCAAAAATTATGCCCAGAAATTTTACTTCAGGTAAAACTGGTATACGGTAGCTATTGAGAAATAATTCTGGATCAGGATGAAGACCTCGTATACGACAAAAGTGAATGCAAGAAGTTTTGTTAGGTGAAAAAGTAAAACCATTACTGTCTGCCCACTGTAATACTTTATTAATTGCATATTGAAGCTGTCTTTCTATTGTGTGCATATGGGTTGCTTTGCACGAAATCCGAAAATCATCGACAAAGAGTCTACCGTCCACAGAAAGGGGTAAAAGGGATAAAATTTTATTTATTTTGATTAGAAATAAAGTGACGCTAAGAACACTACCCTGAGGAACACCCTCTTCTTGAGTGTAAATGTCTGAAAATATAGGATTTAAAAACACTTGAAAAGTTCTTTCTGCTAAAAAATTTTGAATAAAATAAAATAAATTCCCTGTTATATCATAATCTAGAAGATCTCGCAGAATACCATACCGCCACGTTCGGTCGTATGCTTTTTCGATATCAAAAAATACTGCTACCAGATGCTGTCTTTTCAAGAATGCTTCTCTTATCTCAGTTTCTAAAAGTATGGCATTATCAGTAGTAGAACTGCATTTCCTAAAACCAGTCTGTTTGTAAGATAAAATATTTCGAGATTCTAGCAAATAGGTAAGCCTAGCATTTAAAATCCGTTCTAATAGTTTGCATAAACAGCTAGTAAGAGCTATGGGCCGATAGTTATTAGGATTTTTGTGGTCTTTTCCTGGTTTGGGACAGCTATTACGTATGATTTGCGCCAGTTAGAGGGAAATCTTCTCTCGATCCAAATTCTATTGAAAAAATTTAAAATTATTTGTAGATGTGTATCTGAAAGGTGCTTAAGCATATTACTGTGTATATTATCAGGGCCAGGAGAAGTGGGTTTACAACGTTTAATTGCCATTTTAAGTTCTGTTAAAGTTATTTTTGAATTATAATCATTGATTGGTTCGGATGGACATTTAAGTATTGTTTTTTCAGTTATTGCTTTATATCTTTGAAAGGAGGTTGGATAATTTGTGTGGCTGGAATTCTGAGAAAAGCTTTCAGCAAGAGTGTTAACTATTTCTTTTTTATCAATTATTTTGCGGTTATTTGTTCAAGATGAGTAACAGGTGAAGTTGCATAATGACCAGATATTGTTTTAATCTTTTTCCAAACTTCTTTAGATGTAGTATTACTGTTTATTCCACTGACGTATTCAATCCAAGATTTCTTTTGGCTTTGTCTTCGAGTTTTTCTTGCTATTGCTCGGGCCCGTTTGAATGCAATCAAGTTTTCTTGCGTGGGATATTTACGAAATTTTCTCCAAGCCTATTTTTGGAATTTGTGAGTTTGGCCACATTCCTTGTTCCACCAGGGTTTTGTATATTTAGGGCAGTTAGGAGAAGTGTAAGGCATTGACTGTTCAGCTGCTGATATGAGGGCATTAGTTATTTCAGTTGTGGCTTCGTCAATAGTTCCTGATTGATTGATTGATTGAATGTAGGGTTTAGTGGCACAAGGTCCAAATGAGGACATGCTGCGCCAAACAATGTGGTGAAATAGTTCAAACGTCTAAGTGTATGCAAAATGTTAATTGCAGCACAATTAAAACTGATAAAACAGTACTAAGGGACTAAAACAAGATAAATTGTATGTATTAAAATCAGATAAAAAGTATGATTATAGTATAAAACGCGCGAAGTAAGTAAAATGTACAAAGGTGATAAGATATTAAGAGTGTATAAAACAGTAGATGCGTTAAAACTTTTATATGCAGTTAAAAATACCAATGGCACGTAAAAATGCAAAAATGTTAGGATGGTGAATGCCATCCAACAAATCTTGCATGCATAAAATAGAACTCCCAAAAAACTTTAAACGATGTTGATTAAAACATGGACACGTTATTAAAATATGATGAATTGTGAGAGGAACGTTACAAGTACTGCATTCCGGAGAAGGCTCTCCAAACAGTAAATGGAGGTGTGTTAACCGGGTGTGACCGATTCGAAGGCGGGTGAGCTTTACATCAGCACTGCGCAAGCGCAGCACTGGTAAATTGTCTAAATCAGATTTAATGCTATACAATTTATTAAAAACTTTGAGGTCCCATTGTTGTTGCCATAATGATTTTATAATTTTTCGAACATGTAGCTTCATGTCAGAGAAGGGTACGGACAATGTTAAAACAGATGTGGCAGATCGTGCAGCTGAGTCAGCTAGTTCATTCCCTGGAATACCAATATGACTTGGTACCCAGCAAAATAAAATATCAAAGCCGTTCTTCTGAAGACTTATTAACATATGAATAATGATACATAAAATTGGATGTCTATCACAGTGAAACTTTTCTAGTTGGCTTAAAACGCTCATACTATCAGAGTATAAGCAATATTTCCGAGAAGAGTGTGAGGAAATTAGTCGCAGTGCCATAAGGATGGCAACAGCTTCAGCAGTGAAGACGGAGCAAATATCTGGGATTTTATAACTAAATGTATCATCAGCGATGATGACACCGCAGCCTACATATCCAGCAGATTTTGAACCGTCTGTAAAAATCGGTATATATTGAGAATATTGGTGACGATGTGCAGTGAAGATTTTATGAAAAACGCCGGGTGTAACGTTGGCTTTATTGTAGGACTTGAAAAGGGAAATATATTGATGTGGGGAAATGGTCCATGGAGGTATGAGAAAGTGATCCACTGATTGTGATGGTAATTCACAGATATCGAATGATTGGATAAGTGAATGTGTGCGAGCATGAAATGGGCGAATGTGTGATGGTCTAGCAATATACAGTCGCTGCAAGCTTGATGGAATAACATCATGCTTTAAAGGGTGTGATTTAGAGGACATGACACTAAAATAATAAGTAAGAGACAGCTGCATGCGACGTAGATGTAATGGCATTTGTTGGCAAACTACATATAGACTTTCCACTGGAGAAGTACGAAATGCTCCAGAACATATGCGTAAAGCAGTATGATGTACTGTGTCAAGGGCTCGCAGGTTAGTAGTGGTTGCCGTACCATAGACAGCGCAAGCATAATCCAGTCTCGATAGTACCAGGGCTTGATAAATACGTAAGAGTGCTAGACGATCCGCTCCCCAGAACGTATTCGACAGAACACGCAACATATTCAGTTTCTGTTCACATCTTTTGCGCAATTGCACAATATGAGGACGAAAGGTCAACTTAGAATCGAAAATGACGCCTAAAAATTTTGTGTGAGGTACAACAGGGATAGCAATGTTATGAATGGAGATGACGGGATCATTATGCAGGGTGCGTTTCCGGCAGAAATGGATGCATGAACTTTTAGAAGGTGAAAGGGTATGGCCATTGTGATCACACCAGTCTAAAATCTTGTTGACTGCTAATTGCAGTTGCCGCTCGATGACTCTCATGTCGGATCCGGAGCAAGAAATGTGTAGATCATCAACATAAAGAGAGCCATAGACAGCAGGTTGCAATATGTTTAAAACTAGTGAAATATGAATTATGAATAATGTGACGCTTAAGACGCTGCCTTGTGGGACGCCTTCTGCTTGGATGTAAAGGTCAGAAAAGGTAGATCCAAGTTTAACACGAAAATCGCGTCTAAATAGGAAATTTTTTATAAAAATCGGCAAATGACTACGAAGACCCAAGTCAAACAGTGCTTTCAGAATTCCATATCGCCAGGTTCGATCATATGCTTTCTCGATATCAAAGAAGATAGAGATTAGATGATTCCGCCGGACAAAAGCATGTCGAATTCGAGACTCTAGTTCGATAATATTATCAATTGTTGATCTTCCTCTACGAAAGCCACTTTGAAAATTAGGTATTAGACGCTTTTTTTCTAGGTAATATACAAGGCGTGCGTTAATCATGCGCTCAAATGTTTTCCCTAAACAGCTGGTTAAGGCTATGGGACGATAATTTGCTGGATCTTTGGGATCCTTGCCTGGTTTTAAAATGGGAATCACAATAGCCTCACGCCATTTAGTAGGGTATGTCTGTTCCGTCCAGATTCTATTAAAGAGAACAAGGACATTTAACAAGGACGCAGTATCTAAATGACGGAGCATGCGATATGTAATACCATCAAGACCAGGACTTGTATTTGAAGCTGATGATAATGCGCGTTGTAACTCTAGAAAAGTAAAATCAACATTATATGAAGATGATATGCGAGTGTTAAAATTAATGACATGGCGTTCGGCTCTGCGCTTGTGGTTTTGGAAAACTGAACTGTAGTTATCTGGATTGGAGATAGAAGCAAATGTCTCACCAAGCATATTGCATACATCGATCGGAGAAGAATATGTATTACCGTTGTTTTCAAATATCGGGATATGAACTTCGCGATATATGCCATTTGCTTTTTTGACTCTCGACCAGACTTGTTTGGGAGATGTCTTAGATGATATAGATGTGACGTACCGCTTCCAAGACTCTTTTTGACTTATGCGTCGGACCTTGCGAGCAAACGCCTTGGCCTTTTTAAAAGCCAAAAGGTTTGTCGTAGAAGGGGTTCGACGGAAGATGTTCCACAGTCGTTTTTGCTCCTTGTAAGCCGAGGAACATTCAGGATTCCACCAAGGCTTACGTAGACGGGGAACATAGTTAGATGTCTTTGGGATACTATCTTCTGCAGCACGGATAATAACAGAGGTCACAGTATCAACAGCAGTATTTATATCGACATCAGTAACCATTGTATTATTTATCAGGGCAAGCTGAGTGAATAAGGGCCAGTCAGCGCGATGATAAATGAATACTGATGGTTTTGTACTCATGGGAACTGTAGCAGAATATGATAAAATGAGAGGAAAGTGATCACTGTTGTGAAGACTATCACTAACAGAAAAGTTTATGAATGGCATGAGAACTGGTGAACATAAAGCTAAATCAATGGAATGAAAGGTTCGTGTAGGCATATGAAAATAGGTTTCTTCTCCTTGATTTAGCAAACAGAGATTATGGTCCTGTATAAGTCGTTCTATTTTACGCCCCCTATCATTGGAAGCGGAACTACCCCATAATTCACTATGACCATTAAAATCTCCGAGTAAAATAAAAGGTGTAGGTAGCTGGACAATCAATGAATTTAATTCTGTCTGAGAGACAGATGTATTCGGAGGTAGATAAACCGAACAGACTGTGAGAAGTATATTAATGTGAATTTGGACAACAGTAATCTGTAATGAAGTTTGCAATGAAAGGTGAGTCGATGGTAAAGTGTTTGAAGTTAAAATTGCAACACCGCCATGAGGATGATTTCCGTCATCAAAATCATGTCGGGAGCAGGAATAATTTCGTAATTTAAAAGTGGCAGATGACTTTAAATGGGTTTCCTGCAATGCAACACATGCAGGTTGATATTTCGAAATAATATCTTTTAAGTTAAATAGTTTATTTCGTAAACCACGACAGTTCCACGAAATAAAACAGATGGACATTATGAAGTAGACGTAGAAGATTGCATAGGAACGTCATCAGTAGTTGGACAGTTCAGTATGAATTCTTCATCTTCATCGGAAGGATGCAAAGTCAACTCATAGCCAATATCCATCGTCTTCAAAACAGAAGAGTCGGATTTATTGACATATTGGTTGTACTTTGGATCTCTTTTCTTTCTAGAAAGACCAGGTTTTTGTGCAGGAGGTAAAATTGCAGTTGAGCGCTGTTTTGGCAAAGGCCGAGCCTTTTCAGATTGGTCGGTCTTAGGTGCTTTGGTTGGAGGAGGCGAAGTAGTTCTGTTAGATGTAGATGGTGCACTAAAGTTAAAACTAGATTTTAGACTGTTAGTCTGAATTTGATGATGACCTACAGAGGAGAAAAGTGGGAAATCGGTTTGAGTACTAGTAGAATTATAAGACGTTTTAGTAGCCGCAGAATAGGACACACCCGGACGAGGAGTACGAGCGGTGACTATTCGGCGGGCTTCACTGAAAGTCAAGTTATGCAACACTTTAACACTTTGTATTTCTTTTTCTTGGGACCATTTCGGACAATTCCTGGAGTACGCAGCATGAGCTCCCTTACAGTTAATGCAAAGGGCAGGCAACTCACAGGAAGTGTCACTATGGTCAAAACCAGAGCATTGAGCACAAATCGGCTTGCTTCGACAAGATGCTTTTGAGTGACCAAACCTTTGGCATTGAAAACACCTCAATGGGTTTGGCACATAAGGTCTAACAGGGCAGTTATGCCAGGCAAGCTTTACAGATGTTGGCAATTTTGAAGTGTCAAATGTAAGGATCAGATGTTTCGTGGGGATGAGTTTACCATCCCTCCGAATCTTGATCCTTCTGACAGCAGTAACGTGTTGGTCTTTCAATTCTTCCACTATCGTTTCCTCTGTATCATCAATGAATTCAGATTCAGATATAACACCACGGGAGGTGTTTAGTGATTTATGGGGGGTTACAGTTACAGAAAATGAACACATAGTCGTACACGAGTTCAAGATGGTAGCCTGTTGTTTTGATGTAACTTGAACCAATAGATCACCTGAGCGTAACTTTTTAATAGAACCTACTTCTCCTAAAACCGAAATGAGAGCTTTGTGGATCAAGAAAGGGGACACTTTAGTGAACGAAGTATTTGGAATAGTGGGATTAGTCAAACTAATCAGGAAGTATTGAGCATAGTCACATGGTGCGAGAAATGTTCCGCTTTTTTTGCTTTGGTGGGCGGAACTAAACACCTTTCCATTTTGAGCCATAGAAAATTTTTACCGTTTCAGCTACCAGCGGCACCACCCACCACGGAGTCCTACTAAGGGGATGTCAGTAACCATGATTCGTCACTTAACACCGATGCTAACCAATAGCTATACGTCCGCGAGTCACCCCTGAAGCAGCCTCCACCCTTAACGAGGTGCCCAGTAAGTGACCCCGGACTTGACCCTAGCCAACAGATGACGTTCGTGGCAAGCCAGTTGATGCACACAGGCCAATATGCACCTCCCGTTTACCTGAAGCATGGGCCAAAGCAGTGTATTGGGGTACCAGGATGCTCCTCAACTGCCAGGTTCCCCTTTTCCAGGGACACGGGTCTCCACGCACGGCAAACACGCGGGTGGTCTCTTCCCATCTGGGTCCGATACAACAGGGTGGTAATCGAACACAGACAAAAAGCCCTTACCAGTAAATTCGGCAACCACGACAAGGGGGAAGAGAAAGGAGAAAGTATGAGTAAAGGGAGAGGAAACGGAAGGGAGGACAGATCACTAGGGTACCCCGGGGCGTGACTCCCTGTGTTTACCTAAAGAAGGTAAACCCCCTCAGGGTGTCAATAGTTCCTGTTTCTATTATATGTTCATTGAATGTAAGAGATTTATAAAACATTGTCCAATCTGCTGCCGCGATGCAGAGTCTAGGTAATCGATAGATACTATTTTGAGATGGTACAGACATTTCTATAATGATAGGAAAGTGATCACTGTGGTGAAGGTAGTTGTCAACAAAAAGCTCTAAAAGCGGGTATATATGAGGAGAACAAATGACTAGATCAATAGAATGAAAAGTTCTAGAAGGGAAATGAAAATGAGTTTTTTCATTTTTATTTAGTAAACATAATTGATGATCATTGATGAGTTTCTCTATCTGGTGACCACGAGAATTTGAATTGGCGCTACCCCACAATGGGTTATGCCCATTAAAATCTCCCATGATGATGAATGGTGACGGTAGTTGAGTAATTAGATTGTCAAGGTCAGATTGTGGTATTACCTGATTTGGTGGTAAATAAATACAGCATACCGTGATAAGTGATTGAATGAAAATTTGAACCGCAACAGCTTGTAGAGGAGTTACTAATGAAACAGTAGAAAACGGAGAGCTTTTAAATGTTAAAAGTGAAACGCCGCCGCATGCTTTGTTACCTTGTATGAAATCCTTTCTTGAATTAGTATACCTATGTATATTTCCCTTATGAGATGGTTTAAGGAATGTTTCTTGGAGACAAAAGCATATGGGATTGTGTTTATCAATTAGGCTTTTAATGTCTATTAAATTTGTGTAGAAGCTTCTACAATTCCAATTTAAAAGTTTTGCCATTATTTATTTTGCAGATTTAAACTTGTTGTTTTTAGGCATAAGGTTAATTGGAGTCTCCATTCCCTTCTCTATTTGCATGTCCGAATCAGTTCCGTTATCAGTGCTCATATCTTCAGATTGTTCTAGTTTACTGTTGGATAATTTGTTCCTATTTTTATTGAAACGATTTTGTTTACTTTTCGAAACAAATTTAGGTTTGCTTAATTGTGGTGTCTCGGTTAATTTTTTGTGCAAAACATTTACTAGCTGTGGAGTTAGTTTCAGATATTGATTTTTTCCAGTATTGATTTGTGAAGATGTTGATTGAGGGGAATCAGATTTTACAGATTTATGTATTTGATGAGACGGTATGATTTTTGAAGAAGAGGTTGTTTGTTGAGGTGTTTGTACTTCTGCTTCGATTACGTTACATTGTATGCCGATGGATTTAGTTATCTTTGAATTGGTGACAGCTGCAGCATACGAAATATTAGGGCGTGGCTGTGAGTTTAAAAATTTAGATTTAGCTTCAGTGTAGGATAGATTTTGCGTAACTTTAATGCTTATAATTTGTTTCTCTTGCTTCCATTTTTGACACATTCGAGAATTAGCGGAGTGGGGTTCATGGCAATTTATGCATTGTTCTGGTAACGTGCAGGATTTGAAGTTATGCCCTGTCTGACCGCAGCGAGAGCAGGTTTCTTTGCCTCGGCAGCTGTTGGTGGAGTGGCCAAACTTCTGGCATTTAAAACAGCGAAGTGGATTTGGTATGTATGGTCGGATTTTACAATTTCTATAGCCAGCTTTAATGTCCGTAGGTAAATTTTCTGTGTTGAAAGTTAGAATCAAGTGTTGTGTAGGAACTATTTCATCGCCCTTTCTTATTGTTATATGTCGTACATCAATTACACCTTGACTAGAGAAGCCTTCAATTATTTCAGAGGTTGGGAGAAATTGTAGTGTTTTTTCTGTTATAACGCCTTTTGATATGTTTAATGTCTTATGGGGTGCTACAGTAATTGGAACGTTGCCAAGTTTATTTGATTTTAAAAGTAGGGTAGTCTGCTTTACAGAACTAGTTTCCACTAACAAGTCGCCAGAGGGCATAGCACGAACATTTTTTGGATTACCTATTTGAGTTTCTAGAGACTTTTGTACGAGAAATGGTGATAAAGAAGAAAGTTTCTTTACTGTTGAGCTAAGTATCAGATATTTAGCTTTTGTAGGGTCATAATTAGAGCATGTAGACAAGTCAAATCTGGGTGAAGTTTTTCCGAAACTGTGTGATTCAGTAGGTGTAGCCATATCAAATAAAGATGTTCATCTGGACACTCTCATGCCCACCACCGAGCCCAACAAGGGGAACAGAAACACCGGCTCTGATTACACCAGCCTCAGTGTTCTTGTTCAGAGTAGCTCCAGATATAGCACTACACCAAGGGAGTGTGGATCCGCCAAAGCTATCAGAGCTCAGGGGCACTCCCCTGCTGCAGCACTAGTCCCGAGCAAGGTACGAAATGCCCCTACCAGCCGATTGAAAGTGAGGGGGACCTAACCTCCTTCCACTCGTCTACAGTGAAGCTCGGGCCAAAGAGTACACAGTCTACCAACTCCGAGATGAAAATGCCCCCTTGGGCGCCACACTCGTATGAGAGAATAGACAGGTAGCTCCAGGCTCCCGTTTTCCACCTTACGAGACGCAGCACACGGCAAACGTGCTGGTCAGCAAAAGCTAACGTTGTTAGTCTGTAAGCTTTATGGGAAAGTTTATTATTTAAAATAAATAGGTGAAACATGATAAATCAGGAAATCCGACAAAAACAGTAAAACACAAACAAAAATCTGAAGATCTATAATCTGGAAATGATAAACAGTGTTTTTGAATGAAATGAAATAAAATTCGTTCACTAGGTCAATATAAATATTTGATAAAAAGTCGGAAACTCAAAACAGGACCGTCGCAAGAGCGAAATGGAAAAATGCTCAGGTCCAGCTCGGGGCCCCGGGTGCGCCGTGCCCGTCACACAAGAGTGTGCCCCTGGGGGGTATTAACTCTAAAGAATCAAAATGTTGTCAATGTAAATCATTCGAGAGAGTTAATTGAAAACAATTTTAATATTTTATTTTAATTATGATCCGAACATAGCATCAGTTGCTTGATGAATATATTAAAACAATCCCAATTATCTTTTTATTGTTTACAATATTTTCGTTAGTGGAGAAATGAAGAGAGAGTTTCTTATTCGATGTCTTAATATTTTTAAACCATTTAAGAACAAAAAATGAATTTTTTTCCCTTCAAATAAGGACCACTTGTTAAGTGGAGCACTGTATCACATCAAACCAGGCCATATTTTTCTTAATTCATTCGAGTGAATACTAAGTGTCTCCATTTTGTAATACGTCGGGTGGGTAAAGAAGAAGGCGATAATATATTTCAATTTAAGATGCGATATTTTAACGTCATATGTTTTTAAATATTCAGCCAAAAAACTGAACTAAAAATCATTTTGATATACATCTGTATTTTTCCGAACGAAATTAGCGTTAAATTTACATACATCACAAACGAAGTAAGTAAGTAGCCAGAAGAAAACATTTGTATCAGTAAAGCAAAAAGAAGGAAAAAAAACACATTCTGAAAATTTTCTATATTTATTTAAGTTCCAAGCACAAATCCTTTGTTGTTGTAACTAAAAAGACTTAGTTTCCTCAAAAGGCAAGATCTCTAAAGATATTTCAGTAATCTCAAAAGATAAATAATTTATTTTATTATTTTCAAATACAGTTTATTCTGAAAATTAATCCCTCTAAACATTAATCTTCTTTAATGATGTAAACAATATGCCTGAAAATTGCACAGTCTTATTGCCTTTTTAAAATTGAATTGCCCTCAATCTGTAACACTTACTTTCGCTTGGGCCAAGTGCTTTAATTGTCCCTGTTTGAAAAAGATTTAGAAACTTATACATTTATATTTCGTTAAAATTAAAGTTGAAAAATTAGTTTACACACCGTTTGATATATAAACAATACGATTACCACAACCGAATCAGGTAAGATCAAATATTAGCATAAATGCAATAAAATTGCTCTCGAGTGTAATTATTTTTGTAAACATTTCAAGTATAAGAAAACATTTGTACCAGTAAGTAAAACGAAAAATATTTTTCATGTTTTCTATTTCTTTGATTCACCGTAAACAACTTGTTTATGTGTTTATCTTAGAAGTGTCAGAAAATGAATGTGAACACAATTTTACCAGTAGTAAATAAAAAAAATAAGAATCATACTTATGAGTAGTGATGTGCCAATGAATCGATTCATTAAATGAATCGATTCTTTAGAATCAATTCACTAAAATGAACGGTTTTATGAATCGATTCTTTTTTTAATGGTAGCATTAATGGAAGAGTCGTAATAAGAGGAGGTCGTACAAAGTAGTTTAGACTGTTTTAGTATTTGATTTAGTTGATCTAGGTCAGCGGCTCCCAATATTTTTCGGCTATGGAACCCTAAATAATTAACCTTCTTTCGGCGGAACACCCGACTTTATAAATAAAGTTCTTTAAGGAAATAATGAACATTATAGCCCATTAAAAACTATTTTTAAGATATTTAACTAGAGGAAGGAAGAATTTTCATCTTTTTATCATTAATATTCGAAAGTTAAATTTTCAGTTCTTGTGATATATTTAATCTAATTAGGAATTCATTTTTAGTGTTTAAGTTGAAAATAAATAATTTGAGATAAATAATATAAATAAATTAAAATAAGCCGAATCATGGTCTACTTCGAAATGGAAATTTAGAAAAACTGCCTAAAATGTTGGAAATGATAATTAAGGAAACATATTCTTTATTAAAGAAGATAATTATTTTGATCCGAAAAGCATGATGAGAAATACTAATGCAATATTTTATGAATGCCTGTCTTTTTCATTATTTATTCATTATATCGTTATAAGAAATATTATATTTTCTTTAAAAAAATGCCATTTCTATTTTATTGGCATTTTCTCAGAATTAATTTCATAAAAGCAACCGAAATGTTAAATAATTTACAAATTGTATCTAAATACAATCTGAGGTTTTGAAACTCATCTCTGGCTGTAAAAAGTACTAAATCACGGAACCCCTAAAACTCTTAATGGAACCCTAGGGTTTCATGGAACACCATTTGGGTACTGATCTTTTAGACCTTGTACTCTAGGATGCAGAAGTTGAATGTTCCACTTGGGTGGCTATAAAAGTACTATCTCGTGTAACCGCTGTAACTTTTCGACGGAACCATATGGCTTTACGGAACACCCTTTGGGGACCGTTAATCCAGATCTTGGGCTCTAGGGTGCAGAAGCAGAATATTCCAGTTATGTAGTCAGCCGAATCTGGCTGTAAAAAGTACTAAATCGCGGAACCCCTAAAACTCTTAATGGAACCCTAGGGTTTCATGGAACACCATTTGGGTACTAATCTTTTAGACCTTGTACTCTAGGATGCAGAAGTTGAATGTTCTACTTGGGTGGCTATAAAAGTACTATCTCGTGTAACCGCTGTAACTTTTCGACGGAACCATATGGCTTTACGGAACACCCTTTGGGGACCGTTAATCCAGATCTTGGGCTCTAGGGTGCAGAAGCAGAATATTCCAGTTAAGTAGTCAGCCGAATCTGGCTGTAAAAAGTACTAAATCGCGGAACCTCTAAAACTCTTAATGGAACCCTAGGGTTTCATGGAACACCATTTGGGTACTAATCTTTTAGACCTTGTACTCTAGGATGCAGAAGTTGAATGTTCTACTTGGGTGGCTATAAAAGTACTATCTCGTGTAACCGCTGTAACTTTTCGACGGAACCATATGGCTTTACGGAACACCCTTTGGGGACCGTTAATCCAGATCTTGGGCTCTAGGGTGCAGAAGCAGAATATTCCAGTTAAGTAGTCAGCCGAATCTGGCTGTAAAAAGTACTAAATCGCGGAACCTCTAAAACTCTTAATGGAACCCTAGGGTTTCATGGAACACCATTTGGGTACTAATCTTTTAGACCTTGTACTCTAGGATGCAGAAGTTGAATGTTCTACTTGGGTGGCTATAAAAGTACTATCTCGTGTAACCGCTGTAACTTTTCGACGGAACCATATGGCTTTACGGAACACCCTTTGGGGACCGTTAATCCAGATCTTGGGCTCTAGGGTGCAGAAGCAGAATATTCCAGTTAAGTAGTCAGCCGAATCTGGCTGTAAAAAGTACTAAATCGCGGAACCTCTAAAACTCTTAATGGAACCCTAGGGTTTCATGGAACACCATTTGGGTACTAATCTTTTAGACCTTGTACTCTAGGATGCAGAAGTTGAATGTTCTACTTGGGTGGCTATAAAAGTACTATCTCGTGTAACCGCTGTAACTTTTCGACGGAACCATATGGCTTTACGGAACACCCTTTGGGGACCGTTAATCCAGATCTTGGGCTCTAGGGTGCAGAAGCAGAATATTCCAGTTAAGTAGTCAGCCGAATCTGGCTGTAAAAAGTACTAAATCGCGGAACCTCTAAAACTCTTAATGGAACCCTAGGGTTTCATGGAACACCATTTGGGTACTAATCTTTTAGACCTTGTACTCTAGGATGCAGAAGTTGAATGTTCTACTTGGGTGGCTATAAAAGTACTATCTCGTGTAACCGCTGTAACTTTTCGACGGAACCATATGGCTTTACGGAACACCCTTTGGGGACCGTTAATCCAGATCTTGGGCTCTAGGGTGCAGAAGCAGAATATTCCAGTTAAGTAGTCAGCCGAATCTGGCTGTAAAAAGTACTAAATCGCGGAACCTCTAAAACTCTTAATGGAACCCTAGGGTTTCATGGAACACCATTTGGGTACTAATCTTTTAGACCTTGTACTCTAGGATGCAGAAGTTGAATGTTCTACTTGGGTGGCTATAAAAGTACTATCTCGTGTAACCGCTGTAACTTTTCGACGGAACCATATGGCTTTACGGAACACCCTTTGGGGACCGTTAATCCAGATCTTGGGCTCTAGGGTGCAGAAGCAGAATATTCCAGTTAAGTAGTCAGCCGAATCTGGCTGTAAAAAGTACTAAATCGCGGAACCTCTAAAACTCTTAATGGAACCCTAGGGTTTCATGGAACACCATTTGGGTACTAATCTTTTAGACCTTGTACTCTAGGATGCAGAAGTTGAATGTTCTACTTGGGTGGCTATAAAAGTACTATCTCGTGTAACCGCTGTAACTTTTCGACGGAACCATATGGCTTTACGGAACACCCTTTGGGGACCGTTAATCCAGATCTTGGGCTCTAGGGTGCAGAAGCAGAATATTCCAGTTAAGTAGTCAGCCGAATCTGGCTGTAAAAAGTACTAAATCGCGGAACCTCTAAAACTCTTAATGGAACCCTAGGGTTTCATGGAACACCATTTGGGTACTAATCTTTTAGACCTTGTACTCTAGGATGCAGAAGTTGAATGTTCTACTTGGGTGGCTATAAAAGTACTATCTCGTGTAACCGCTGTAACTTTTCGACGGAACCATATGGCTTTACGGAACACCCTTTGGGGACCGTTAATCCAGATCTTGGGCTCTAGGGTGCAGAAGCAGAATATTCCAGTTAAGTAGTCAGCCGAATCTGGCTGTAAAAAGTACTAAATCGCGGAACCTCTAAAACTCTTAATGGAACCCTAGGGTTTCATGGAACACCATTTGGGTACTAATCTTTTAGACCTTGTACTCTAGGATGCAGAAGTTGAATGTTCTACTTGGGTGGCTATAAAAGTACTATCTCGTGTAACCGCTGTAACTTTTCGACGGAACCATATGGCTTTACGGAACACCCTTTGGGGACCGTTAATCCAGATCTTGGGCTCTAGGGTGCAGAAGCAGAATATTCCAGTTAAGTAGTCAGCCGAATCTGGCTGTAAAAAGTACTAAATCGCGGAACCTCTAAAACTCTTAATGGAACCCTAGGGTTTCATGGAACACCATTTGGGTACTAATCTTTTAGACCTTGTACTCTAGGATGCAGAAGTTGAATGTTCTACTTGGGTGGCTATAAAAGTACTATCTCGTGTAACCGCTGTAACTTTTCGACGGAACCATATGGCTTTACGGAACACCCTTTGGGGACCGTTAATCCAGATCTTGGGCTCTAGGGTGCAGAAGCAGAATATTCCAGTTAAGTAGTCAGCCGAATCTGGCTGTAAAAAGTACTAAATCGCGGAACCCCTAAAACTACTAACAATGCTAATCACTAACTGTTTATTTGTCAATAATTATAAATAATGTAATTTTTACTTTTTTTTTCTTTTTAATCATTAATGACTTTATTTGTCTGTTTATGTTTTTACCTGTCTGTGTTATCTCTGTTTTATATTATTTAACTACCTATGATTAAGTATACTAACCCAAATAATTTTAATATCAATGCCTTTGATTCAGTTTGTAATCATATAATTTACGGAGGTGGCCTTTTTGGCCAGGTACTCCGATGCACCATGTATTAGTTTCCGCAGTTTGTACTCAGTTTTGAAATGTCTCTGAATTTAAAAATCAAAAATCGGGCTTCGTCAAAAGTTTGCTGTTGTACTTATTCAGATTCACGTTGTACTTCATATTCTCAGAATCTACCGTTCAATCAGGTATATCCGCAATCACAGGTATACAGGCATACGCATACACCTGGATGCTGGATATTGGAAAAATCTCAGTATTTGGCCCGAAGGGCCACCAACTGATTCGTCGAAACTGTGTAGACGTATGCTAGAGAGTCCTATATTAGTCTAAAAATTAAACTAAAAGTTCGTACAACATTCTTTGTGGGAGTGGACTTGGGTTGGAGGCATGAAACATCAGTTGGAAGGGGAGAACCCCTTTAGTAAAGATTGTAGGAGGCACAACACTTCCTGGTCTTTCATAAGTTCCTGTAACTCTTTCATCAGGGTCAGGAGTCGAAGGGCTGAGGATGTCGGTGTTTTGGCTTTAGTCTGGGCTTGCCTTCTGCTGGGGCGGGCCTAGCACCCAGAGAAGTTCGAAGTATGATTCTTTCCACAGTTGCAGCAGGTAGCTGGGGTGTCTCGGCTTTTAGTGCACTGAAATGAGAAGTGCCCTTCGGCACATTTCAGGCATCGTTGTTTATCAGTACACGTTCGCTGAGAGTGTCCGAATCTTTGGCAGCGGAAGCATTGCTGCGGCCGCCTGCCGCCGTGAAAACGCTCTACACTGACCGGATGCTGCTTGATTTTGTCCGTGAGGTAGACTTTCTCGTGATTGGCTAGTCTAGGCAAGATAACTAGAAAAAGTGGGAGGAGCCGTTTGGCCCCGCCCACCCTCTTCTGAAACTGGATAACTTTGTAGATTTCTAAGTTTAATTTCCCCAATTCAAGGGAAATTTCTGCTGGGTCAAAGTCCTTAGGCCACGT
Source organism: Parasteatoda lunata (assembly GCA_949128135.1). Classification (NCBI taxonomy): domain Eukaryota; kingdom Metazoa; phylum Arthropoda; class Arachnida; order Araneae; family Theridiidae; genus Parasteatoda; species Parasteatoda lunata. The sequence continues at coordinate 101,371,739 of OX421970.1, forward strand.
ATGAGAACTTTAAGGTACTTGGATTCTACTTTCTCAACTGTTGTAGTATTTTCTATAGCATTGCTGGGGTTCTCTTTCGAAGTTTCCATCTGAACTGGAGTAGGTTTCTCGGGCAGAGTTAGAGGGTCAGAAGAATTTGTAGGCATTGTTGAGTCTACTTTGGTTGTTTTCTTCTTCTTATTCCTCTTTCTCTTTTTGATAGCTGGTTCCTCAGGAAATGCAGTCGGATGTTCTGTCTCAGAGGCAGAAGCCTCCTCGCTAGGGTGCAAGTCTGGTTCAGGTTCGATGATGATGTTAGGTGTAACTTCTTGTTCAGAAATTTGACGCTCTTTATCCTCAATAACTTCGGTAGAAGCCTTGAGTAGATTACCAAAATAAAACTGTATTCTTGTGTCAGGATCATCTTTGTACTTTAGAGCCAAATCTCGAATTGATTTGTACGTGTCCAAGCTGAGTGCATTGTTATTAAGACTCATAATTTGAGACTTAACAGTGCGGTAACTATGTCCTGGGAAAAACTTCCATGGGATTCCACAGTTTTGTAAAATACTTTCGACCGGTCGAGGGTCGAGATATTCATATCTACCAGAATAATCGGTAACTCCTCAGCAGGAAGGGACCTTCCCTCCGCGAGCGGTTCGCTAATAAGACATAAGTCGGAGCAGAGTAAAAACACGTCTTGTCTCTATCGAGGCTCTCTGGTCTCTACGCATACACCATGGCTGAAAGCCCTTATTTAGCAAGACGGAAAAGAGAAAAAACTGGTATGTAAGACATTTCATTCCAGCATTTTTTTCGAAAAAAATTAAATATCCGTAACTATCCAGATTTCTTTTATAATTTTAGCATATATATAAAACTGCTTCTTTTCCAAGATAAGCAGCCATTGACATCGACCATGAAGCCATTAAAGCACGGATAAGACAGAAAGTCAAATACCTCAACTTTTACTCCGCTGACGGAACTTTGAAAATTGAAGAGATAGATCGTCAAATTCAGAGTTACCAAGCTAACGCCGATAGATGTACAGAGATGATCAATTCTACTACAGACAAACATAAATTTTATCCATTTTTGTATGAGTGGATTTACTCTATTGAAGAATTGGAATCTCTCAAAGACTCACAGATGACAAGAACTGTTGATACTCCAAAAATTCCAGAAAAGCCAATCCCTGTGGATACTCCAATAACTCCAGATGAGCCAATTTCAGTCGCTACTGACAACACAGAAGAGACTATCTCTACCCCCATCCCAGAGACTGACTTAACCACTGCAAAGAACCCAGAGACTGCTACACCCGTAGATAAACAAACCAAGAAAAGGAAGAAGGGTAGTGTCAACCCGGCGACACTAAAAAATCCTGATTCCGAACCCGAAGGTGAACCACTCCACCCGGAGAAAAAGATAGCTCCCGAACCAGAGACGGAGGAACCCACCCCAGATCAGATCACTACTGAAGCTCCGGCAACCGTCGAGGCACCAGTTGAAAATCCTGAACAGACCATAACCCTGCAGCCCACCAGCAGTAGGTTAAAAGTTCTCATCCGAGTTCTCATCATTCACCATCTCGAAAGAGACCTCTCAGATATTGGTCTACAGCCATTCAAAATCGAACAGATGAAGAAGAGGCGGGGCCTTGAACTTAAGCTCCTCCCCCTCTACATAGTGATACTGAACGATGATCCCGAACATCGAGGAATCTTCAAAGTTGACCGACTCCTAAACACAACTGTTCAAGTGGAAAGATTTCGTGGCGGCCGCTACGAAATACAATGTTTTAGATGCCAAGGCTTCGGCCACACCCCGAGGAACTGCACCAAAGAGCCAGCCTGCATGAAATGCGCGGGTGCGCATTTCACCTACACCTGCAAAAAAACCCAGATAGAGCCTCCATTATGTGTGAACTGCAAGGAAGCCCACCCAGCCTGTTTTACAGGTTGCTCAGCCAGGCCGAAGAGAAAGTCCAGACCAAGGAGGAGACAACAACATCGAACTACAACCAACCCAGTAACCAGATTTACTCACATCGTGAGAGAACTCCAGGATCTCATGAAAGATACAGAATTAGTCACCCTGATCCAGTCCCTTCTCCCTACCAAGAACTAGACACGGAGAAGCAGCCATTGAAGGCGGCCAAAGCCAGTTAGTCATAGTCGCCTTAGGGCACACTTCAGATGAAGAAGTGAGGTGCCCGCATTCGCGGGCAGGTACTTCAGAAAAACTTATATCCTGTCCAGTCAGTCCAAGATAAAGTAGATATTGTTGAATAGTTTAATAAAAGAATAAGTAAACTCCTCCCAAAAACTAGCTGTAACCGAAAAAGTTTTACTACCAGCCTTTCCTCTTTTCCGTCTCGCTTTCACCCCTGGCATACACTCCTTATTTTATTAGATTAAGACTTGGTTCGTATATGAGAAAAATAGACTAGAGCCATCGGATTAATATCGAGAAGCAAGACAAGATTATGTCCTGCGTGTCCACTACCAATTGTTTTGTAGAATGTAGGCGTTACTTTCTATAATAATCTTTTGTCCTTCATATGAAATTAGTGATTATAAATCACACCACTATATAAATATTTTTAAAATTTGAAAGTCTTTTCTAAATTATATATATTGCAGAAATTCATGGTAGTACATATAACAAGGTTCTATGATTTCCAAAAGTGGATTGATCATAAGAACGAAATTCTATACAAAATAATACTTATATTTCATTCGTTTCTAAAATTTTTCCCTTCTGAGAATGATGAATAGTGGTTAGTAGAAAGTAGGCGTTACTTTCCGTATTGAACATTTGATCTACACCACTATTTAAATAAGTATTTAATTTTCAAGCCGGAGATCTGCCACCACCTACTCAAGATATTCACACCCTTCCTGTGGAAAATTCTACAATTTTTTTAAAGCCAAAAGTCACCGTTGCCCTAGGGCAAATTTTTACAGATTACGAAATGAGATGTGCGCTTCACGGGCAGGTACTTCGCATAACCACATTTCAAGTCTTAATAACTTTTGCAATAGATAAAAGTAAAGTAAAGTATACACTGCAAATTAAAGTATTATTCAAATAGCTCTATGATTTCCACAAATGGCTCGATCGTAAGAGCGATATTTAGTAAATTATAATTCTTGGTTGTTCTTCGTTCTTTCAAATCTTGATTGTGCTTATGTTAAATATATCGGCTTCAATGATCAATTATAATAAAAATAGAAAAGAAAATTGCTGTTGCTCTTCATTATAAGCATAACAGTGATACAGCCGGAAGTGGTAATTAAGGTGCGTCGATTCTGGTTAATTACGATAATTCGATTTTAAAATGAAAAGGAAATTATTTTTGATTTTCCAATATTTCAAAATGTAAACGTTGGACTTATTATCTGACATTTTTTATTTTTTTAAAGATGTTATTTGTATAAAAATGCTGTACTAAAACCAAATTTACTTAAGTTATTAAAAATTTATGATTCATGAAGCTAGGGCTAATTGCCTTTACACCTCAGTTCAAGTCTTTCAGGAAAGGATAGGAAAAAAGAGATCCTGCAAAACATTTGGGGCATGATTCTGATGCGCAATCAGAAGGTTTTATAAAATTCACAGTATTTCTTTTCGATAAAATTGAAATATATATATATATATATATATATATATATATATATATATATATATATATATATATATATGTAATAAAAGGGCTAAAATCCCTTTTATCAGTGTTATAGATAGCTTAAATAATGCAGTCGTAAGCCATCATACGTTCTAAAATGGTTTATTAACAGTAGGTTGGTATTGATAACAGTCCACATCCGCTCTCCACAAGGGAGAGGGTGGACAAGACTTCTGTCAATTCTGGAACAACTTATCAGGATCACAACATGATGGAAAGGACATGCGAAAACCATTGCTCTCGCATTTTATTATGGAAGTGAAAAGGGGGAGTGAAAAGGGATGGATATATTATATGGAAGTGAAAAGGGGGAGAGATTCTAAAAATAACTCAATCGTATGTTATTAGCCTTGACTTCCCAAAATAGAATCTCTCTACGCTTATTCTTTAACAAAGACATTTTATGAAAACGAAAGAGTTTTAATTCTTTTATTAATACAAAAGTATTATAATTTTTGTATTACACACACACATATATATATATATATATATATATATATATATGAGGGAAAAATTACAGAACAATGAAAAAAGGGGAAAAAAGAAAAATAATGAAAAAAGAAAACTAACAAAAAACCGGGAGAAAAAGGACAAAAAAAAATTTTTTTTTAAAAATCCGGAAAATAAAAGATATAATCTTTTTATCAGCCCACACGATTATATCCGCAATATCAGAAAAAACTCTTTTTTGCGGATATAATCGTGTGGGCTGATGAAAAGATTATATCTTTTATTTTCCGGATTTTTTTAAAAAAGAAAATTTTGTCCTTTTTATTTTTCCCTCCTGGTTTTTGTTATTTTTCTTTTTGTATTATTTTTCTTTCTGTTATTTTTTCCTTGTTTTATCTACATTTTGATCTTATTTTATGAGTTCTATTTACTTGCAGCTTATGCGCAATAAATAAAACTCATGTAAAATGGCAAAACTCCCTGCCTTAGCGTAGGCAGCGCATTTCTACGTTAGCAAGTTTAGCTACTCATTGGATAATGACTTTGTCATTCTCTTTAATGCCTTTATGTAACTATCTTTAATTTGTGTTATTCCTGGATTTTTTTCAGTATTTACAATTTTTTTTTTATTGCATGTAGTGGAAAAATTCACGTTACTGAGAGAAAAGAAGAAAAAAAATTTCTACCAAAAACAAGGTTTTTTAAAATTAAGCTTGCAGACAATTTAAAAAGGATTTTTTTTTTTTCTCTTCAAGTTATCAAAAAATTCGAGAAACGTAAGTTCAGTTTAACGAGGTATGACATTTTACGGTCTAATTTTCAGGTAGAGGATAAAATCAGCTTACAGGATAAAAACAGGTATTTGGTAGAGGAAGAAGACTTCAATATCTTTTTTACCATTAATGGTAAGTGAACGAGATCATTCAACTGAGAAAAAATCAGTACTTCTGAATAAAAATTGGGGAAAATCTCTCATAATAGTCCCGATGATTTGTTACTTCTTAGGAAAAAAGGGAAACCTGAGTAATTAAAATTAGTCCATTAAATAGGTCGAGGGAATAATGTGGTTCTCACCGCTAGTAAAGAGAAAACTATAAAATGTTAATTCATACATACTTGAGATCTAAATATTTTTTTTTTAATGGCGGTCACTTGAAACTATTGTCCATTGGCCACAGAAAGTTCCAGAACTGCTAACTCTCTTTTCGTTACCCAGTGGGCACCTGTGGCGAAGCAGCGTCGCCCACGTCACACTACCACAACCCGTTTATAGGGCGGGTCACATTCATATATTCACACACAAAGGAGAAAGGACATAGAACACAGATAGAGAGAAAGAAACATCCATGCCTTGCCTGGAATTCGAACCGAGAACCTTTCTGATGCAAGGACAGTTCCCTGCCCCCTACACAGGCCGGTCGGCAAGATCTAAATATAGAATAAGAAAAGAGAGAATGAATAATGAAGTGTGAGGAAGCGTTTAGTTTTAAATAATAAATTAAGAAGAATTTAGATTGAGAAATAACATTAAAAAATTAGTTGAATCTTTTTATATTACGTCTATATATACAAAAAAAAAAAATTTTTAAAAATAAGTAATTACCTCATAAGAAAACTGAAAGGATTATCACAATAAGAGAATTCTAAAAAACAATAACTGGAAATAGCATACTAAATATTAAATTGGGAATACCAAAACAGGAGATACTATATATTTGTGACAGGAAATAACATCATAAAAATAAAAAAAAGAACAACGAACTTAAAGTGGATGCACTGACATGCATGGAGCTTCGTCAGGAATTACCGTGCACTCAGTGCAGGATCAGTTTCAGCGGTTGGTGGTATGTTACAGCAAACAACCATACCTCCGTTTGCCCCCAGAAAAAAAAAGCAGCAATCTTGTATACCGTAAGCAATATACTGTTATCTTGAAAATCGAAATAGAAGTACTACGTAAAATCACCAAGATGGGTAACAGAAATTTTCGAATTTTTCAAAAAGTTGTAGGTTCGAGTATCATGCAATTATGTGGGTTCGAATTTTTGTAAAAAGATGAAGAAAAAGAATCATAAAAAAATAAACTCTTTACACATTAATAAATTGTCCTTAATAAATCTATTAGAAATATAGACAGGCACCCGATTATGTTTCAATGTAAAAAACCCAGCCTTCAATGCTTGGGTGGCCCTTCTATAGCATAAAATTACGCATTACTTCGCCTCGGAATGCATTCCACAACTAAATTAATTACTTGGCTATAAATCCAGGAGAATCATACAAAAGGATTTACAGTTTTTAAAATAAGTATGCCATTATTGAAAATAAACTTAATGCAATTAATTTGAAATATAAGACTTTTCCATAGATGCTAATAGATATATTAGAATTCCAAAAAATTTAACTTATTAACAGGAAATGAAAAATAATTTCTTTTATCAAAAACATTAATTTAAACGCTAAATCAGTCTAATGTAATGAATAAATCAAGAAAATCTGAAGTTAAATTAGATTGATTAGTTTTAACCAGACTTAATTCCTCTGAATAAATTGTGTTTGCAATATTAATAAAATCTAAACAATTGAAAATAATATAGTCATCAATAAATCTGAAGCCATTCTGGGTGGAAATCGTAGCATTTTTTTTTCTTCAAAGAAGTGTAAAAAAAAGGTCAGCAAGAATGCTTGATAAATTGGTACGTTGTGGTATGCCGACAATCTGCCAGAAAAATACCCTCACATTTAAAGATAAAATTATTAAAAATTCAAAAATTAACAATATTATGCCAGTATTCGAAATCGATATCTAGAATATTAAAATCATAAAAGTATGAAAAAAGAACATCTTTAAGTTAGTCCAGTGGAATACTCGTAAAACGGTCCTTGAAATCAAAAATGAATCGAAATCAAAAATGAATCAAAATCAAAATTAATCTATGGATCAAAAATGAATCTAAATAACATCGTAACTAAAATTTTATTTCTATAAGAATACGAAACTATTCCTAAATAAATACTTAACATAAACCTAACTATTCAGTACTATTTAAACTATTGCTTATGCTACCAAAATGAATATAATTAAACACTATTAATTTAACGAATAACACTTTTTTAACACTAAAATTATTACTTAAGACAGCCGAACAAAATTAATAATAACTATAGCGTTGCCAATCTATAAAAGAATAACAGAGTTGCCACATAAGAGAAATACATTCGAACCTCGATTTAACGAATTCATAGGGACCGAAAATATTATTCGTTAAATCGAGGCTAATTCGTAATATCGGGGGGGAATAAAACTATGACTAACCATACGGGATATCCGAACATCTCTAATAATCAAATACACAACATAAATACACTTTTTATTTCAGGAATACAGCGAATAATTACGCGCTGGTTAATTTGAAATTTTAAATTAAAATTGAATTTAAAATTTAAGAAATTCTCTTTCGACGTCATGAAAACAAGAAATTTACATCCTGCTGCATTAGGTAAGTTTTCACCGTTTCCTAACCGTGCAAAGAATCAGGAAAAATAACAGTTTTCACTGGAAATTCATTAACATCGACTTCTGTGTCAGAGTCGCTATTCCTATAAATCTACTTCATTAACCACATAAAATTCGTCAAATCACGAAATTCGTTAATTAGGGGTTCGTTAAACAGGAGTTCCGACTGTATGTGGATTAAAATTAATTTGGTTGTTTTTCTAACTATACCATTTTGAAAATCGTGGTGTGCTAGAACTTCCAGCTTAGCATTTGTTTTCTTTGATTTCTATTTTCAACAACAAAACCTGCAAAATTGTAACTGTAACTTTTATCCGCCTCACGTACCATTTTTTTTAAGAAAAAAAAAATACAAAAAATCAACATATTTTTTTATTTCATTGATAAACAAAAGAAACTAAAACGAAACCTAATTAACAAGTTTTAAGATGAAATTTAGTTTTTTTTTTTTTTTTATAAAAAACATTTAATTTACAATCAGTTTGCTATCCCGAGTTATTAAGGGCAAAAGGAAAAAATTTAAATATTAGTCTTTGTATGATAGTTTTTGAAACAAGGAACAACACAAAAAGATTCTTTCCAAACACCAGTGAAGTGATACGCCATTATATTACCCTTTTCTTCTGTGTAAATTCAGCAATCATCGTATATATTAATTAGCACAAAACACGTGTGCAGTTCCACAATCCAACAGCAAAACTTGCCAAACTTCCAATCACAGCAGATTAATATTATTATTATTGCTTCCGACCGAGTAAAAACGTGATAAAACAAAACTTACTGACAATTTCTGCTACGCCCGAGTTATCCCAGGATAATATATACATACCCGAGTTAACTCGTGATAATCAGGGGAGCGGTTAAAGTTTACACAGAAAAAAAAAGTCATTTAAACCACCAGTTTTTAATAAGATATTTTATATTTACTGTATATAACCAGGCCCCTCTTCCCCACTGGGCACTATGGGCACGTGCCCAGGGCCCCGCGATCGAATGGGGCCCCCTAGTTCCTGCCAGATTACCAAATGATAACCGATACATTATTACCGAAAAACATTAATTTTGAAAAATCTGATGATAATGACTTACTACAATACCTACGCTTATTATATTAGCTTTAGTTTGCCGCATGCGGATAGCTATACCTTGTACAACATAGCTTGAACTTTTTGACAGATGGGTCAGTGATGGGAAACAGAAAATATCTATTGGTGTAAAAAATGTGTTGGCTAAATATGTGGCTGTATGTATGTTTTAAACTATTCAAAATAAATAAATTCATTCGTCAATCAATTTTATTGCACTAGACATAAAAACATTGGGTAGGTAAGAAACCATTGTTTTCAGTTTTTCTATTTAAATTTTACCTCGAAGCAATAAAAACCACTTAAGACTTTCGGAAAATGCTTGAGTCCTTAACAGGTACTTTTATGTTGTGTGTCTATTCTTATGATTATTATCAATTTTTAATATTATTAAAATAAGAAGATATTGTTCGTCGTTGCAAAGTTATATCGATTTCAGATTTGACATCTGTCAAAAAGAAAGATCAAACTAATAAATAAACAGGGTATAATACTCCACTCTCTCTCAAAAATGAGTTTTTCCGATATTAGTATGTTTAGGTTAATTTAAATACCTATATGTAAGTATAAGAATACAATTTTAAAAAAAATTATTAAATTAAAAAAAGAATTATTTGATGCGGTGTGGTTTATGTCTTAAAGAAACCTATTCGAACGTCATTCGTAATACCAAAGACAAAAAAGGGGAATTCCCGATTCCCGATCGTCGTTTGACTTGACGAACGGGAATTCCCTTCAAGTATTTGTCTGCGATGTTGTGGCGTTTGTTTTGTTTGTAGTTGTTAGTTTGTTACTGACTGTGCTCGAGCTCTGATAAAAAAAATAGTATTGTTTGATTAAATCGTCGTTTTGTCTGTTTTGTGTTAGCGAATATTTTCGTTATAAAATTAATTAAATAGTGAATTATAATATAAAATGTCGAAACGGTCATATCCTAGTGGATCTGAAAAAAGGAAAAAAGCTCTACATCAGAAAGAAGTAATTGAAAAGTTACCAAAATTAACATCATATTTTACTACTACTACTGGAGAAACTTCTGTAAGTAGCAATCAACTCATAAATGTTCCACATGATGACTCAGCTCAATTACAAATTGCGGGAATTTCTAAACCTTCATGTTCCTATTTTGAAAAAGAGATTGAATCAGAAAGCGACTATTCCTACGACGAAAGTGCAACGACTTCAGTGACTTCACTAAAACCGACAACCCCAACTGTGTCAATTGAACAGCAGTTTTCCAACACAGAAGAATTAATATCGCACGATCCCGCCGATTATTTTCGCGAAAAGTTTGTTGAAATAAATCGCGAAATTTTAATTCGTAAGGGACCAGTATATTTTCAAAATAAAGATTCTGACTTTTCCGAGGCATCCAGAACATACAAAGATGGTAATAAATTAGTAACGAGATATTTCAACAAAGCATTATTTATTCGCAAATTAAAGAACAATGAAAGCGTCGAAAGAAAATGGTTGCTGTATTCGCCTTCCAAATGCTCTGTATTTTGTTTTTCATGCTGCTTATTTAACCCAACTGATGTTAATCTTTGCTCTCGGAATGGATGTAATGATTGGAAGCATATTAATCACATAATTTTAACACATGAAAATAGCCCAGCGCATAAGCAATCTATGATGACTTATCTGGCACGAAGTAAAGCGGTTGGTAGAGTAGATATAGACTTATTATCTCAACATCAAAAGGAAGTGGATTACTGGAGAAACGTACTTAAACGGATTGTAGCTGTTGTAAAATTTTTGGCATCGAGAGGGCTTCCATTTCGCGGCGACAATGAAATCCTAGGATCTCCAAACAATGGAAATTATTTGGGTTGTGTGGAATTATTGAGTGAATTTGATCCATTTCTTGCAGATCACTTAAAAAAATTTGGGAATCCTGGAAAGGGTAACATTTCTTATTTATCAGCAAATATCTGTAATGAGTTTATTGAAGTAATGGGAAAACAGGTTCTAAAAAAAATTATAAATGAAGTTAAATCAGCAAAATATTTTTCCATAAGCGTTGACAGTACGCCCGATCTGTCTCATATTGACCAGCTAACTTTCATCATTCGATACGTAAAAGACTGTGTTCCTGTTGAAAGGTTTTTGAAATTTATACCTATTAAAGAACATAAATCTAAGTATTTAGCGGAGACCATCTTAAATTTTTTAGAGATACATGATATTCCCATAAAAGATTGCAGAGGACAAAGCTACGACAATGCTTCAAATATGTCGGGAAAGTATAGTGGTCTACAAACAAGAATCAAGGAAAAATGTGAATTTGCCACCTTTATACCATGTGCAGGACATTCACTAAACTTGGTAGGTGTCCATGCTGCTGGGTGTGTACCGGAGGCATCACAGTTTTTTGAAATAGTTCAGAAAGTGTACAACTTTTTTTCGGGCTCTACCCACAGATGGAATATGTTAACAGAACATTTAGGTTCAAAAAAAGTTGTTAAGAGTCTTTCACAAACCAGATGGTCAGCCCGAGCTGATGCAGTAAGTGCTTTGCATGGGGGTTATAAAAGAATATTAGAAGCTTTAATCACCATCGCAAACGATACTGAACAGGCACGAGAAACAAGAGACGAAGCCCTTAGTCTGTCTAGAAAAATGGGAAATCTAGAATTTATTATACTGACGGAAATCTGGAGCACTATATTGGAAAGAATAGACAAAACAAGTAATTATCTTCAGAAAGAAACAATAACACTGGACGTTGCAACCAATTTGTTGACTTCACTTTATGATTTTATTACTAACCTCAGGGATAAATTTGATAACTTCGAATCATCTGCCAAAGAAAATAACCCAGAATCTGACTACAAGGATCTATCTCAAAGAACAAGACGTAGAAGCTCACGGCAGAGTTTTTTTGATGGCTCTGCGCCATCAGTCCAATTGAATGGAAAAGAGCGATTCAACGTAGAAACCTTTCTCCCAATAATCGATACCTTGAGTGTTCATCTAAAACAGCGACAAAGTTCATATGAGATCGTCAGTCAACGTTTTAGTTTATTTTTTCACTTAAAAACTCTGAATTCCGAAGAGATACGACAAGGATGCAAAGAATTTTCTCAAATCTATCACGAAGATGTAAATGAAAAAGAGTTAGAAATAGAATGTCAACATTTAAAAGAATACTTAATAAATGTTCAGAGTGAAAATGAAGCATCTAACAGTGTACAGGAAGTATATAATCTATTAAAGCAAAACAAAATTGAAGACACATTTCCTAACGTAGAAATTGCATTGAGAATATTTTTAAGCATGATGGTAACTAACTGCAGCGGAGAACGCTCCTTAATTGAAACGAATAAAAAATGAATTAAGAAGTACAATGCTTCAAGAGAGATTAAATAGTTTGTCGCTGATGTCCATAGAATGTGATATTCTCAATACCATAGATTTTGAAGAAGTGATTAACGATTTTGCTCATCTTAAATCTAGAAGGGTACCTTTGCAATCAACATAGAATTAATCTAAGGATTTTAAGTTAAGCGAGTTACTTTTGTAGATTATTTTTTATATTTCCTATTTTTTTATAGCTAGTAACTAAATAAAAATAAATTTAGAACCTTGTTTGTCTTTCTTTATCTATTGTAACTAAATAGTGTTTTCTCAAGGTCATAGGGGCCCCATGATCCTAATGTGCCCAGGGCCTCAAATAGTTTAAAGACGGCCCTGTATATAACAGTGAGGAACAGCCTTAATAGGAGGATTCGTTGAGTTCAGCTATGTCCTTAAGGCGTTAAAGACCGCCCTTATGGGTGGCAATCTCCTGACCTCTATGGAAATCCATTGCAGGCTAGAGATGGGCAAAACTGCTACTTCTCAGTCACTGTTACTACTGCTACTGGGACCCAAAAGTAACAGTGACAAATAGCAGTGACTGTTATTATTTCGATATAGAATTAATCGATATCGTATATCGATTAATCGTTATAATTTATCAGAATTTAATATAGATCAATCGATTAAATATTTTATTAAATAATCGATATGATTAGATTTTTGTAAAATTAATCGATATAATTAGTTTTTCGTATCGATGTAATTAGTTTTTAGTAAAATTAATCGATATAATCAATTTTAAATGTAGTTAATAAAAATAATTAATCGTTATACTGAGTAGTCATTTTTATTACAAGTGATGATTTTTATCAACCAATGTATATCATATAGTAGTATGATTTTTATTAACTAATGTATTTCGTAGTACAAATTATACTAGTATGATTTTTAATAACCAATATGGGACTTTATTTAATTATTGTAAAATGTTAAAAATAACATAAAGAAAGCTTCTATCTCAGATAATATATTAATTTAAGACTCATAATTTTTCGCGTTACTAATATTTTCATAATGCTATTACAGTGAAAATCCAATCTTTAAATTTTCGTAGTTGAGTTATCGGCATTTAAAAACGATGAATGCTTACATTAATTCGATATTTAGTTTTAAAGGACACTGATTTTCTTTATTAAGTGTACAGTAAAGTGCAAACTTAATCACAAGTAAAATTTTAGAAATGTTGTCAGACAAAAAATTTCACCGTATTCATGAAATTCTTCATAGCTTTTCAACATTTTATGAAAGTTTTTCTTCTTTATAAAAGAAAAGAATGCATAGTGTGAAAACAAAAATACATAAAAAATTTATTTGTTGTTATGATGAGCAATTTCGTCATTCCATTTATTTCGTCGTAGCATTTATTTCGTACACCAGGTTTTGTTGTAATAATCAACAGATGGCGCCACTAAACATATTTTTTCATTTTGAATGAAGTTTTATATAGTTTTATATGTAATATCATAAAAATTCATATCATACACATAAATGGAGCTTCTATCTGAAGGGAAGGCGATAGATAAAAAAGTATTTTAAAAATAAAATATTATAAGAAAATAATTTCAATTAATTTTTTCCTTCAAGCTTTGCAAAATATGAATACATTTTTAGGGCGTTACAAATCTGGACGTTTTATAATGTGAAAATTATTTTATTTAAAAAAAAAATTTGCAAGGCGTCCAAATTTGAGAGTTAGCTTATATATACAAATATTAGCTTATACATATATATATATTCCATTTTTTTAAAAATACTCTTCTGTATGCGAAGAATTCTTTAAAGAAATCTCGAGCTCATTTTCTCTACTACAAAGTAATAAATTTTACAAAAATAATATTTACGAAAATAAAGAAAAATAATATAAATTTCATAAATAGAGCTAAACAATAAATTTAAATTTCTATTATTTATTTACATAGTTTCATTTATTTTTTCAAGCATTTTTTCTTAAATTGTTTGCTTGTTTAAAACACAAACTTTTATGTAAGTCTTGAAACAGGCAAACCAAGTTTAAAAATATGTTTAAGCCATACTTAAAAAACAAACCATGTTTAAATATATAATTCTTCACAAAGGAAAAAATGCTATTAAAGAAATGTCTCAACGCCATCTATCGCCAAAGTTTGCGTATTCATAATGTGAATAATAATTTTAGTTAAGCAGTGTCGCCATCTATGTTCTATATTTACATTTATATTGGTTAAGCTTAAATTTACTTAGTTGTATTCAAAGAGGTAAGTTTTATTTTTTGATTTGACATTAATTGATAGCGGTCTTTATCCTCTTCACGATTTTTTACAGTTCTTAAATCAAACAAAAATTAAGATAAAAAGAAAATGTCATTAGTCTTTCCCTCCCAGTTGAATTACAATAATTTAAATGAGAAACAAAATATGTTATGATCAAAATTATGCAGAAATTAACTAACTACGCACAGCTATTGGCAGAATTTTGGAAATTATATATTTATTTTAATTTATTTATTTATTTTGTAATATTCAAGCAAACTTTTTTTCCCAATAAAGTAGACAGTTTAGAGTTTCTTGAACCTGACATTTTACCATTTATTTTTAAAAAATCATAAAATAATTTATAAAAAAAATATTGATATTTAAATTTTATATATACAACTGATAACGACTTGTATTATGTAGCTTGAATAAATTTAATAGAAAACATTTGCCGCAAAATTTTGATAGTTATAAATCTTCAAATAAATATTTAAAATTAACACATTCTCGCGGCATCGAACCTGAGACCTCCTACATACTAGTGCGGAATTGTACCCACTATACACTTTCCTTTTCAGGAGGAAGTTGCTTACAAAAAATTAAAAAGTTAATTTGTGCTCTTAAAAAATAATAGATATTTTTTGAAATCTTTATTCATAAATCATCACTGATATGTAATAACTTGTACTAACTTTTCGATTTAAGGGGGGGGGGGAGTTAAAATTTTTCATTCTTTTCACATCTTAAGATATAAATAAAAATGTTTGCAGTGTCTGAAAACCTGATGTAAAAAATCCAAGTCTTTAAACAATATCTGTTTCTTCGAACATATATCATATCAACATATATCGAACATGCATAATTTTACGTTTTTATATGCTGCATAATTGATATTTATGACAAAAAATTCAGTTCCATTTAAAGAAGAAAAATCAATAAAAATTTTATTTTGTTTTAAATTTCAAGTATGAATATAAACTAAGCTATATATAATATATTCGAATTATATCTTATTTAAATATATAATATTGTATTAAGATTATTTTGAAGATTCATCATTAAAAACAATTTATCCTAATATTAAATTATAAAAATTATCAAATCAAAAACAGAGATCATTGTTTTTTTCGTTCTTTTTTTTTTTTCAAACTAAAATAGAAATTGGTTGGACTCCATTATGAGATTTGATCAAAAATAACAGCAACATTTGTCACAGGGAAGCAGTTTAAACTTAGCAACGAAAATACTTTCATTTGCAGGTTACGATATGAGGCTGGAGCATGGACAGGCATTATTCACAGGTATTTCAGTATGATTTTTGGAGCAGCGACCATACCTGTGACATTTGGAACAGCTAGAGTAGCAGTGATAGTTGTCACAGTGAAAGTAGCAGTGAAATTTTTCACTGTGACAGTAGCAGTGAAATCTGTCACAGTGACAGTAGCAGTGAAATCTGTCACAGTGACAGTAGCAGTGATTTTTGTAACAGTGACAGTAGCAGTGATTTTTGTAACAGTGACAGTAGCAGTGATTTTGTCACTGTGACAACTTTTTGGTTGGAACAGGCTGTCACAGTGACTGCTCCAGTCACTGTGACAAGTCACTGTTCCGTTAATTTTGACACATCTCTATTGCAGGCAAGTAATTGGGTGACAGTTAAGCTGATGAATACATAAACTAATAAAGTTCTACCAGAAAATGTCAAAAATAAGCAATGCTTTAGGAGGATGACGCTTAATTCGCGGATCCTTTTTTAAAACAATTTGAAACAGAAGAAAAATGATTTCTTAATCAGATATACTTTTTGAGTTTAAAATAGATATAAGACTTATATTGGAGTAAAGAAAATAAAATTTTGACGTGAAAATAAAAATAGTTTTGAAGCTAAAAGTCAGAGATATTTCCGCTGAACTGGTTTTTTTTTTTTTTTCCTTAATCAAAAAAAGACAAATACGCTTCTTTCTCTCTTGTTTATACTAACTCACTCTTGAATTTTATACGAGATTTTCTTTCTTAACCAAGATTTTCTTTCTTTCGGAATCAGATATATTTTTTGAGTTAAAAATAGATATAAGACTTATATTGGAGTAATGAAAATAGAATTTTGACGCTTAAATAAAACTAGTTTTGAAGCTAAAAGTCAGAGATATTTCCGCTGAACTGGTGGACACATTTTTTTTTTTTTTTTAATTAAAAAAGACAAATACGTTTCTTATTTATGCTAACTCATTCTTATATTTTATACGAAAGTAAAAATTTTCTGGCCACCAGTTTTTTGTAGTAAATTTAATATACCCTTTATATAATAGTAATTCCTCTTAGTGGGCGGGTTCGACGAGTGCAGCTATATCCTTAAGCGTAAAAGACCGCCCTTGAAGGTGGCAATTTCACGACCTCTATGCAAGCCCATTGTAGGCAAGGAAACTAAATCCATAACGAGTGGGTGACCTAACAAGTTAAACTGTTGAAACAAATAAAGCTCTATCTGAAAAATATAAAAAATAAGCAATGCTTAGTAAGGATAACGCTTAACTCGCTGATCCTTTTAGAGCCAATTTATAGAAACAAATATGAATCCTTTCTCCACTAATCAAATTTACTTGTGAAGTATAAAATAGGTAACGAATTTACACCAGGGGTGAAAGCGAGACGGAAAATAGGAAAGGCTGGTAGTGAAACCTTTTCAGTTATAGCTAGTTTTGGGGAGGAGTTTATTTATTCTTTTTTTAAATTGTTCAGTAATATCTACTTTATCTCCGGAAACTGCGGAAACTAAAACATGGTGCATCGGAGTACCTGGCCAAAAAGGCCACCTCCGTAAATTATATGATTACAAACTGAATCAAAGGCATTGATATTAAAATTATTTGGGTTAGTAAACTTAATGATAGGTAGATAAATAGTATTGTGGTAAAAGAAGATAAAACAGGGATAACACAGACAAATAAAGTCATTAATGCTTTAATAAAAAATAAAATTAAAAAAAAATATCTATAATAAGAATAATAATAAATATTAAAAAAAAAAAAAAAAAAAAAAAAAAAAAATAATAAAAAAAAAAAATTATAAATAAAAATACATTATTTATTATTATTTATAATTATTGACAAATAAGCAGTTAGTGATTAGCATTGTTAGTAATTGTATTAATAAATAGAATCAGAATGAGCCGCAGTAATTCCGCGAAGTAATTCTTGGGCCTACCCAAGAAGGTGGGAAAGGGTAATGATGAGGAGCCTGTCAGGGGGATAGAAAAATCAATAATACGAATCAGACTATGTCTTGAAGATTTTTATAGTAATGGAGAATGGCCTTAGGCCGTCTCCTGCACTTAGGGTCATCTGGGTCGTAGTTAGAGGAAGACCATATAAGGGGGTTGGAGTGTCCAGTGCTCTTAAGAAAATATTTAAGAGATCTATTTTTGTATAAGTCGAGAAGGCTAGGCGTACAGGTGTCATTACGGATATTTTTGTTCCTGAAATACCAGGGTGAATTTGTGACATTGCGGAGGGTTTTGTTATAAGCACCCTGTAAGAGCTTAAGATTTGTCTTTGCAGCCCCCCCGAAGGCGGGTGCTGCATATGTTAAAAGGGGAGTGAGAAGCATTTTAAAAATTAGAATCCTGTTATTAGTGCTGAGGGGAGAGTTCTTTTTTAGAATAGGATAAAGTGCACATTTTGCAGCTATGAATTTACTCTTAATGTTTTTAAAATGATATTTGAAAGTCAGGGTTTTATCCATAATGACACCTAAGTACGTGGCCTTCGTTTCCCATTTGAAAGAGAAGTTGTTATCAATGATAACATCCTTCTTGTAGGTCCTTTTTCTGGTGAATAGCAGCGCCTGAGTTTTGTCGATATTGAGGGCAAGTTTCCAATTTTGGAAGTAGTCAATGATGGTGAGGAGATGGTAAATAATATTCCTGTTGATATCGCTGATATACTTGCTTTGTGTGGCAATGGCTGTATCGTCAGCGTACAGTGCAGTCAGAATACCAGCATTTCTAGGGATATCATTAATAAAAATTAAAAATAGGAGGGGTCCTAATTTGCTCCCCTGGGGAACACCGCTACTAATGGGTCTTAAGGTTGAGAAGAAGGTGTTGCAGTTGACCATGAACTTTCTGTGTGTTAGGTAGGATCGTATAATTAGAATAAGTGGTCTAGGGAAATTGTATTTAATTAATTTATAGATAAGTGCATCGATCCATACCTTGTCGAAGGCTTTAGCCAAATCGAGAAAGACAGCACCTGTGTGTTTGTTGTGTAACCATCCTTCGTGTATATATTCAATGAGCCTGATGAGTTGGTGTTGTGTGGAATGTTTAGGGCGAAAGCCAAATTGCTCATCGATAATAATGTGGTTATCATCGCAGAAGTCTCTCATTCTGCACAAGATGATGTCCTCAGCAATTTTGCTCAGTGAGGAGAGTAAACTGATTGGTCGATAGCTGTCTGGTTTTGTTGGGTCTTTTCCTGGCTTTAAGATAGGTTTAATGACTGCTATCTTCCAATCAATGGGGAAGTATGATAAGCGTAGAGCTGAGTCAATAATGCATGTCAAATAGTGAATGTAGTTAAGGGGGAGTGCTTTGATAAGTCTATTATTAATTTTATCTTTACCGGGTCCCTTATTATTCTTAAGTTTTTTAATGGAGTTAATTACATCACTAAGAGGGACCGGTGTGTGGGTGTCAGGGTCAGAGCTGCAAGAAAGAAAATTATTAATACCACCTCTAACCTCTAGGTTAGTTGTATCATTTCCGACAAGGTCGTTGGTAAACTGCAATTCAAGGCTGTCAGCAATGATGTTGGCTTTCATATTGTCGTCGAAGATGACAGAACTATTATGTTTCAGGGGTGGAATGCTTGAAGATTTAGCCTTAAATTTGTTGACTGCTTTCCAAATTGAGTTATCTTGGACAGATAGGTCTTTGATATACTCGGTGTAGGATGATTGCTTGTGTGCTCGAAATTCTCTCCTAATTTTAGCGTTGATCTGATTCATTCGAGCTTTGTCATTTGGGTCACGGGACTGTTGCCACAGTCTTCTGATATTGTTTCTATCTCTGATAAGGTATCTTATATGAGGGGGTGCATTGCAATAATTGTTAGCTTCCACAAAAAATGAAGCCTCTTCTTTAGCCTTGTTAATAGAGTTAGTGAAGCTGTTAACCAATTGATCTAATTGGGTTGGGGTGTCGACAGGAGAGCTAACAAGGGGGGAATTAACTAAAATACAATTAAATTTATTCCAGTTGATTTTATTTATTTTATTATTAAGATTATTGGGGACATTAATATTGATGCTAAACTTAACAGGTAAATGATCAGAACAGAGTTCATTTAAGGTGCTAGTATTGATGAGGTAATTTAAGTTTCTAGAAAGGGCGAAATCGATCGTATTAGCTGATAAGTTCGAGATCCTGGTATTGGTGGAGGGATAGTGTACATTTAATTTAGCTAAGTTGATGAAATTGAATAGAGAGGTACCCAGGCGGTTGCTATCATTGTTGTTCCATGTGCTGTGTTTAGCGTTGAAGTCACCAGCCAAAAAAATAATCAAACCGTAGGAAATTAGATTTTCGAGGTCGCTGATAAAGGCAGCCGGGGCGTTGGGGGGGACATAGACGCTAGAAATGACAACAGATTGGGAGGGGGAGAAAAAAAGCTCAAGGGTCGTTGCTTCTAAATAATTAAAGTTAAGGTAATCAAGAAGTTTATGATTAATATTCCTTTTAATGATAATGGCAGTTCCACCACATGCTTGTGTATGCCATCGATGTGACTTGGTGTGATAAATTAGATAATTAGGTATTTTAAAAAAGTGAGCAGTGACAAGTTTGGTTTCCTGTATTAGTAATATGTCAGGGGAGTATTGGTTGATAAAATGTTTAAGTTCGTTAATTTTACTACGGAGGCCATTGGCATTCCATGATACAACAAGAAGATTTTTAAATTTACTGAAAAAGGAGTTGTTCATTTATTATTCTTTGAAGGGACTGATTTTGAGAAAAGAACTTTGATTAGATCTACTGTGCTATCAGCGTTTTCTAATTTATCAACCAGATCAATGATATTACCGAATTTATTCTCTAAAATTTCGATAAATCGAGCAACTTTTTGAAAAGTGTTTTCTACACGTTTATCGGCGTTTAGGGAATCTATGTCATCGGGGGGTAAGTCAACATCTCTGCTGGCCACTTGGGCATAGGTCGGTTGACCCAGAGGACGGGTGTACCTCTGTTGGGTGTAGTTAAATTGATTGTAATTATTTCTGTAGTTTGGTCTATTGTCATTTCTGTTGTTTATAAATCTGTTCATTCTGGACTGAGGGGCTTTAATACATTTTCTATAACTGGCTGTGTGCTCACCACCGCAAAGCACACAAGTGGCAGGGATGTCACGTGATTTGGTACAATCCCTTGACTGGTGATCCCCAGCGCATTTAACACACCGGGGTGCACAGCGGCAGTTGGACGCTCCATGCCCCCATGATTGGCAATTAAAACACTGTAAAGGATTTTTCCTGGGTTTAAAGCTCTCAACCTTGACCTCAACGTATTGAAATTCACTAAGCTCATAAATAGTTCTGTAATCACTCATTTGACTGAGGTAAATAAGAAATATAGGTAAAGGATTTTTGTCTCTAGTTCTTTTAAGTTGCTTAACATCAATTACGCTGTAGCCAAGGTCCAGGAGATCTTGTTTCACTTCCTCAACAGGGGTGCGGGGGTGAATTCCTTTAATAACAACCTTAGCTGGTTTCTCATTTTTATTGGGGAGTACCCAGTAATCTATTTTAACTTGGTCTAAAATTTTTGTAATATGTCTGTGAACCTCTGAATTTTTAGGGAAGACAAGAATAGTCTCATTACTGGCGAATTTCAATCTATATAGTTTTTTATCAATTTCAGTGCTTAGGGTACACACAAGATTCCTAGGCTCCATGTTTTTAACGTTAATAGGGGGAGTGCTATCGTTATTATCATCCATAACATCGTTATAAAAATCAGTATCGGGGTCAAAATATTCATTTGATTTAGTTCTCCTGACTTTTATACTATTATCAATAACACTATCTTCGTCAGTATCACTATATTCGCGTGTTCTCTTGTTACTGCAAGAGGGGAGTGTCTCCATTCTATCATCATGGGAGTTATGTTCGTCATTATTATAACTAACACTAGATAGTGCCTCAATTCTATCATCATGGGAGGTCTTATTAGAAAAATTATCATTAATATCACAAGATAAAACATTTTTTAAAACAACATCAGATACATCATTATTTACGGAAGAGGAAGGAGAGGTAGGAAGTTTAGTTTTAGTAACTTTACGTTTCTTAGGCCAATGATTCAGCAAATAATCATACAAATTGCACTTACCTTCTAAGCTTGGTAAAGTATCAGTAAGGCTTTTGAGCAGATATTTAGATTGCTCAATCATAAAATTGTCATTATTACGCGATACGGACTGAAGATGTCCGCGTTGTTTCGAAATGCTTTTTATCCTCTCGTCTTTTAACGCTTTTACGACACTAGCACATTTAGTGAATTCCAATTTATTGAGGCTATTTGCCTCATTGAGGATATCTTCATCACGGCTCAATTTAGAGGGGATGGCTTCCCAAACAAATCGTGGTTTGTTTATACATAAATGCTCTGGAGAGTTATCCCTTTTAAGCACAGGATTTTTCACAATATCACAAATTGGTTCACTCATTTTGCAGACAAGAAAAAGTTATCCACGTGCTCCAATGGAGTCAAGTAATCTCCTACGGGGACCTCACTCCGACCTTGAAAGAGGACTGAGTCGTCTTGCTTCACGCACACCAGTTGACCACACGTCCTTCTTGTTCCGTGAGTTGACGAAGGTTTTCATATCCTACACGTGAAAGGAAGACAGTCGACGCCAGGATCTCTAAAATCATTATCAAGATCATAGTTGATGCTCTCCATGAAGAAAAACTTTGCGATACTTTATCTCCGAAAAGAAGCAGTTTTATATATATGCTAAAATTTTAAAAGAAATATTGATAATTACAGATATTTTATTTTTTTCGTAAAAAATGCTGTAATGAAATGTCTTACGTACCAGGTTTTTCTCTTTTCCGTCTTGCTATATAAGGGCTTTCACCCATGATTTACACATTACTAACGAAAATTGAATTTTGATGAGTAAATCATGCTAGTTTTCAAGCAGAAAGACAAAATCATTTTCTGGCAGCATTAAAAGAGACAAATACTTTTTATTTTTCACTCTTTTTCTTAACCCATTCTTGAATTTTATACGAAAGTAGGCCAACACGACATCTTACTTGGACATGCGCAAGAAGACATGTTAGGCATACACATTTTTTTTTCTTCTTCTTTATAGGCAGTTTTCAAAAGATGGGAGTCTAACACAGACCTAAACCTTAAGCTTTGACAACAAATACGTTTAGATTTCGTTCACACTAAAGTTTTTAGAACAAATTTATAATTATGTCTAGCGACAGCTAACAAATTATTGCAGAAGTTTTCTTTGTATAACGTAGAAAAATATTTTTGTTTTAAAACGGAAAGGACTGATTGTGGACATTTATTATGTTAGTGAGCTAATCCAACACCGAAGAAAAAAAAAATTTCAGCAAAAATGAAAGATGTCTGTAAAAGGGTATTCCTTCTCGGGGGTGACTTTGTGCTGCCATCTATATTTTATTTTGATAACTACTTCCAACAGAAACAGTATATAAATATTTATATTAAAATAAAAGTATAAATAGGATGATTTCTGGATAGGTCCCCACAAATGTCAGTAATTTAGTGTTTAGGTGCATACCCAAAAAAGTAACTGTTACAGAAAAATCATACTGTTATTTTTAACAAATTAGATAAGTATTATTAATTGGATTAGATAATTACTTGAAACTTATTTATGCACCCTTGAAATAATTTCTTAACTATTTTAATATTTCTTGAATGCGACACTAACGAAGAAAAATAATAATAAGTTTTATTTACTGAGTAAGCTGCAAGCACATAGAACATTATATAATGGGTTATTTCTG
The DNA here is from genome assembly GCA_949128135.1 of Parasteatoda lunata. NCBI lineage: Eukaryota > Metazoa > Arthropoda > Arachnida > Araneae > Theridiidae > Parasteatoda > Parasteatoda lunata. The sequence continues at coordinate 101,395,106 of OX421970.1, forward strand.
TCACACGATTGCATTGATGATATACTTGTGTGAGCTAATGGCGAGATTGCATCGTTTTCTTTTTTTGTTTTTCGAATTTTTAATTTTTTTTTTCTTTGAATTATAAATATTTTTAAAAATATTTTATTTATTAATAATTTTTGTTCTCTATAATAAATTTATATACTTTTTCCCTTCACATTATTATATTGACATTTTATATTATATTGATTGATGTATTTTGCTTTGGCTCTATTAACACAAATATTAGAAAACACTCTTTTTTGCAGATATAATCCTGTAAGCTGATGATGAGATTATATCGTTTTCAAAATTATCACCTCGAGAGGACATCGAATTTCAAAGGATCTTTCGAACACAGAATATGCAAATTCATTTCGAGTTCTAATCGAAATTAGAAGAAATTTGTTCAAAGATACCATTTCATAGAATTTACACTGAATGGTAACGCCTACTTTCTATATGTGGAACTCGTTGCGTTCATATTTTTAATGAAATTTTACTCTTTTGTTTCATGCATACAAAAACAAATGAAATAATCAAGATCTGAAATGTCTATTAATCAAATTTTAAATTAATGATAGAAAAACCACATCTAAGTAATATTAACTGCGTTAATAAGGGCGAATTTCGTTAAAGTGCGATCTTCGTTGTGCGTCATCATTTCATTCTCCATTGCCCGAACCAGTTCAAGTGCAACTATGAAATTCACGGCAATAGCTACATTCATTACCTTATTTTCTTCGAGAGAAATTCCAATTTATGGTATTTTAAAGAACGAGTTGTTAGTGTTTTTGAATTAACATGTTGGTGAAACATATTTTTGTTCTAAGATGAACTTTACAAAGAGATGCTTCATTAATTGGTTCCAATTTAGTAAAACAAATTAAGATGCACTTCGACTATAAATATAGCTTTTCAAAAATTAACTAAGAAAAGGAAAAACAAATTTCTCATTAACGGAAGTTCGAATGTCAAATGCATTAAAATCATAGTAAAACGATGTAGTCTATTTATTTGGTCTTTTTGGGGGGAGGGAGGGGGGAAGTATAATCCCTTAGTCTATTTATTTCTTGGGGTTTTATTCTCTTTTCTGATTCTCAGCGGGATGTCACGAGAATATTTTACTTTTCTTCTACCTTTATACATAGCGTAACGATTGTTATAAAATATATGATAATTCAAAAATTTAACATTAAGTATCCCTATAATTAAATAGAACAATAGAGGTGGACATGGTCTGAAGTACAGATACGTACTTGTGTTGATCCATCATGTCTTCCACAATGATGAATGCACCCACAAAATGCAACGAATGCATTCCCTTGCCCTCAATGACCCCCAATCCTGCTTGGATCCTCCCGCATTTGCTGCAGGGTGTATGCTTTCAAGCGTTATATGTAGTATCCATCAGTCCATCTATCTGATAGAGCATAAAACGTAATTGGTAAAATATTTTTAACCTCGAAAAACTCACCATACGCGATTACATGTGCGAATGGCTCTTGTCTTAGCGTGTGTTATTGTCGCCTTTTATAAGTTTAGCAAATTGTGGGCCTCAAAGTTTTCTTTCTCAAAATTGGTGGCATGTACGATTTAATTGGGGGCATGCCATGCAAAATTGATGGCATGCATAAGGATGTTGGGAGCCGCTACTTTATCTCACCACATCTTTGAGGGGTTTTTTTACACTCATGTAGGGAAAAAATTTTGATTAGTTTATCATTATTTTATGCCAGTGAACTTTTATGGTTGTTCCCAGCAATTTGATCTTTATCATTTTTCGTGATTTTTTTTTTTTTAACAGCACCATTTTTATTCTTAGTTTTTTGTGCATAACGTTACCATTTACGAGGCATCAGTGTTAAAAAAAGTGTTAGAAGTTACAACGCATCAGCGTTAGAAGTTGCGATGCGTTAACGTTCGAAGTTAAGACACACGCATGAAACGAAATCGTTAAAAATTAAATCGAATCTCGCAATAACATCAAAATGTTTAGTTTCTCGCTTCTAAAAACATAATTTACTCGAACACTGTTTTTTAAGTTTATTTTCTTCCAAATTTACATTTCTTCTCGAACTCGCATGAAATTTCCATCAAGCAAAGTCTGTAACTTATGCGAAGTTAAGTAGTCCATCAAACTAAAGCCGAGTCTGCTACCCGAATATTTTTCTTGAGGTTCAGTCTTGCTTTGCTTGTATATCAAGAAGGTATACCTGTGATAATGAGTATGATCTAAAGGAAAAATAAAAGGAGATAATTAATGTATTAATTTTAATTCTCTCGCATGTCTGATTTTCAGGGTGTTGTATAACCACCACTTCCTTTCAAATATGAAATCAAGAGAGTAAACACAATAGGAGTTAAATTATGTATAACACAAATTAATGCGAGGATGAATATGCGGCCCATGTGTGGCCTCACACTTTCAGTTAAAATTTTAGGACCATGATCGCTGTGCTAATGTATTGCACAATATGTAATGTAATGTTTGCAGCCAAAATTTGCTATTCCGCCAAAGGTTAATAGCCAGTAGTTTATTTAATCGAATTAAATGTATGTTGCAGGCATCAATATTAACACGTTGAATGCCATGGGGTGTCACCGGTGACCACCGCTGAATTTGCTCGTAGCGCCACGAGAGTCACCGGTGAAGCCAAGATTATTAGAAACACATAATTCGAGTGAATTTTAAAATATTATTATCGTTACTAAAATGGTTTGAAGAAATTAATGCAATATAGAACACACAAAAATAGTTTTATTTATATACACAGAGAATATGAACAGAGCAATAAATGCGCCTTTTCATAGCTCAATCAAAATTAAATTACTAAACGAACTTGCGTACCTTCTTTCTTTAACACTGAGCGTAATCATTACGGGGCTAAGAATTGAACTTAGGAGGGGTCAGGGTGGCAGCATATATTACAGACGTAATTTTTTAAGACAACTCTTAGTATTCAGATCACTAAACAACAAAGTGATTTTGAAAGGTCTAAGCTCGTACAACGTCAGTTTAATATACCAGAATTATAAATTTACAAGACACGTGAAAATTAAAAAGAGTAGTTTACTTTTAATGTGTTTTCAAAGAAGACTAAAATTAAAAAATGGGTTAAGTGATTAAGACAAATGGATGACGTCACATTACAAATTAATTTGGAAACATTAAATTTTTATTTTTTTTAAAAAAAGAACAATTTTCGTGAAATAAATTTGATAAACGGAGTGAAATACTATGTCCATTTTTCAAATAGCTATGACCATTTTCTAACTCATACATTGCAAGATATGTCCATGTCACCGTGCATGACCAGAATCAAGAGAATGTTAACTTGCACCGGTGAATGTCAACAATCACATAGTCGCTGCAGTGAATGCCCGAAATATATATTATATACTATTTGATATTAATTTATTCGTTGATATTATTATATTTATTCGATATTTTAATATCTGCTCAGGGTAGATTAGGAGAAACATCAGTGTTCCGAGTACCGGTTAAATGCATACTGCTCAGTGGCACTTATTAACCTTACAAAAACATTGATGTAGGGCATACCAGGCAGTGGCACTGAACCTTAAAAAAAATTGATATCGGACATACCGGGCAGTGGCACTTAACTAGATCTAGTACATATTTCAGATATTAACCAAAGCGACTATGGGATAGTCATTTATCAACATTAACCGGTGGAAGTTAACAACCACCAATTTCGGTTATTCGCAATAACAACCATTTTCTGAAACACGCATTTCGAGCTGTGTTCATTTCCGTAAACACGCATTTCGCACTGTGTTCATCTTCGTAAACGCGCATTTCCAGCTGTGTTCGTTTCCGTAAACACGCATTCCGAGCTGTGTTCGTTTCCGTAAACACGCATTTCGAGCTGTATTCGTTTCTGTAAACACGCATTCCGAGCTGTGTTCCTTTCCGTAAACACGCCTTTCCAGATGTGTTCATCTCTGTAAACACGCATTTCGAGCTGTGTTCATTTCCGTAAACACGCATTTCCAGCTGTGTTCATTTCCGTAAACACGCATTTCGCGCTGTGTTCATTTTCGTAAACACGCATTTCGATCTGTGTTCTTTTCCTTAAACACGCATTTCCAGCTGTGTTCTTTTCCTTAAACACGCATTTCCAGCTGTGTTCATTTCCGTAAACACGCATTTAAAGCTGTGTTCATCTCCGTAAGCACGCATTTCTAGCTGTGTTCATTTCCGTAAACACGCATTTCCAGCTGTGTTCATCTCCGTAAACACGCATTTCGAGCTGTATTCATCTCCTTAAGCACGCATTTCGAGATGTGTTCTTTTCCTTAAACACGCATTTCCAGCTGTGTTTATTTCCGTAAACACGCATTTAAAGCTGTGTTCATCTCCGTAAGCACGCATTTCTAGCTGTGTTCATTTCCGTAAACACGCATTTCCAGCTGTGTTCATCTCCGTAAACACGCATTTCGAGCTGTGTTCATCTCCGTAAGCACGCATTTCCAGCTGTGTTCATTTCCGTAAACACGCATTTCGAGCTGTGAACATCTCCGTAAGCACGCATTTCCAGCTGTGCTCATTTTCGTAAACACGCATTTCGCGCTGTGCTCATCTCCGTAAACACGCATTTCCAGTTGTGTTCTTTTCTGTAAACACGCATTTCGAATTGCGTTCATCTCCGTAAACACGCATTTAAAGCTGTGTTCATCTCCGTAAGCACACATTTCTAGCTGTGTTCATTTCCGTAAACACGCAATTCCAGCTGTATTCATCTCCGTAAGCACGCATTTCCAGCTGTGTTCATTTTCGTAAACACGCATTTCGAGCTGTGTTCGTTTCCGTAAACACGCACTCCGAGCTGTGGTCCTTTCCGTAAACACGCACTCCGAGCTGTGTTCATCTCCGTAAACACGTATTTCAAGCTGTGTTCATTTCCGTAAACACGCATTTCCAGCTGTGTTCATCTCCGTAAACACGCATATCGAGCTGTGTTCATCTCCGTAAGCACGCATTTCCAGCTGTTTTCATTTCCGTAAACACGCATTTCGAGCTGTGTTCATTTCTGTAAACACGCATTTCCAGCTGTGTTCATTTCCGTAAACACGCATTTCGAACTGTGTTCATTTACTTAAACACGCATTTCGAGCTGTGTTTATTTCCTTAAACACGCATTTCGAGCTGTGTTCATTTCCGTAACACGCATTTCCAGATGTGTTCATTTCCGTATACACGCATTTCGAATTGTGTTCATTTCCTTAAACACGCATTTCGAGCTGTGTTCATTTCCGTAAACACGCATTTCGAGGGATGTTCATCTCCGTAAACAAGCATTTCGAGCTGTGTTCGTTTCCGTAAACACGCATTTCGTGCTGTGTTCGTTTTCGTAAACACGCATTTCCAGGTGTGTTCATCTCTGTAAACACGCATTTCGAGCTGTGTTCATTTCCGTAAACACGCATTTCCAGCTGTGTTCATCTCCGTAAACACGCATTTCCAGCTGTGTTCATCTCCGTAAACACGCATTTCGAGCTGTGTTCGTTTCCGAAAACACGCATTCCGAGCTGTGTTCGTTTCCGTAAACACGCATTTCCAGCTGTGTTCATTTCCGTAAACACGCATTTCGAGCTAAGTTCATTTCCGTAAACACGCATTTCCAGCTGTGTACATTTCCGTAAACACGCATTTCGCGCTGTGTTCATCTCCGTAAACACGCATTTCCAGCTGTGTTCATTTCCGTAAACACGGATTTCGAGCTATGTTCATCTCCGTAAACACGCATTTAAAGCTGTGTTCATCTCCGTAAGCACGCATTTCTAGCTGTGTTCATTTCCGTAAACACGCATTTCCAGCTGTGTTCATATCCATAAACATGAATTTCGAGCTGTGTTCATCTCCCTAAGCACGCATTTCCAGCTATGTTCATTTTCGTAAACACGCATTTCGACCTGTGTTCATCTCCGTAAACACGCATTTCGAGCTGTATTCATCTTCTTAAGCACGCATTTCTAGCTGTGTTCATTTCCGTTAACACGCATTTCCAGATGTGTTCATCTCCGTAAACACGCATTTCGAGCTGTATTCATCTCCTTAAGCACGCATTTCGAGATGTGTTCTTTTCCTTAAACACGCATTTCCAGCTGTGTTTATTTCCGTAAACACGCATTTAAAGCTGTGTTCATCTCCGTAAGCACGCATTTCTAGCTGTGTTCATTTCCGTAAACACGCATTTCCAGCTGTGTTCATCTCCGTAAACACGCATTTCGAGCTGTGTTCATCTCCGTAAGCACGCATTTCCAGCTATGTTCATTTCCGTAAACACGCATTTCCAGCTGTGTTCGTTTCTGTATACACGAATTTCCAGCTGTTTTCATTTCCGTAAACACGTATTTCGAACTATGTTCATTTAGTTAAACACGCATTTCGAGCTTTGTTTATTTCCTTAAACACGCATTTCGAGCTGTGTTCATTTCCGTAAACACGCATTTCGAGGGGTGTTCATCCCCGTAAACAAGCATTTCGAGCTGTGTTCGTTTCCGTAAACACGCATTCCGAGCTGTGTTCCTTTCCGTAAACACGCATTTCCAGCTGTGTTCATTTCCTTATACACGCATTTCCAGCTGTGTTCATTTCCTTATACACGCATTTCGAATTGTGTTCATTTCCTTAAACACGCATTTCGAGCTGTGTTCATTTCCGTAAACACGCATTTCGAGGGGTGTTCATCCCCGAAAACAAGCGTTTCGAGCTGTGTTCGTTTCCGTAAACACGCATTCCGAGCTGTGTTCATTTCCGTAACACGCACTTCCAGCTGTGTTCGTTTCCGTAAACACGCATTTCGAGCTGTGTTCATTTCTGTAAACACGCATTTCCAGCTGTGTTCATTTCCGTAAACACGCATTTCGAACTGTGTTCATTTACTTAAACACGCATTTCGAGCTGTGTTTATTTCCTTAAACACGCATTTCGAGCTGTGTTCATTTCCGTAACACGCATTTCCAGATGTGTTCATTTCCGTATACACGCATTTCGAATTGTGTTCATTTCCTTAAACACGCATTTCGAGCTGTGTTCATTTCCGTAAACACGCATTTCGAGGGATGTTCATCTCCGTAAACAAGCATTTCGAGCTGTGTTCGTTTCCGTAAACACGCATTTCGAGCTGTGTTCGTTTTCGTAAACACGCATTTCCAGGTGTGTTCATTCTGTAAACACGCATTTCGAGCTGTGTTCATTTCCGTAAACACGCATTTCCAGCTGTGTTCATCTCCGTAAACACGCATTTCCAGCTGTGTTCATCTCCGTAAACACGCATTTCGAGCTGTGTTCGTTTCCGAAAACACGCATTCCGAGCTGTGTTCGTTTCCGTAAACACGCATTTCCAGCTGTGTTCATTTCCGTAAACACGCATTTCGAGCTAAGTTCATTTCCGTAAACACGCATTTCCAGCTGTGTACATTTCCGTAAACACGCATTTCGCGCTGTGTTCATCTCCGTAAACACGCATTTCCAGCTGTGTTCATTTCCGTAAACACGCATTTCGAGCTATGTTCATCTCCGTAGGCACGCATTTTCAGCTGTGCTCATTTTCGTAAACACGCATTTCGCGCTGTGTTCATCTCCGTAAACACGCATTTCCAGCTGTGTTCTTTTCAGTAAACACGCATTTCGAATTGCGTTCATCTCCGTAAACACGCATTTAAAGCTGTGTTCATCTCCGTAAGCACGCATTTCTAGCTGTGTTCATTTCCGTAAACACGCATTTCCAGCTGTGTTCATATCCATAAACATGCATTTCGAGCTGTGTTAATCTCCCTAAGCACGCATTTCCAGCTATGTTCATTTTCGTAAACACGCATTTCGACCTGTGTTCATCTCCGTAAACACGCATTTCGAGCTGTATTCATCTTCTTAAGCACGCATTTCCAGCTGTGTTTATTTCCTTAAACACGCATTTGGAGCTTTGTTCATTTCCGTAACACGCATTTCCAGTTGTGTACATTTCCGTATACACGCATTTTGAATTGTGTTCATTTCCTTAAACACGCATTTCGAGCTGTGTTCATTTCCGTAAACACGCATTTCGAGGGGTGTTCATCCCCGTAAACAAGCATGTCGAGCTGTGTTCGTTTCCGTAAACACGAATTCCGAGCTGTGTTTCTTTCCGTAAACTCGTATTTCCAGCTGTGTTCATTTCTTTATACACGCATTTCGAATTGTGTTCATTTCCTTAAACGCGCGTTTCGAACTCTGTTCATTTCCGTAAACACGCATTTCGAGGGGTGTTCATCCCCGTAAACAAGCATTTCGAGCTGTGTTCGTTTCCGTAAACACGCATTTCCAGATGTGTTCATCTCCGTAAACACGCATTTTGAGCTGTGTTCATTTCCGTAAACACGCATTTCCAGCTGTGTTCATCTCCGTAAACACTCATTTCGAGCTGTGTTCATTTCCGTAAACACGCATTTCCAGCTGTGTTCATTTCCGTAAACACGCATTTCCAGCTGTGTTCATTTCCGTAAACACGCATTTCGCGCTGTGTTCATTTTCGTAAACACGCATTTCGAGCTGTGTTCATCTCCGTAAACACGCATTTCGAGCTGTGTTCATCTCCGTAAACACGCATTTAAAGCTGTGTTCATCTCCGTAAGCACGCATTTCTAGCTGTGTTCATTTCCGTAAACACGCATTTCCAGCTGTGTTCTTCTCCGTAAACACGCATTTCGAGCTGTGTTCATTTCCGTAAACACGCATTTCGAGCTGTGTTCATCTCCGTAAACGTCTATTTCCAGCTGTGTTCGTCTCCGTAAACACGCATTCCGAGCTGTGTTCGTCTCCGTAAACACGCATTCCGAGCTGTGTTCGTTTCCGTAAACATGCATTCGAGCTGTGTTCCTTTCCGTAAACACGCATTCCGAGCTGTGTTCCTTTCCGTAAACACGCATTTCCAGATGTGTTCATCTCTGTAAACATGCATTTCGAGCTGTGTTCCTTTCCGTAAACACGCATATCCAGCTGTGTTCATCTCCGTAAACACGCATTTCGAGCTGTGTTCATTTCCGTAAACACGCATTTCCACCTGTGTTCATTTCCGTAAACGCGAATTTCGTGCTGTGTTCATTTTCGTAAACACGCATTTCGAGCTGTGTTCATCTCCGTAAACACGCATTTCGAGCTGTGTTCATTTCAGTAAACACGCATTGAAAGCTGTGTTCATCTCCGTAAGCACGCATTTCTAGCTGTGTTCATTTCCGTAAACACGCATTTCGAGCTGTGTTCATCTCCGTAAGCACGCATTTCCAGCTGTGTTCATCTCCGTAAGCACGCATTTCCAGCTGTGTTCATTTCCGTAAACACGCATTTCCAGCTATGTTCATTTCCGTAAACACGCATTTCCAGCTGTGTTCGTTTCTGTATACACGAATTTCCAGCTGTTTTCATTTCCGTAAACACGTATTTCGAACTATGTTCATTTACTTAAACACGCATTTCGAGCTTTGTTTATTTCCTTAAACACGCATTTCGAGCTGTGTTCATTTCCGTAAACACGCATTTCGAGGGGTGTTCATCCCCGTAAACAAGCATTTCGAGCTGTGTTCGTTTCCGTAAACACGCATTCCGAGCTGTGTTCCTTTCCGTAAACACGCATTTCCAGCTGTGTTCATTTCCTTATACACGCATTTCCAGCTGTGTTCATTTCCTTATACACGCATTTCGAATTGTGTTCATTTCCTTAAACACGCATTTCGAGCTGTGTTCATTTCCGTAAACACGCATTTCGAGGGGTGTTCATCCCCGAAAACAAGCGTTTCGAGCTGTGTTCGTTTCCGTAAACACGCATTCCGAGCTGTGTTCATTTCCGTAACACGCACTTCCAGCTGTGTTCGTTTCCGTAAACACGCATTTCCAGCTGTGTTCATCTCCGTAAACACGCATTTCCAGCTGTGTTCTTCTCCGAAAACACGCATTTCCAGCTGTGTTCATCTCCGAAAACACGCATTTCGAGCTGTGTAGTTTTCCGAAAACACGCATTCCGAGCTGTGTTCGTTTCCGTAAACACGCATTTCCAGTTGTGTACATTTCCGTATACACGCATTTTGAATTGTGTTCATTTCCTTAAACACGCATTTCGAGCTGTGTTCATTTCCGTAAACACGCATTTCGAGGGGTGTTCATCCCCGTAAACAAGCATGTCGATCTGTGTTCGTTTCCGTAAACACGAATTCCGAGCTGTGTTTCTTTCCGTAAACTCGTATTTCCAGCTGTGTTCATTTCTTTATACACGCATTTCGAATTGTGTTCATTTCCTTAAACGCGCGTTTCGAACTCTGTTCATTTCCGTAAACACGCATTTCGAGGGGTGTTCATCCCCGTAAACAAGCATTTCGAGCTGTGTTCGTTTCCGTAAACACGCATTTCCAGATGTGTTCATCTCCGTAAACACGCATTTTGGGCTGTGTTCATTTCCGTAAACACGCATTTCCAGCTGTGTTCATCTCCGTAAACACTCATTTCGAGCTGTGTTCATTTCCGTAAACACGCATTTCCAGCTGTGTTCATTTCCGTAAACACGCATTTCCAGCTGTGTTCATTTCCGTAAACACGCATTTCGCGCTGTGTTCATTTTCGTAAACACGCATTTCGAGCTGTGTTCATCTCCGTAAACACGCATTTCGAGCTGTGTTCATCTCCGTAAACACGCATTTAAAGCTGTGTTCATCTCCGTAAGCACGCATTTCTAGCTGTGTTCATTTCCGTAAACACGCATTTCCAGCTGTGTTCTTCTCCGTAAACACGCATTTCCAGCTGTGTTCATTTCCGTAAACACGCATTTCGAGCTGTGTTCATCTCCGTAAACGTCTATTTCCAGCTGTGTTCGTCTCCGTAAACACGCATTTCCAGCTGTGTTCGTTTCCGTAAACACGCATTCCGAGCTGTGTTCGTTTCCGTAAACACGCATTTCGAGCTGTATTCGTTTCTGTAAACACGCATTCCGAGCTGTGTTCCTTTCCGTAAACACGCCTTTCCAGATGTGTTCATCTCTGTAAACACGCATTTCGAGCTGTGTTCATTTCCGTAAACACGCATTTCCAGCTGTGTTCATTTCCGTAAACACGCATTTCGCGCTGTGTTCATTTTCGTAAACACGCATTTCGAGCTGTGTTCTTTTCCTTAAACACGCATTTCCAGCTGTGTTCATTTCCGTAAACACGCATTTAAAGCTGTGTTCATCTCCGTAAGCACGCATTTCTAGCTGTGTTCATTTCCGTAAACACGCATTTCCAGCTGTGTTCATCTCCGTAAACACGCATTTCGAGCTGTATTCATCTCCTTAAGCACGCATTTCGAGATGTGTTCTTTTCCTTAAACACGCATTTCCAGCTGTGTTTATTTCCGTAAACACGCATTTAAAGCTGTGTTCATCTCCGTAAGCACGCATTTCTAGCTGTGTTCATTTCCGTAAACACGCATTTCCAGCTGTGTTCATCTCCGTAAACACGCATTTCGAGCTGTGTTCATCTCCGTAAGCACGCATTTCCAGCTGTGTTCATTTCCGTAAACACGCATTTCGAGCTGTGAACATCTCCGTAAGCACGCATTTCCAGCTGTGCTCATTTTCGTAAACACGCATTTCGCGCTGTGCTCATCTCCGTAAACACGCATTTCCAGTTGTGTTCTTTTCTGTAAACACGCATTTCGAATTGCGTTCATCTCCGTAAACACGCATTTAAAGCTGTGTTCATCTCCGTAAGCACACATTTCTAGCTGTGTTCATTTCCGTAAACACGCAATTCCAGCTGTATTCATCTCCGTAAGCACGCATTTCCAGCTGTGTTCATTTTCGTAAACACGCATTTCGAGCTGTGTTCGTTTCCGTAAACACGCACTCCGAGCTGTGTTCCTTTCCGTAAACACGCACTCCGAGCTGTGTTCATCTCCGTAAACACGTATTTCAAGCTGTGTTCATTTCCGTAAACACGCATTTCCAGCTGTGTTCATCTCCGTAAACACGCATTTCGAGCTGTGTTCATCTCCGTAAGCACGCATTTCCAGCTGTTTTCATTTCCGTAAACACGCATTTCGAGCTGTGTTCATTTCTGTAAACACGCATTTCCAGCTGTGTTCATTTCCGTAAACACGCATTTCGAACTGTGTTCATTTACTTAAACACGCATTTCGAGCTGTGTTTATTTCCTTAAACACGCATTTCGAGCTGTGTTCATTTCCGTAACACGCATTTCCAGATGTGTTCATTTCCGTATACACGCATTTCGAATTGTGTTCATTTCCTTAAACACGCATTTCGAGCTGTGTTCATTTCCGTAAACACGCATTTCGAGGGATGTTCATCTCCGTAAACAAGCATTTCGAGCTGTGTTCGTTTCCGTAAACACGCATTTCGAGCTGTGTTCGTTTTCGTAAACACGCATTTCCAGGTGTGTTCATCTCTGTAAACACGCATTTCGAGCTGTGTTCATTTCCGTAAACACGCATTTCCAGCTGTGTTCATCTCCGTAAACACGCATTTCCAGCTGTGTTCATCTCCGTAAACACGCATTTCGAGCTGTGTTCGTTTCCGAAAACACGCATTCCGAGCTGTGTTCGTTTCCGTAAACACGCATTTCCAGCTGTGTTCATTTCCGTAAACACGCATTTCGAGCTAAGTTCATTTCCGTAAACACGCATTTCCAGCCGTGTACATTTCCGTAAACACGCATTTCGCGCTGTGTTCATCTCCGTAAACACGCATTTCCAGCTGTGTTCATTTCCGTAAACACGGATTTCGAGCTATGTTCATCTCCGTAGGCACGCATTTTCAGCTGTGCTCATTTTCGTAAACACGCATTTCGCGCTGTGTTCATCTCCGTAAACACGCATTTCCAGCTGTGTTCTTTTCAGTAAACACGCATTTCGAATTGCGTTCATCTCCGTAAACACGCATTTAAAGCTGTGTTCATCTCCGTAAGCACGCATTTCTAGCTGTGTTCATTTCCGTAAACACGCATTTCCAGCTGTGTTCATATCCATAAACATGCATTTCGAGCTGTGTTCATCTCCCTAAGCACGCATTTCCAGCTATGTTCATTTTCGTAAACACGCATTTCGACCTGTGTTCATCTCCGTAAACACGCATTTCGAGCTGTATTCATCTTCTTAAGCACGCATTTCTAGCTGTGTTCATTTCCGTTAACACGCATTTCCAGCTGTGTTCATCTCCGTAAACACGCATTTCGAGCTGTATTCATCTCCTTAAGCACGCATTTCGAGATGTGTTCTTTTCCTTAAACACGCATTTCCAGCTGTGTTTATTTCCGTAAACACGCATTTCCAGCTATGTTCATTTTCGTAAACACGCATTTCGACCTGTGTTCATCTCCGTAAACACGCATTTCGAGCTGTATTCATCTTCTTAAGCACGCATTTCTAGCTGTGTTCATTTCCGTTAACACGCATTTCCAGCTGTGTTCATCTCCGTAAACACGCATTTCGAGCTGTATTCATCTCCTTAAGCACGCATTTCGAGATGTGTTCTTTTCCTTAAACACGCATTTCCAGCTGTGTTTATTTCCGTAAACACGCATTTAAAGCTGTGTTCATCTCCGTAAGCACGCATTTCTAGCTGTGTTCATTTCCGTAAACACGCATTTCCAGCTGTGTTCATCTCCGTAAACACGCATTTCGAGCTGTGTTCATCTCCGTAAGCACGCATTTCCAGCTATGTTCATTTCCGTAAACACGCATTTCCAGCTGTGTTCGTTTCTGTATACACGAATTTCCAGCTGTTTTCATTTCCGTAAACACGTATTTCGAACTATGTTCATTTAGTTAAACACGCATTTCGAGCTTTGTTTATTTCCTTAAACACGCATTTCGAGCTGTGTTCATTTCCGTAAACACGCATTTCGAGGGGTGTTCATCCCCGTAAACAAGCATTTCGAGCTGTGTTCGTTTCCGTAAACACGCATTCCGAGCTGTGTTCCTTTCCGTAAACACGCATTTCCAGCTGTGTTCATTTCCTTATACACGCATTTCCAGCTGTGTTCATTTCCTTATACACGCATTTCGAATTGTGTTCATTTCCTTAAACACGCATTTCGAGCTGTGTTCATTTCCGTAAACACGCATTTCGAGGGGTGTTCATCCCCGAAAACAAGCGTTTCGAGCTGTGTTCGTTTCCGTAAACACGCATTCCGAGCTGTGTTCATTTCCGTAACACGCACTTCCAGCTGTGTTCGTTTCCGTAAACACGCATTTCGAGCTGTGTTCATTTCTGTAAACACGCATTTCCAGCTGTGTTCATTTCCGTAAACACGCATTTCGAACTGTGTTCATTTACTTAAACACGCATTTCGAGCTGTGTTTATTTCCTTAAACACGCATTTCGAGCTGTGTTCATTTCCGTAACACGCATTTCCAGATGTGTTCATTTCCGTATACACGCATTTCGAATTGTGTTCATTTCCTTAAACACGCATTTCGAGCTGTGTTCATTTCCGTAAACACGCATTTCGAGGGATGTTCATCTCCGTAAACAAGCATTTCGAGCTGTGTTCGTTTCCGTAAACACGCATTTCGAGCTGTGTTCGTTTTCGTAAACACGCATTTCCAGGTGTGTTCATTCTGTAAACACGCATTTCGAGCTGTGTTCATTTCCGTAAACACGCATTTCCAGCTGTGTTCATCTCCGTAAACACGCATTTCCAGCTGTGTTCATCTCCGTAAACACGCATTTCGAGCTGTGTTCGTTTCCGAAAACACGCATTCCGAGCTGTGTTCGTTTCCGTAAACACGCATTTCCAGCTGTGTTCATTTCCGTAAACACGCATTTCGAGCTAAGTTCATTTCCGTAAACACGCATTTCCAGCTGTGTACATTTCCGTAAACACGCATTTCGCGCTGTGTTCATCTCCGTAAACACGCATTTCCAGCTGTGTTCATTTCCGTAAACACGCATTTCGAGCTATGTTCATCTCCGTAGGCACGCATTTTCAGCTGTGCTCATTTTCGTAAACACGCATTTCGCGCTGTGTTCATCTCCGTAAACACGCATTTCCAGCTGTGTTCTTTTCAGTAAACACGCATTTCGAATTGCGTTCATCTCCGTAAACACGCATTTAAAGCTGTGTTCATCTCCGTAAGCACGCATTTCTAGCTGTGTTCATTTCCGTAAACACGCATTTCCAGCTGTGTTCATATCCATAAACATGCATTTCGAGCTGTGTTCATCTCCCTAAGCACGCATTTCCAGCTATGTTCATTTTCGTAAACACGCATTTCGACCTGTGTTCATCTCCGTAAACACGCATTTCGAGCTGTATTCATCTTCTTAAGCACGCATTTCCAGCTGTGTTTATTTCCGTAAACACGCATTTCGAGCTGTGTTCGTTTCCGTACACACGCACTCCAAGCTGTGTTCGTTTCCGAAAACACGCACTCCGAGCTGTGTTCATCTCCGTAAACACGTATTTCGAGCTGTGTTCATTTCTGTAAACACGCATTGCGAGCTGTGTTCCTTTCCGTAAACACAAATTTCCAGATGTGTTCATCTCTGTAAACGCGCATTTCGAGCTGAGTTCATTTCCGTAAACACGCATTTCCAGCTGTGTTCATCTCCGTAAACACGCATTTCCAGCTGTGTTCTTCTCCGAAAACACGCATTTCCAGCTGTGTTCATCTCCGAAAACACGCATTTCGAGCTGTGTAGTTTTCCGAAAACACGCATTCCGAGCTGTGTTCGTTTCCGTAAACACGCATTTCCAGCTGTGTTCATTTCCGTAAACACGCATTTCGAGCTGCGTTCATTTCCGTAAACACGCATTTCCAGCTGTGTTTATTTCCTTAAACACGCATTTGGAGCTGTGTTCATTTCCGTAACACGCATTTCCAGTTGTGTACATTTCCGTATACACGCATTTTGAATTGTGTTCATTTCCTTAAACACGCATTTCGAGCTGTGTTCATTTCCGTAAACACGCATTTCGAGGGGTGTTCATCCCCGTAAACAAGCATGTCGAGCTGTGTTCGTTTCCGTAAACACGAATTCCGAGCTGTGTTTCTTTCCGTAAACTCGTATTTCCAGCTGTGTTCATTTCTTTATACACGCATTTCGAATTGTGTTCATTTCCTTAAACGCGCGTTTCGAACTCTGTTCATTTCCGTAAACACGCATTTCGAACTGTGTTCATTTACTTAAACACGCATTTCGAGCTGTGTTTATTTCCTTAAACACGCATTTCGAGCTGTGTTCATTTCCGTAACACGCATTTCCAGATGTGTTCATTTCCGTATACACGCATTTCGAATTGTGTTCATTTCCTTAAACACGCATTTCGAGCTGTGTTCATTTCCGTAAACACGCATTTCGAGGGATGTTCATCTCCGTAAACAAGCATTTCGAGCTGTGTTCGTTTCCGTAAACACGCATTTCGAGCTGTGTTCGTTTTCGTAAACACGCATTTCCAGGTGTGTTCATTCTGTAAACACGCATTTCGAGCTGTGTTCATTTCCGTAAACACGCATTTCCAGCTGTGTTCATCTCCGTAAACACGCATTTCCAGCTGTGTTCATCTCCGTAAACACGCATTTCGAGCTGTGTTCGTTTCCGAAAACACGCATTCCGAGCTGTGTAGTTTTCCGAAAACACGCATTCCGAGCTGTGTTCGTTTCCGTAAACACGCATTTCCAGCTGTGTTCATTTCCGTAAACACGCATTTCCAGCTGTGTTCATTTCCGTAAACACGCATTTCGAGCTAAGTTCATTTCCGTAAACACGCATTTCCAGCTGTGTACATTTCCGTAAACACGCATTTCGCGCTGTGTTCATCTCCGTAAACACGCATTTCCAGCTGTGTTCATTTCCGTAAACACGCATTTCGAGCTATGTTCATCTCCGTAGGCACGCATTTTCAGCTGTGCTCATTTTCGTAAACACGCATTTCGCGCTGTGTTCATCTCCGTAAACACGCATTTCCAGCTGTGTTCTTTTCAGTAAACACGCATTTCGAATTGCGTTCATCTCCGTAAACACGCATTTAAAGCTGTGTTCATCTCCGTAAGCACGCATTTCTAGCTGTGTTCATTTCCGTAAACACGCATTTCCAGCTGTGTTCATATCCATAAACATGCATTTCGAGCTGTGTTCATCTCCCTAAGCACGCATTTCCAGCTATGTTCATTTTCGTAAACACGCATTTCGACCTGTGTTCATCTCCGTAAACACGCATTTCGAGCTGTATTCATCTTCTTAAGCACGCATTTCCAGCTGTGTTTATTTCCGTAAACACGCATTTCGAGCTGTGTTCGTTTCCGTACACACGTATTTCGAGCTGTGTTCATTTCTGTAAACACGCATTGCGAGCTGTGTTCCTTTCCGTAAACACAAATTTCCAGATGTGTTCATCTCTGTAAACGCGCATTTCGAGCTGAGTTCATTTCCGTAAACACGCATTTCCAGCTGTGTTCATCTCCGTAAACACGCATTTCCAGCTGTGTTCTTCTCCGAAAACACGCATTTCCAGCTGTGTTCATCTCCGAAAACACGCATTTCGAGCTGTGTAGTTTTCCGAAAACACGCATTCCGAGCTGTGTTCGTTTCCGTAAACACGCATTTCCAGCTGTGTTCATTTCCGTAAACACGCATTTCGAGCTGCGTTCATTTCCGTAAACACGCATTTCCAGCTGTGTTTATTTCCTTAAACACGCATTTGGAGCTGTGTTCATTTCCGTAACACGCATTTCCAGTTGTGTACATTTCCGTATACACGCATTTTGAATTGTGTTCATTTCCTTAAACACGAATTTCGAGCTGTGTTCATTTCCGTAAACACGCATTTCGAGGGGTGTTCATCCCCGTAAACAAGCATGTCGAGCTGTGTTCGTTTCCGTAAACACGAATTCCGAGCTGTGTTTCTTTCCGTAAACTCGTATTTCCAGCTGTGTTCATTTCTTTATACACGCATTTCGAATTGTGTTCATTTCCTTAAACGCGCGTTTCGAACTCTGTTCATTTCCGTAAACACGCATTTCGAGGGGTGTTCATCCCCGTAAACAAGCATTTCGAGCTGTGTTCGTTTCCGTAAACACGCATTTCCAGATGTGTTCATCTCCGTAAACACGCATTTTGAGCTGTGTTCATTTCCGTAAACACGCATTTCCAGCTGTGTTCATCTCCGTAAACACTCATTTCGAGCTGTGTTCATCTCCGTAAACACTCATTTCGAGCTGTGTTCATTTCCGTAAACACGCATTTCCAGCTGTGTTCATTTCCGTAAACACGCATTTCGCGCTGTGTTCATTTTCGTAAACACGCATTTCGAGCTGTGTTCATCTCCGTAAACACGCATTTCGAGCTGTGTTCATCTCCGTAAACACGCATTTAAAGCTGTGTTCATCTCCGTAAGCACGCATTTCTAGCTGTGTTCATTTCCGTAAACACGCATTTCCAGCTGTGTTCTTCTCCGTAAACACGCATTTCGAGCTGTGTTCATTTCCGTAAACACGCATTTCGAGCTGTGTTCATCTCCGTAAACGTCTATTTCCAGCTGTGTTCGTCTCCGTAAACACGCATTCCGAGCTGTGTTCGTCTCCGTAAACACGCATTCCGAGCTGTGTTCGTTTCCGTAAACATGCATTCGAGCTGTGTTCCTTTCCGTAAACACGCATTCCGAGCTGTGTTCCTTTCCGTAAACACGCATTTCCAGATGTGTTCATCTCTGTAAACATGCATTTCGAGCTGTGTTCCTTTCCGTAAACACGCATATCCAGCTGTGTTCATCTCCGTAAACACGCATTTCGAGCTGTGTTCATTTCCGTAAACACGCATTTCCACCTGTGTTCATTTCCGTAAACGCGAATTTCGTGCTGTGTTCATTTTCGTAAACACGCATTTCGAGCTGTGTTCATCTCCGTAAACACGCATTTCGAGCTGTGTTCATTTCAGTAAACACGCATTGAAAGCTGTGTTCATGTCCGTAAGCACGCATTTCTAGCTGTGTTCATTTCAGTAAACACGCATTGAAAGCTGTGTTCATCTCCGTAAGCACGCATTTCCAGCTGTGTTCGTTTCTGTATACACGCATTTCCAGCTGTGTTCGTTTCTGTATACACGAATTTCCAGCTGTTTTCATTTCCGTAAACACGTATTTCGAACTATGTTCATTTACTTAAACACGCATTTCGAGCTTTGTTTATTTCCTTAAACACGCATTTCGAGCTGTGTTCATTTCCGTAAACACGCATTTCGAGGGGTGTTCATCCCCGTAAACAAGCATTTCGAGCTGTGTTCGTTTCCGTAAACACGCATTCCGAGCTGTGTTCCTTTCCGTAAACACGCATTTCCAGCTGTGTTCATTTCCTTATACACGCATTTCCAGCTGTGTTCATTTCCTTATACACGCATTTCGAATTGTGTTCATTTCCTTAAACACGCATTTCGAGCTGTGTTCATTTCCGTAAACACGCATTTCGAGGGGTGTTCATCCCCGAAAACAAGCGTTTCGAGCTGTGTTCGTTTCCGTAAACACGCATTCCGAGCTGTGTTCATTTCCGTAACACGCACTTCCAGCTGTGTTCGTTTCCGTAAACACGCATTTCCAGCTGTGTTCATCTCCGTAAACACGCATTTCCAGCTGTGTTCTTCTCCGAAAACACGCATTTCCAGCTGTGTTCATCTCCGAAAACACGCATTTCGAGCTGTGTAGTTTTCCGAAAACACGCATTCCGAGCTGTGTTCGTTTCCGTAAACACGCATTTCCAGTTGTGTACATTTCCGTATACACGCATTTTGAATTGTGTTCATTTCCTTAAACACGCATTTCGAGCTGTGTTCATTTCCGTAAACACGCATTTCGAGGGGTGTTCATCCCCGTAAACAAGCATGTCGATCTGTGTTCGTTTCCGTAAACACGAATTCCGAGCTGTGTTTCTTTCCGTAAACTCGTATTTCCAGCTGTGTTCATTTCTTTATACACGCATTTCGAATTGTGTTCATTTCCTTAAACGCGCGTTTCGAACTCTGTTCATTTCCGTAAACACGCATTTCGAGGGGTGTTCATCCCCGTAAACAAGCATTTCGAGCTGTGTTCGTTTCCGTAAACACGCATTTCCAGATGTGTTCATCTCCGTAAACACGCATTTTGGGCTGTGTTCATTTCCGTAAACACGCATTTGCAGCTGTGTTCATCTCCGTAAACACTCATTTCGAGCTGTGTTCATTTCCGTAAACACGCATTTCCAGCTGTGTTCATTTCCGTAAACACGCATTTCCAGCTGTGTTCATTTCCGTAAACACGCATTTCGCGCTGTGTTCATTTTCGTAAACACGCATTTCGAGCTGTGTTCATCTCCGTAAACACGCATTTCGAGCTGTGTTCATCTCCGTAAACACGCATTTAAAGCTGTGTTCATCTCCGTAAGCACGCATTTCTAGCTGTGTTCATTTCCGTAAACACGCATTTCCAGCTGTGTTCTTCTCCGTAAACACGCATTTCGAGCTGTGTTCATTTCCGTAAACACGCATTTCGAGCTGTGTTCATCTCCGTAAACGTCTATTTCCAGCTGTGTTCGTCTCCGTAAACACGCATTTCCAGCTGTGTTCGTTTCCGTAAACACGCATTCCGAGCTGTGTTCGTTTCCGTAAACACGCATTTCGAGCTGTATTCGTTTCTGTAAACACGCATTCCGAGCTGTGTTCCTTTCCGTAAACACGCCTTTCCAGATGTGTTCATCTCTGTAAACACGCATTTCGAGCTGTGTTCATTTCCGTAAACACGCATTTCCAGCTGTGTTCATTTCCGTAAACACGCATTTCGCGCTGTGTTCATTTTCGTAAACACGCATTTCGAGCTGTGTTCTTTTCCTTAAACACGCATTTCCAGCTGTGTTCATTTCCGTAAACACGCATTTAAAGCTGTGTTCATCTCCGTAAGCACGCATTTCTAGCTGTGTTCATTTCCGTAAACACGCATTTCCAGCTGTGTTCATCTCCGTAAACACGCATTTCGAGCTGTATTCATCTCCTTAAGCACGCATTTCGAGATGTGTTCTTTTCCTTAAACACGCATTTCCAGCTGTGTTTATTTCCGTAAACACGCATTTAAAGCTGTGTTCATCTCCGTAAGCACGCATTTCTAGCTGTGTTCATTTCCGTAAACACGCATTTCCAGCTGTGTTCATCTCCGTAAACACGCATTTCGAGCTGTGTTCATCTCCGTAAGCACGCATTTCCAGCTGTGTTCATTTCCGTAAACACGCATTTCGAGCTGTGAACATCTCCGTAAGCACGCATTTCCAGCTGTGCTCATTTTCGTAAACACGCATTTCGCGCTGTGCTCATCTCCGTAAACACGCATTTCCAGTTGTGTTCTTTTCTGTAAACACGCATTTCGAATTGCGTTCATCTCCGTAAACACGCATTTAAAGCTGTGTTCATCTCCGTAAGCACACATTTCTAGCTGTGTTCATTTCCGTAAACACGCAATTCCAGCTGTATTCATCTCCGTAAGCACGCATTTCCAGCTGTGTTCATTTTCGTAAACACGCATTTCGAGCTGTGTTCGTTTCCGTAAACACGCACTCCGAGCTGTGTTCCTTTCCGTAAACACGCACTCCGAGCTGTGTTCATCTCCGTAAACACGTATTTCAAGCTGTGTTCATTTCCGTAAACACGCATTTCCAGCTGTGTTCATCTCCGTAAACACGCATTTCGAGCTGTGTTCATCTCCGTAAGCACGCATTTCCAGCTGTTTTCATTTCCGTAAACACGCATTTCGAGCTGTGTTCATTTCTGTAAACACGCATTTCCAGCTGTGTTCATTTCCGTAAACACGCATTTCGAACTGTGTTCATTTACTTAAACACGCATTTCGAGCTGTGTTTATTTCCTTAAACACGCATTTCGAGCTGTGTTCATTTCCGTAACACGCATTTCCAGATGTGTTCATTTCCGTATACACGCATTTCGAATTGTGTTCATTTCCTTAAACACGCATTTCGAGCTGTGTTCATTTCCGTAAACACGCATTTCGAGGGATGTTCATCTCCGTAAACAAGCATTTCGAGCTGTGTTCGTTTCCGTAAACACGCATTTCGAGCTGTGTTCGTTTTCGTAAACACGCATTTCCAGGTGTGTTCATCTCTGTAAACACGCATTTCGAGCTGTGTTCATTTCCGTAAACACGCATTTCCAGCTGTGTTCATCTCCGTAAACACGCATTTCCAGCTGTGTTCATCTCCGTAAACACGCATTTCGAGCTGTGTTCGTTTCCGAAAACACGCATTCCGAGCTGTGTTCGTTTCCGTAAACACGCATTTCCAGCTGTGTTCATTTCCGTAAACACGCATTTCGAGCTAAGTTCATTTCCGTAAACACGCATTTCCAGCTGTGTACATTTCCGTAAACACGCATTTCGCGCTGTGTTCATCTCCGTAAACACGCATTTCCAGCTGTGTTCATTTCCGTAAACACGGATTTCGAGCTATGTTCATCTCCGTAGGCACGCATTTTCAGCTGTGCTCATTTTCGTAAACACGCATTTCGCGCTGTGTTCATCTCCGTAAACACGCATTTCCAGCTGTGTTCTTTTCAGTAAACACGCATTTCGAATTGCGTTCATCTCCGTAAACACGCATTTAAAGCTGTGTTCATCTCCGTAAGCACGCATTTCTAGCTGTGTTCATTTCCGTAAACACGCATTTCCAGCTGTGTTCATATCCATAAACATGCATTTCGAGCTGTGTTCATCTCCCTAAGCACGCATTTCCAGCTATGTTCATTTTCGTAAACACGCATTTCGACCTGTGTTCATCTCCGTAAACACGCATTTCGAGCTGTATTCATCTTCTTAAGCACGCATTTCTAGCTGTGTTCATTTCCGTTAACACGCATTTCCAGCTGTGTTCATCTCCGTAAACACGCATTTCGAGCTGTATTCATCTCCTTAAGCACGCATTTCGAGATGTGTTCTTTTCCTTAAACACGCATTTCCAGCTGTGTTTATTTCCGTAAACACGCATTTAAAGCTGTGTTCATCTCCGTAAGCACGCATTTCTAGCTGTGTTCATTTCCGTAAACACGCATTTCCAGCTGTGTTCATCTCCGTAAACACGCATTTCGAGCTGTGTTCATCTCCGTAAGCACGCATTTCCAGCTATGTTCATTTCCGTAAACACGCATTTCCAGCTGTGTTCGTTTCTGTATACACGAATTTCCAGCTGTTTTCATTTCCGTAAACACGTATTTCGAACTATGTTCATTTAGTTAAACACGCATTTCGAGCTTTGTTTATTTCCTTAAACACGCATTTCGAGCTGTGTTCATTTCCGTAAACACGCATTTCGAGGGGTGTTCATCCCCGTAAACAAGCATTTCGAGCTGTGTTCGTTTCCGTAAACACGCATTCCGAGCTGTGTTCCTTTCCGTAAACACGCATTTCCAGCTGTGTTCATTTCCTTATACACGCATTTCCAGCTGTGTTCATTTCCTTATACACGCATTTCGAATTGTGTTCATTTCCTTAAACACGCATTTCGAGCTGTGTTCATTTCCGTAAACACGCATTTCGAGGGGTGTTCATCCCCGAAAACAAGCGTTTCGAGCTGTGTTCGTTTCCGTAAACACGCATTCCGAGCTGTGTTCATTTCCGTAACACGCACTTCCAGCTGTGTTCGTTTCCGTAAACACGCATTTCGAGCTGTGTTCATTTCTGTAAACACGCATTTCCAGCTGTGTTCATTTCCGTAAACACGCATTTCGAACTGTGTTCATTTACTTAAACACGCATTTCGAGCTGTGTTTATTTCCTTAAACACGCATTTCGAGCTGTGTTCATTTCCGTAACACGCATTTCCAGATGTGTTCATTTCCGTATACACGCATTTCGAATTGTGTTCATTTCCTTAAACACGCATTTCGAGCTGTGTTCATTTCCGTAAACACGCATTTCGAGGGATGTTCATCTCCGTAAACAAGCATTTCGAGCTGTGTTCGTTTCCGTAAACACGCATTTCGAGCTGTGTTCGTTTTCGTAAACACGCATTTCCAGGTGTGTTCATTCTGTAAACACGCATTTCGAGCTGTGTTCATTTCCGTAAACACGCATTTCCAGCTGTGTTCATCTCCGTAAACACGCATTTCCAGCTGTGTTCATCTCCGTAAACACGCATTTCGAGCTGTGTTCGTTTCCGAAAACACGCATTCCGAGCTGTGTTCGTTTCCGTAAACACGCATTTCCAGCTGTGTTCATTTCCGTAAACACGCATTTCGAGCTAAGTTCATTTCCGTAAACACGCATTTCCAGCTGTGTACATTTCCGTAAACACGCATTTCGCGCTGTGTTCATCTCCGTAAACACGCATTTCCAGCTGTGTTCATTTCCGTAAACACGCATTTCGAGCTATGTTCATCTCCGTAGGCACGCATTTTCAGCTGTGCTCATTTTCGTAAACACGCATTTCGCGCTGTGTTCATCTCCGTAAACACGCATTTCCAGCTGTGTTCTTTTCAGTAAACACGCATTTCGAATTGCGTTCATCTCCGTAAACACGCATTTAAAGCTGTGTTCATCTCCGTAAGCACGCATTTCTAGCTGTGTTCATTTCCGTAAACACGCATTTCCAGCTGTGTTCATATCCATAAACATGCATTTCGAGCTGTGTTCATCTCCCTAAGCACGCATTTCCAGCTATGTTCATTTTCGTAAACACGCATTTCGACCTGTGTTCATCTCCGTAAACACGCATTTCGAGCTGTATTCATCTTCTTAAGCACGCATTTCCAGCTGTGTTTATTTCCGTAAACACGCATTTCGAGCTGTGTTCGTTTCCGTACACACGCACTCCAAGCTGTGTTCGTTTCCGAAAACACGCACTCCGAGCTGTGTTCATCTCCGTAAACACGTATTTCGAGCTGTGTTCATTTCTGTAAACACGCATTGCGAGCTGTGTTCCTTTCCGTAAACACAAATTTCCAGATGTGTTCATCTCTGTAAACGCGCATTTCGAGCTGAGTTCATTTCCGTAAACACGCATTTCCAGCTGTGTTCATCTCCGTAAACACGCATTTCCAGCTGTGTTCTTCTCCGAAAACACGCATTTCCAGCTGTGTTCATCTCCGAAAACACGCATTTCGAGCTGTGTAGTTTTCCGAAAACACGCATTCCGAGCTGTGTTCGTTTCCGTAAACACGCATTTCCAGCTGTGTTCATTTCCGTAAACACGCATTTCGAGCTGCGTTCATTTCCGTAAACACGCATTTCCAGCTGTGTTTATTTCCTTAAACACGCATTTGGAGCTGTGTTCATTTCCGTAACACGCATTTCCAGTTGTGTACATTTCCGTATACACGCATTTTGAATTGTGTTCATTTCCTTAAACACGCATTTCGAGCTGTGTTCATTTCCGTAAACACGCATTTCGAGGGGTGTTCATCCCCGTAAACAAGCATGTCGAGCTGTGTTCGTTTCCGTAAACACGAATTCCGAGCTGTGTTTCTTTCCGTAAACTCGTATTTCCAGCTGTGTTCATTTCTTTATACACGCATTTCGAATTGTGTTCATTTCCTTAAACGCGCGTTTCGAACTCTGTTCATTTCCGTAAACACGCATTTCGAGGGGTGTTCATCCCCGTAAACAAGCATTTCGAGCTGTGTTCGTTTCCGTAAACACGCATTTCCAGATGTGTTCATCTCCGTAAACACGCATTTTGAGCTGTGTTCATTTCCGTAAACACGCATTTCCAGCTGTGTTCATCTCCGTAAACACGCATTTCGAGCTGTGTTCATCTCCGTAAACACGCATTTCGAGCTGTGTTCATCTCCGTAAACACGCATTTAAAGCTGTGTTCATCTCCGTAAGCACGCATTTCTAGCTGTGTTCATTTCCGTAAACACGCATTTCCAGCTGTGTTCTTCTCCGTAAACACGCATTTCGAGCTGTGTTCATTTCCGTAAACACGCATTTCGAGCTGTGTTCATCTCCGTAAACGTCTATTTCCAGCTGTGTTCGTCTCCGTAAACACGCATTCCGAGCTGTGTTCGTCTCCGTAAACACGCATTCCGAGCTGTGTTCGTTTCCGTAAACATGCATTCGAGCTGTGTTCCTTTCCGTAAACACGCATTCCGAGCTGTGTTCCTTTCCGTAAACACGCATTTCCAGATGTGTTCATCTCTGTAAACAAGCATTTCGAGCTGTGTTCCTTTCCGTAAACACGCATATCCAGCTGTGTTCATCTCCGTAAACACGCATTTCGAGCTGTGTTCATTTCCGTAAACACGCATTTCCACCTGTGTTCATTTCCGTAAACGCGAATTTCGTGCTGTGTTCATTTTCGTAAACACGCATTTCGAGCTGTGTTCATCTCCGTAAGCACGCATTTCTAGCTGTGTTCATTTCCGTAAACACGCATTTCGAGCTGTGTTCATCTCCGTAAGCACGCATTTCCAGCTGTGTTCATCTCCGTAAGCACGCATTTCCAGCTGTGTTCATTTCCGTAAACACGCATTTCCAGCTATGTTCATTTCCGTAAACACGCATTTCCAGCTGTGTTCGTTTCTGTATACACGAATTTCCAGCTGTTTTCATTTCCGTAAACACGTATTTCGAACTATGTTCATTTACTTAAACACGCATTTCGAGCTTTGTTTATTTCCTTAAACACGCATTTCGAGCTGTGTTCATTTCCGTAAACACGCATTTCGAGGGGTGTTCATCCCCGTAAACAAGCATTTCGAGCTGTGTTCGTTTCCGTAAACACGCATTCCGAGCTGTGTTCCTTTCCGTAAACACGCATTTCCAGCTGTGTTCATTTCCTTATACACGCATTTCCAGCTGTGTTCATTTCCTTATACACGCATTTCGAATTGTGTTCATTTCCTTAAACACGCATTTCGAGCTGTGTTCATTTCCGTAAACACGCATTTCGAGGGGTGTTCATCCCCGAAAACAAGCGTTTCGAGCTGTGTTCGTTTCCGTAAACACGCATTCCGAGCTGTGTTCATTTCCGTAACACGCACTTCCAGCTGTGTTCGTTTCCGTAAACACGCATTTCCAGCTGTGTTCATCTCCGTAAACACGCATTTCCAGCTGTGTTCTTCTCCGAAAACACGCATTTCCAGCTGTGTTCATCTCCGAAAACACGCATTTCGAGCTGTGTAGTTTTCCGAAAACACGCATTCCGAGCTGTGTTCGTTTCCGTAAACACGCATTTCCAGTTGTGTACATTTCCGTATACACGCATTTTGAATTGTGTTCATTTCCTTAAACACGCATTTCGAGCTGTGTTCATTTCCGTAAACACGCATTTCGAGGGGTGTTCATCCCCGTAAACAAGCATGTCGATCTGTGTTCGTTTCCGTAAACACGAATTCCGAGCTGTGTTTCTTTCCGTAAACTCGTATTTCCAGCTGTGTTCATTTCTTTATACACGCATTTCGAATTGTGTTCATTTCCTTAAACGCGCGTTTCGAACTCTGTTCATTTCCGTAAACACGCATTTCGAGGGGTGTTCATCCCCGTAAACAAGCATTTCGAGCTGTGTTCGTTTCCGTAAACACGCATTTCCAGATGTGTTCATCTCCGTAAACACGCATTTTGGGCTGTGTTCATTTCCGTAAACACGCATTTCCAGCTGTGTTCATCTCCGTAAACACTCATTTCGAGCTGTGTTCATTTCCGTAAACACGCATTCCGAGCTGTGTTCGTTTCCGTAAACACGCATTTCGAGCTGTATTCGTTTCTGTAAACACGCATTCCGAGCTGTGTTCCTTTCCGTAAACACGCCTTTCCAGATGTGTTCATCTCTGTAAACACGCATTTCGAGCTGTGTTCATTTCCGTAAACACGCATTTCCAGCTGTGTTCATTTCCGTAAACACGCATTTCGAGCTGTGTTCATCTCCGTAAGCACGCATTTCCAGCTGTGTTCATTTCCGTAAACACGCATTTCGAGCTGTGAACATCTCCGTAAGCACGCATTTCCAGCTGTGCTCATTTTCGTAAACACGCATTTCGCGCTGTGCTCATCTCCGTAAACACGCATTTCCAGTTGTGTTCTTTTCTGTAAACACGCATTTCGAATTGCGTTCATCTCCGTAAACACGCATTTAAAGCTGTGTTCATCTCCGTAAGCACACATTTCTAGCTGTGTTCATTTCCGTAAACACGCAATTCCAGCTGTATTCATCTCCGTAAGCACGCATTTCCAGCTGTGTTCATTTTCGTAAACACGCATTTCGAGCTGTGTTCGTTTCCGTAAACACGCACTCCGAGCTGTGTTCCTTTCCGTAAACACGCACTCCGAGCTGTGTTCATCTCCGTAAACACGTATTTCAAGCTGTGTTCATTTCCGTAAACACGCATTTCCAGCTGTGTTCATCTCCGTAAACACGCATTTCGAGCTGTGTTCATCTCCGTAAGCACGCATTTCCAGCTGTTTTCATTTCCGTAAACACGCATTTCGAGCTGTGTTCATTTCTGTAAACACGCATTTCCAGCTGTGTTCATTTCCGTAAACACGCATTTCGAACTGTGTTCATTTACTTAAACACGCATTTCGAGCTGTGTTTATTTCCTTAAACACGCATTTCGAGCTGTGTTCATTTCCGTAACACGCATTTCCAGATGTGTTCATTTCCGTATACACGCATTTCGAATTGTGTTCATTTCCTTAAACACGCATTTCGAGCTGTGTTCATTTCCGTAAACACGCATTTCGAGGGATGTTCATCTCCGTAAACAAGCATTTCGAGCTGTGTTCGTTTCCGTAAACACGCATTTCGAGCTGTGTTCGTTTTCGTAAACACGCATTTCCAGGTGTGTTCATCTCTGTAAACACGCATTTCGAGCTGTGTTCATTTCCGTAAACACGCATTTCCAGCTGTGTTCATCTCCGTAAACACGCATTTCCAGCTGTGTTCATCTCCGTAAACACGCATTTCGAGCTGTGTTCGTTTCCGAAAACACGCATTCCGAGCTGTGTTCGTTTCCGTAAACACGCATTTCCAGCTGTGTTCATTTCCGTAAACACGCATTTCGAGCTAAGTTCATTTCCGTAAACACGCATTTCCAGCCGTGTACATTTCCGTAAACACGCATTTCGAGCTTTGTTTATTTCCTTAAACACGCATTTCGAGCTGTGTTCATTTCCGTAAACACGCATTTCGAGGGGTGTTCATCCCCGTAAACAAGCATTTCGAGCTGTGTTCGTTTCCGTAAACACGCATTCCGAGCTGTGTTCCTTTCCGTAAACACGCATTTCCAGCTGTGTTCATTTCCTTATACACGCATTTCCAGCTGTGTTCATTTCCTTATACACGCATTTCGAATTGTGTTCATTTCCTTAAACACGCATTTCGAGCTGTGTTCATTTCCGTAAACACGCATTTCGAGGGGTGTTCATCCCCGAAAACAAGCGTTTCGAGCTGTGTTCGTTTCCGTAAACACGCATTCCGAGCTGTGTTCATTTCCGTAACACGCACTTCCAGCTGTGTTCGTTTCCGTAAACACGCATTTCGAGCTGTGTTCATTTCTGTAAACACGCATTTCCAGCTGTGTTCATTTCCGTAAACACGCATTTCGAACTGTGTTCATTTACTTAAACACGCATTTCGAGCTGTGTTTATTTCCTTAAACACGCATTTCGAGCTGTGTTCATTTCCGTAACACGCATTTCCAGATGTGTTCATTTCCGTATACACGCATTTCGAATTGTGTTCATTTCCTTAAACACGCATTTCGAGCTGTGTTCATTTCCGTAAACACGCATTTCGAGGGATGTTCATCTCCGTAAACAAGCATTTCGAGCTGTGTTCGTTTCCGTAAACACGCAT
The DNA here is from genome assembly GCA_949128135.1 of Parasteatoda lunata. Lineage (NCBI taxonomy): Eukaryota > Metazoa > Arthropoda > Arachnida > Araneae > Theridiidae > Parasteatoda > Parasteatoda lunata. The sequence continues at coordinate 101,424,918 of OX421970.1, forward strand.
TTCGAGCTGTGTTCGTTTTCGTAAACACGCATTTCCAGGTGTGTTCATTCTGTAAACACGCATTTCGAGCTGTGTTCATTTCCGTAAACACGCATTTCCAGCTGTGTTCATCTCCGTAAACACGCATTTCCAGCTGTGTTCATCTCCGTAAACACGCATTTCGAGCTGTGTTCGTTTCCGAAAACACGCATTCCGAGCTGTGTTCGTTTCCGTAAACACGCATTTCCAGCTGTGTTCATTTCCGTAAACACGCATTTCGAGCTAAGTTCATTTCCGTAAACACGCATTTCCAGCTGTGTACATTTCCGTAAACACGCATTTCGCGCTGTGTTCATCTCCGTAAACACGCATTTCCAGCTGTGTTCATTTCCGTAAACACGCATTTCGAGCTATGTTCATCTCCGTAGGCACGCATTTTCAGCTGTGCTCATTTTCGTAAACACGCATTTCGCGCTGTGTTCATCTCCGTAAACACGCATTTCCAGCTGTGTTCTTTTCAGTAAACACGCATTTCGAATTGCGTTCATCTCCGTAAACACGCATTTAAAGCTGTGTTCATCTCCGTAAGCACGCATTTCTAGCTGTGTTCATTTCCGTAAACACGCATTTCCAGCTGTGTTCATATCCATAAACATGCATTTCGAGCTGTGTTCATCTCCCTAAGCACGCATTTCCAGCTATGTTCATTTTCGTAAACACGCATTTCGACCTGTGTTCATCTCCGTAAACACGCATTTCGAGCTGTATTCATCTTCTTAAGCACGCATTTCCAGCTGTGTTTATTTCCGTAAACACGCATTTCGAGCTGTGTTCGTTTCCGTACACACGCACTCCAAGCTGTGTTCGTTTCCGAAAACACGCACTCCGAGCTGTGTTCATCTCCGTAAACACGTATTTCGAGCTGTGTTCATTTCTGTAAACACGCATTGCGAGCTGTGTTCCTTTCCGTAAACACAAATTTCCAGATGTGTTCATCTCTGTAAACGCGCATTTCGAGCTGAGTTCATTTCCGTAAACACGCATTTCCAGCTGTGTTCATCTCCGTAAACACGCATTTCCAGCTGTGTTCTTCTCCGAAAACACGCATTTCCAGCTGTGTTCATCTCCGAAAACACGCATTTCGAGCTGTGTAGTTTTCCGAAAACACGCATTCCGAGCTGTGTTCGTTTCCGTAAACACGCATTTCCAGCTGTGTTCATTTCCGTAAACACGCATTTCGAGCTGCGTTCATTTCCGTAAACACGCATTTCCAGCTGTGTTTATTTCCTTAAACACGCATTTGGAGCTGTGTTCATTTCCGTAACACGCATTTCCAGTTGTGTACATTTCCGTATACACGCATTTTGAATTGTGTTCATTTCCTTAAACACGCATTTCGAGCTGTGTTCATTTCCGTAAACACGCATTTCGAGGGGTGTTCATCCCCGTAAACAAGCATGTCGAGCTGTGTTCGTATCCGTAAACACGAATTCCGAGCTGTGTTTCTTTCCGTAAACTCGTATTTCCAGCTGTGTTCATTTCTTTATACACGCATTTCGAATTGTGTTCATTTCCTTAAACGCGCGTTTCGAACTCTGTTCATTTCCGTAAACACGCATTTCGAACTGTGTTCATTTACTTAAACACGCATTTCGAGCTGTGTTTATTTCCTTAAACACGCATTTCGAGCTGTGTTCATTTCCGTAACACGCATTTCCAGATGTGTTCATTTCCGTATACACGCATTTCGAATTGTGTTCATTTCCTTAAACACGCATTTCGAGCGGTGTTCATTTCCGTAAACACGCATTTCGAGGGATGTTCATCTCCGTAAACAAGCATTTCGAGCTGTGTTCGTTTCCGTAAACACGCATTTCGAGCTGTGTTCGTTTTCGTAAACACGCATTTCCAGGTGTGTTCATTCTGTAAACACGCATTTCGAGCTGTGTTCATTTCCGTAAACACGCATTTCCAGCTGTGTTCATCTCCGTAAACACGCATTTCCAGCTGTGTTCATCTCCGTAAACACGCATTTCGAGCTGTGTTCGTTTCCGAAAACACGCATTCCGAGCTGTGTTCGTTTCCGTAAACACGCATTTCCAGCTGTGTTCATTTCCGTAAACACGCATTTCGAGCTAAGTTCATTTCCGTAAACACGCATTTCCAGCTGTGTACATTTCCGTAAACACGCATTTCGCGCTGTGTTCATCTCCGTAAACACGCATTTCCAGCTGTGTTCATTTCCGTAAACACGCATTTCGAGCTATGTTCATCTCCGTAGGCACGCATTTTCAGCTGTGCTCATTTTCGTAAACACGCATTTCGCGCTGTGTTCATCTCCGTAAACACGCATTTCCAGCTGTGTTCTTTTCAGTAAACACGCATTTCGAATTGCGTTCATCTCCGTAAACACGCATTTAAAGCTGTGTTCATCTCCGTAAGCACGCATTTCTAGCTGTGTTCATTTCCGTAAACACGCATTTCCAGCTGTGTTCATATCCATAAACATGCATTTCGAGCTGTGTTCATCTCCCTAAGCACGCATTTCCAGCTATGTTCATTTTCGTAAACACGCATTTCGACCTGTGTTCATCTCCGTAAACACGCATTTCGAGCTGTATTCATCTTCTTAAGCACGCATTTCCAGCTGTGTTTATTTCCGTAAACACGCATTTCGAGCTGTGTTCGTTTCCGTACACACGCACTCCAAGCTGTGTTCGTTTCCGAAAACACGCACTCCGAGCTGTGTTCATCTCCGTAAACACGTATTTCGAGCTGTGTTCATTTCTGTAAACACGCATTGCGAGCTGTGTTCCTTTCCGTAAACACAAATTTCCAGATGTGTTCATCTCTGTAAACGCGCATTTCGAGCTGAGTTCATTTCCGTAAACACGCATTTCCAGCTGTGTTCATCTCCGTAAACACGCATTTCCAGCTGTGTTCTTCTCCGAAAACACGCATTTCCAGCTGTGTTCATCTCCGAAAACACGCATTTCGAGCTGTGTAGTTTTCCGAAAACACGCATTCCGAGCTGTGTTCGTTTCCGTAAACACGCATTTCCAGCTGTGTTCATTTCCGTAAACACGCATTTCGAGCTGCGTTCATTTCCGTAAACACGCATTTCCAGCTGTGTTTATTTCCTTAAACACGCATTTGGAGCTGTGTTCATTTCCGTAACACGCATTTCCAGTTGTGTACATTTCCGTATACACGCATTTTGAATTGTGTTCATTTCCTTAAACACGCATTTCGAGCTGTGTTCATTTCCGTAAACACGCATTTCGAGGGGTGTTCATCCCCGTAAACAAGCATGTCGAGCTGTGTTCGTTTCCGTAAACACGAATTCCGAGCTGTGTTTCTTTCCGTAAACTCGTATTTCCAGCTGTGTTCATTTCTTTATACACGCATTTCGAATTGTGTTCATTTCCTTAAACGCGCGTTTCGAACTCTGTTCATTTCCGTAAACACGCATTTCGAGGGGTGTTCATCCCCGTAAACAAGCATTTCGAGCTGTGTTCATTTCCGTAAACACGCATTTCCAGCTGTGTTTATTTCCGTAAACACGCATTTAAAGCTGTGTTCATCTCCGTAAGCACGCATTTCTAGCTGTGTTCATTTCCGTAAACACGCATTTCCAGCTGTGTTCATCTCCGTAAACACGCATTTCGAGCTGTGTTCATCTCCGTAAGCACGCATTTCCAGCTGTGTTCATTTCCGTAAACACGCATTTCGAGCTGTGAACATCTCCGTAAGCACGCATTTCCAGCTGTGCTCATTTTCGTAAACACGCATTTCGCGCTGTGCTCATCTCCGTAAACACGCATTTCCAGTTGTGTTCTTTTCTGTAAACACGCATTTCGAATTGCGTTCATCTCCGTAAACACGCATTTAAAGCTGTGTTCATCTCCGTAAGCACACATTTCTAGCTGTGTTCATTTCCGTAAACACGCAATTCCAGCTGTATTCATCTCCGTAAGCACGCATTTCCAGCTGTGTTCATTTTCGTAAACACGCATTTCGAGCTGTGTTCGTTTCCGTAAACACGCACTCCGAGCTGTGTTCCTTTCCGTAAACACGCACTCCGAGCTGTGTTCATCTCCGTAAACACGTATTTCAAGCTGGGTTCATTTCCGTAAACACGCATTTCCAGCTGTGTTCATCTCCGTAAACACGCATTTCGAGCTGTGTTCATCTCCGTAAGCACGCATTTCCAGCTGTTTTCATTTCCGTAAACACGCATTTCGAGCTGTGTTCATTTCTGTAAACACGCATTTCCAGCTGTGTTCATTTCCGTAAACACGCATTTCGAACTGTGTTCATTTACTTAAACACGCATTTCGAGCTGTGTTTATTTCCTTAAACACGCATTTCGAGCTGTGTTCATTTCCGTAACACGCATTTCCAGATGTGTTCATTTCCGTATACACGCATTTCGAATTGTGTTCATTTCCTTAAACACGCATTTCGAGCTGTGTTCATTTCCGTAAACACGCATTTCGAGGGATGTTCATCTCCGTAAACAAGCATTTCGAGCTGTGTTCGTTTCCGTAAACACGCATTTCGAGCTGTGTTCGTTTTCGTAAACACGCATTTCCAGGTGTGTTCATCTCTGTAAACACGCATTTCGAGCTGTGTTCATTTCCGTAAACACGCATTTCCAGCTGTGTTCATCTCCGTAAACACGCATTTCCAGCTGTGTTCATCTCCGTAAACACGCATTTCGAGCTGTGTTCGTTTCCGAAAACACGCATTCCGAGCTGTGTTCGTTTCCGTAAACACGCATTTCCAGCTGTGTTCATTTCCGTAAACACGCATTTCGAGCTAAGTTCATTTCCGTAAACACGCATTTCCAGCCGTGTACATTTCCGTAAACACGCATTTCGAGCTTTGTTTATTTCCTTAAACACGCATTTCGAGCTGTGTTCATTTCCGTAAACACGCATTTCGAGGGGTGTTCATCCCCGTAAACAAGCATTTCGAGCTGTGTTCGTTTCCGTAAACACGCATTCCGAGCTGTGTTCCTTTCCGTAAACACGCATTTCCAGCTGTGTTCATTTCCTTATACACGCATTTCCAGCTGTGTTCATTTCCTTATACACGCATTTCGAATTGTGTTCATTTCCTTAAACACGCATTTCGAGCTGTGTTCATTTCCGTAAACACGCATTTCGAGGGGTGTTCATCCCCGAAAACAAGCGTTTCGAGCTGTGTTCGTTTCCGTAAACACGCATTCCGAGCTGTGTTCATTTCCGTAACACGCACTTCCAGCTGTGTTCGTTTCCGTAAACACGCATTTCGAGCTGTGTTCATTTCTGTAAACACGCATTTCCAGCTGTGTTCATTTCCGTAAACACGCATTTCGAACTGTGTTCATTTACTTAAACACGCATTTCGAGCTGTGTTTATTTCCTTAAACACGCATTTCGAGCTGTGTTCATTTCCGTAACACGCATTTCCAGATGTGTTCATTTCCGTATACACGCATTTCGAATTGTGTTCATTTCCTTAAACACGCATTTCGAGCTGTGTTCATTTCCGTAAACACGCATTTCGAGGGATGTTCATCTCCGTAAACAAGCATTTCGAGCTGTGTTCGTTTCCGTAAACACGCATTTCGAGCTGTGTTCGTTTTCGTAAACACGCATTTCCAGGTGTGTTCATTCTGTAAACACGCATTTCGAGCTGTGTTCATTTCCGTAAACACGCATTTCCAGCTGTGTTCATCTCCGTAAACACGCATTTCCAGCTGTGTTCATCTCCGTAAACACGCATTTCGAGCTGTGTTCGTTTCCGAAAACACGCATTCCGAGCTGTGTTCGTTTCCGTAAACACGCATTTCCAGCTGTGTTCATTTCCGTAAACACGCATTTCGAGCTAAGTTCATTTCCGTAAACACGCATTTCCAGCTGTGTACATTTCCGTAAACACGCATTTCGCGCTGTGTTCATCTCCGTAAACACGCATTTCCAGCTGTGTTCATTTCCGTAAACACGCATTTCGAGCTATGTTCATCTCCGTAGGCACGCATTTTCAGCTGTGCTCATTTTCGTAAACACGCATTTCGCGCTGTGTTCATCTCCGTAAACACGCATTTCCAGCTGTGTTCTTTTCAGTAAACACGCATTTCGAATTGCGTTCATCTCCGTAAACACGCATTTAAAGCTGTGTTCATCTCCGTAAGCACGCATTTCTAGCTGTGTTCATTTCCGTAAACACGCATTTCCAGCTGTGTTCATATCCATAAACATGCATTTCGAGCTGTGTTCATCTCCCTAAGCACGCATTTCCAGCTATGTTCATTTTCGTAAACACGCATTTCGACCTGTGTTCATCTCCGTAAACACGCATTTCGAGCTGTATTCATCTTCTTAAGCACGCATTTCCAGCTGTGTTTATTTCCGTAAACACGCATTTCGAGCTGTGTTCGTTTCCGTACACACGCACTCCAAGCTGTGTTCGTTTCCGAAAACACGCACTCCGAGCTGTGTTCATCTCCGTAAACACGTATTTCGAGCTGTGTTCATTTCTGTAAACACGCATTGCGAGCTGTGTTCCTTTCCGTAAACACAAATTTCCAGATGTGTTCATCTCTGTAAACGCGCATTTCGAGCTGAGTTCATTTCCGTAAACACGCATTTCCAGCTGTGTTCATCTCCGTAAACACGCATTTCCAGCTGTGTTCTTCTCCGAAAACACGCATTTCCAGCTGTGTTCATCTCCGAAAACACGCATTTCGAGCTGTGTAGTTTTCCGAAAACACGCATTCCGAGCTGTGTTCGTTTCCGTAAACACGCATTTCCAGCTGTGTTCATTTCCGTAAACACGCATTTCGAGCTGCGTTCATTTCCGTAAACACGCATTTCCAGCTGTGTTTATTTCCTTAAACACGCATTTGGAGCTGTGTTCATTTCCGTAACACGCATTTCCAGTTGTGTACATTTCCGTATACACGCATTTTGAATTGTGTTCATTTCCTTAAACACGCATTTCGAGCTGTGTTCATTTCCGTAAACACGCATTTCGAGGGGTGTTCATCCCCGTAAACAAGCATGTCGAGCTGTGTTCGTATCCGTAAACACGAATTCCGAGCTGTGTTTCTTTCCGTAAACTCGTATTTCCAGCTGTGTTCATTTCTTTATACACGCATTTCGAATTGTGTTCATTTCCTTAAACGCGCGTTTCGAACTCTGTTCATTTCCGTAAACACGCATTTCGAACTGTGTTCATTTACTTAAACACGCATTTCGAGCTGTGTTTATTTCCTTAAACACGCATTTCGAGCTGTGTTCATTTCCGTAACACGCATTTCCAGATGTGTTCATTTCCGTATACACGCATTTCGAATTGTGTTCATTTCCTTAAACACGCATTTCGAGCTGTGTTCATTTCCGTAAACACGCATTTCGAGGGATGTTCATCTCCGTAAACAAGCATTTCGAGCTGTGTTCGTTTCCGTAAACACGCATTTCGAGCTGTGTTCGTTTTCGTAAACACGCATTTCCAGGTGTGTTCATTCTGTAAACACGCATTTCGAGCTGTGTTCATTTCCGTAAACACGCATTTCCAGCTGTGTTCATCTCCGTAAACACGCATTTCCAGCTGTGTTCATCTCCGTAAACACGCATTTCGAGCTGTGTTCGTTTCCGAAAACACGCATTCCGAGCTGTGTTCGTTTCCGTAAACACGCATTTCCAGCTGTGTTCATTTCCGTAAACACGCATTTCGAGCTAAGTTCATTTCCGTAAACACGCATTTCCAGCTGTGTACATTTCCGTAAACACGCATTTCGCGCTGTGTTCATCTCCGTAAACACGCATTTCCAGCTGTGTTCATTTCCGTAAACACGCATTTCGAGCTATGTTCATCTCCGTAGGCACGCATTTTCAGCTGTGCTCATTTTCGTAAACACGCATTTCGCGCTGTGTTCATCTCCGTAAACACGCATTTCCAGCTGTGTTCTTTTCAGTAAACACGCATTTCGAATTGCGTTCATCTCCGTAAACACGCATTTAAAGCTGTGTTCATCTCCGTAAGCACGCATTTCTAGCTGTGTTCATTTCCGTAAACACGCATTTCCAGCTGTGTTCATATCCATAAACATGCATTTCGAGCTGTGTTCATCTCCCTAAGCACGCATTTCCAGCTATGTTCATTTTCGTAAACACGCATTTCGACCTGTGTTCATCTCCGTAAACACGCATTTCGAGCTGTATTCATCTTCTTAAGCACGCATTTCCAGCTGTGTTTATTTCCGTAAACACGCATTTCGAGCTGTGTTCGTTTCCGTACACACGCACTCCAAGCTGTGTTCGTTTCCGAAAACACGCACTCCGAGCTGTGTTCATCTCCGTAAACACGTATTTCGAGCTGTGTTCATTTCTGTAAACACGCATTGCGAGCTGTGTTCCTTTCCGTAAACACAAATTTCCAGATGTGTTCATCTCTGTAAACGCGCATTTCGAGCTGAGTTCATTTCCGTAAACACGCATTTCCAGCTGTGTTCATCTCCGTAAACACGCATTTCCAGCTGTGTTCTTCTCCGAAAACACGCATTTCCAGCTGTGTTCATCTCCGAAAACACGCATTTCGAGCTGTGTAGTTTTCCGAAAACACGCATTCCGAGCTGTGTTCGTTTCCGTAAACACGCATTTCCAGCTGTGTTCATTTCCGTAAACACGCATTTCGAGCTGCGTTCATTTCCGTAAACACGCATTTCCAGCTGTGTTTATTTCCTTAAACACGCATTTGGAGCTGTGTTCATTTCCGTAACACGCATTTCCAGTTGTGTACATTTCCGTATACACGCATTTTGAATTGTGTTCATTTCCTTAAACACGCATTTCGAGCTGTGTTCATTTCCGTAAACACGCATTTCGAGGGGTGTTCATCCCCGTAAACAAGCATGTCGAGCTGTGTTCGTTTCCGTAAACACGAATTCCGAGCTGTGTTTCTTTCCGTAAACTCGTATTTCCAGCTGTGTTCATTTCTTTATACACGCATTTCGAATTGTGTTCATTTCCTTAAACGCGCGTTTCGAACTCTGTTCATTTCCGTAAACACGCATTTCGAGGGGTGTTCATCCCCGTAAACAAGCATTTCGAGCTGTGTTCGTTTCCGTAAACACGCATTTCCAGATGTGTTCATCTCCGTAAACACGCATTTTGAGCTGTGTTCATTTCCGTAAACACGCATTTCCAGCTGTGTTCATCTCCGTAAACACTCATTTCGAGCTGTGTTCATTTCCGTAAACACGCATTTCCAGCTGTGTTCATTTCCGTAAACACGCATTTCCAGCTGTGTTCATTTCCGTAAACACGCATTTCCAGCTGTGTTCATTTCCGTAAACACGCATTTCGCGCTGTGTTCATTTTCGTAAACACGCATTTCGAGCTGTGTTCATCTCCGTAAACACGCATTTCGAGCTGTGTTCATCTCCGTAAACACGCATTTAAAGCTGTGTTCATCTCCGTAAACACGCATTTCCAGCTGTGTTTATTTCCTTAAACACGCATTTGGAGCTGTGTTCATTTCCGTAACACGCATTTCCAGTTGTGTACATTTCCGTATACACGCATTTTGAATTGTGTTCATTTCCTTAAACACGCATTTCGAGCTGTGTTCATTTCCGTAAACACGCATTTCGAGGGGTGTTCATCCCCGTAAACAAGCATGTCGAGCTGTGTTCGTTTCCGTAAACACGAATTCCGAGCTGTGTTTCTTTCCGTAAACTCGTATTTCCAGCTGTGTTCATTTCTTTATACACGCATTTCGAATTGTGTTCATTTCCTTAAACGCGCGTTTCGAACTCTGTTCATTTCCGTAAACACGCATTTCGAGGGGTGTTCATCCCCGTAAACAAGCATTTCGAGCTGTGTTCGTTTCCGTAAACACGCATTTCCAGATGTGTTCATCTCCGTAAACACGCATTTTGAGCTGTGTTCATTTCCGTAAACACGCATTTCCAGCTGTGTTCATCTCCGTAAACACTCATTTCGAGCTGTGTTCATTTCCGTAAACACGCATTTCCAGCTGTGTTCATTTCCGTAAACACGCATTTCCAGCTGTGTTCATTTCCGTAAACACGCATTTCGCGCTGTGTTCATTTTCGTAAACACGCATTTCGAGCTGTGTTCATCTCCGTAAACACGCATTTCGAGCTGTGTTCATCTCCGTAAACACGCATTTAAAGCTGTGTTCATCTCCGTAAGCACGCATTTCTAGCTGTGTTCATTTCCGTAAACACGCATTTCCAGCTGTGTTCTTCTCCGTAAACACGCATTTCGAGCTGTGTTCATTTCCGTAAACACGCATTTCGAGCTGTGTTCATCTCCGTAAACGTCTATTTCCAGCTGTGTTCGTCTCCGTAAACACGCATTCCGAGCTGTGTTCGTCTCCGTAAACACGCATTCCGAGCTGTGTTCGTTTCCGTAAACATGCATTCGAGCTGTGTTCCTTTCCGTAAACACGCATTCCGAGCTGTGTTCCTTTCCGTAAACACGCATTTCCAGATGTGTTCATCTCTGTAAACATGCATTTCGAGCTGTGTTCCTTTCCGTAAACACGCATATCCAGCTGTGTTCATCTCCGTAAACACGCATTTCGAGCTGTGTTCATTTCCGTAAACACGCATTTCCACCTGTGTTCATTTCCGTAAACGCGAATTTCGTGCTGTGTTCATTTTCGTAAACACGCATTTCGAGCTGTGTTCATCTCCGTAAACACGCATTTCGAGCTGTGTTCATTTCAGTAAACACGCATTGAAAGCTGTGTTCATCTCCGTAAGCACGCATTTCTAGCTGTGTTCATTTCAGTAAACACGCATTGAAAGCTGTGTTCATCTCCGTAAGCACGCATTTCCAGCTGTGTTCGTTTCTGTATACACGAATTTCCAGCTGTTTTCATTTCCGTAAACACGTATTTCGAACTATGTTCATTTACTTAAACACGCATTTCGAGCTTTGTTTATTTCCTTAAACACGCATTTCGAGCTGTGTTCATTTCCGTAAACACGCATTTCGAGGGGTGTTCATCCCCGTAAACAAGCATTTCGAGCTGTGTTCGTTTCCGTAAACACGCATTCCGAGCTGTGTTCCTTTCCGTAAACACGCATTTCCAGCTGTGTTCATTTCCTTATACACGCATTTCCAGCTGTGTTCATTTCCTTATACACGCATTTCGAATTGTGTTCATTTCCTTAAACACGCATTTCGAGCTGTGTTCATTTCCGTAAACACGCATTTCGAGGGGTGTTCATCCCCGAAAACAAGCGTTTCGAGCTGTGTTCGTTTCCGTAAACACGCATTCCGAGCTGTGTTCATTTCCGTAACACGCACTTCCAGCTGTGTTCGTTTCCGTAAACACGCATTTCCAGCTGTGTTCATCTCCGTAAACACGCATTTCCAGCTGTGTTCTTCTCCGAAAACACGCATTTCCAGCTGTGTTCATCTCCGAAAACACGCATTTCGAGCTGTGTAGTTTTCCGAAAACACGCATTCCGAGCTGTGTTCGTTTCCGTAAACACGCATTTCCAGTTGTGTACATTTCCGTATACACGCATTTTGAATTGTGTTCATTTCCTTAAACACGCATTTCGAGCTGTGTTCATTTCCGTAAACACGCATTTCGAGGGGTGTTCATCCCCGTAAACAAGCATGTCGATCTGTGTTCGTTTCCGTAAACACGAATTCCGAGCTGTGTTTCTTTCCGTAAACTCGTATTTCCAGCTGTGTTCATTTCTTTATACACGCATTTCGAATTGTGTTCATTTCCTTAAACGCGCGTTTCGAACTCTGTTCATTTCCGTAAACACGCATTTCGAGGGGTGTTCATCCCCGTAAACAAGCATTTCGAGCTGTGTTCGTTTCCGTAAACACGCATTTCCAGATGTGTTCATCTCCGTAAACACGCATTTTGGGCTGTGTTCATTTCCGTAAACACGCATTTCCAGCTGTGTTCATCTCCGTAAACACTCATTTCGAGCTGTGTTCATTTCCGTAAACACGCATTTCCAGCTGTGTTCATTTCCGTAAACACGCATTTCCAGCTGTGTTCATTTCCGTAAACACGCATTTCGCGCTGTGTTCATTTTCGTAAACACGCATTTCGAGCTGTGTTCATCTCCGTAAACACGCATTTCGAGCTGTGTTCATCTCCGTAAACACGCATTTAAAGCTGTGTTCATCTCCGTAAGCACGCATTTCTAGCTGTGTTCATTTCCGTAAACACGCATTTCCAGCTGTGTTCTTCTCCGTAAACACGCATTTCGAGCTGTGTTCATTTCCGTAAACACGCATTTCGAGCTGTGTTCATCTCCGTAAACGTCTATTTCCAGCTGTGTTCGTCTCCGTAAACACGCATTTCCAGCTGTGTTCGTTTCCGTAAACACGCATTCCGAGCTGTGTTCGTTTCCGTAAACACGCATTTCGAGCTGTATTCGTTTCTGTAAACACGCATTCCGAGCTGTGTTCCTTTCCGTAAACACGCCTTTCCAGATGTGTTCATCTCTGTAAACACGCATTTCGAGCTGTGTTCATTTCCGTAAACACGCATTTCCAGCTGTGTTCATTTCCGTAAACACGCATTTCGCGCTGTGTTCATTTTCGTAAACACGCATTTCGAGCTGTGTTCTTTTCCTTAAACACGCATTTCCAGCTGTGTTCATTTCCGTAAACACGCATTTAAAGCTGTGTTCATCTCCGTAAGCACGCATTTCTAGCTGTGTTCATTTCCGTAAACACGCATTTCCAGCTGTGTTCATCTCCGTAAACACGCATTTCGAGCTGTATTCATCTCCTTAAGCACGCATTTCGAGATGTGTTCTTTTCCTTAAACACGCATTTCCAGCTGTGTTTATTTCCGTAAACACGCATTTAAAGCTGTGTTCATCTCCGTAAGCACGCATTTCTAGCTGTGTTCATTTCCGTAAACACGCATTTCCAGCTGTGTTCATCTCCGTAAACACGCATTTCGAGCTGTGTTCATCTCCGTAAGCACGCATTTCCAGCTGTGTTCATTTCCGTAAACACGCATTTCGAGCTGTGAACATCTCCGTAAGCACGCATTTCCAGCTGTGCTCATTTTCGTAAACACGCATTTCGCGCTGTGCTCATCTCCGTAAACACGCATTTCCAGTTGTGTTCTTTTCTGTAAACACGCATTTCGAATTGCGTTCATCTCCGTAAACACGCATTTAAAGCTGTGTTCATCTCCGTAAGCACACATTTCTAGCTGTGTTCATTTCCGTAAACACGCAATTCCAGCTGTATTCATCTCCGTAAGCACGCATTTCCAGCTGTGTTCATTTTCGTAAACACGCATTTCGAGCTGTGTTCGTTTCCGTAAACACGCACTCCGAGCTGTGTTCCTTTCCGTAAACACGCACTCCGAGCTGTGTTCATCTCCGTAAACACGTATTTCAAGCTGTGTTCATTTCCGTAAACACGCATTTCCAGCTGTGTTCATCTCCGTAAACACGCATTTCGAGCTGTGTTCATCTCCGTAAGCACGCATTTCCAGCTGTTTTCATTTCCGTAAACACGCATTTCGAGCTGTGTTCATTTCTGTAAACACGCATTTCCAGCTGTGTTCATTTCCGTAAACACGCATTTCGAACTGTGTTCATTTACTTAAACACGCATTTCGAGCTGTGTTTATTTCCTTAAACACGCATTTCGAGCTGTGTTCATTTCCGTAACACGCATTTCCAGATGTGTTCATTTCCGTATACACGCATTTCGAATTGTGTTCATTTCCTTAAACACGCATTTCGAGCTGTGTTCATTTCCGTAAACACGCATTTCGAGGGATGTTCATCTCCGTAAACAAGCATTTCGAGCTGTGTTCGTTTCCGTAAACACGCATTTCGAGCTGTGTTCGTTTTCGTAAACACGCATTTCCAGGTGTGTTCATCTCTGTAAACACGCATTTCGAGCTGTGTTCATTTCCGTAAACACGCATTTCCAGCTGTGTTCATCTCCGTAAACACGCATTTCCAGCTGTGTTCATCTCCGTAAACACGCATTTCGAGCTGTGTTCGTTTCCGAAAACACGCATTCCGAGCTGTGTTCGTTTCCGTAAACACGCATTTCCAGCTGTGTTCATTTCCGTAAACACGCATTTCAAGCTAAGTTCATTTCCGTAAACACGCATTTCCAGCTGTGTACATTTCCGTAAACACGCATTTCGCGCTGTGTTCATCTCCGTAAACACGCATTTCCAGCTGTGTTCATTTCCGTAAACACGGATTTCGAGCTATGTTCATCTCCGTAGGCACGCATTTTCAGCTGTGCTCATTTTCGTAAACACGCATTTCGCGCTGTGTTCATCTCCGTAAACACGCATTTCCAGCTGTGTTCTTTTCAGTAAACACGCATTTCGAATTGCGTTCATCTCCGTAAACACGCATTTAAAGCTGTGTTCATCTCCGTAAGCACGCATTTCTAGCTGTGTTCATTTCCGTAAACACGCATTTCCAGCTGTGTTCATATCCATAAACATGCATTTCGAGCTGTGTTCATCTCCCTAAGCACGCATTTCCAGCTATGTTCATTTTCGTAAACACGCATTTCGACCTGTGTTCATCTCCGTAAACACGCATTTCGAGCTGTATTCATCTCCTTAAGCACGCATTTCGAGATGTGTTCTTTTCCTTAAACACGCATTTCCAGCTGTGTTTATTTCCGTAAACACGCATTTAAAGCTGTGTTCATCTCCGTAAGCACGCATTTCTAGCTGTGTTCATTTCCGTAAACACGCATTTCCAGCTGTGTTCATCTCCGTAAACACGCATTTCGAGCTGTGTTCATCTCCGTAAGCACGCATTTCCAGCTATGTTCATTTCCGTAAACACGCATTTCCAGCTGTGTTCGTTTCTGTATACACGAATTTCCAGCTGTTTTCATTTCCGTAAACACGTATTTCGAACTATGTTCATTTAGTTAAACACGCATTTCGAGCTTTGTTTATTTCCTTAAACACGCATTTCGAGCTGTGTTCATTTCCGTAAACACGCATTTCGAGGGGTGTTCATCCCCGTAAACAAGCATTTCGAGCTGTGTTCGTTTCCGTAAACACGCATTCCGAGCTGTGTTCCTTTCCGTAAACACGCATTTCCAGCTGTGTTCATTTCCTTATACACGCATTTCCAGCTGTGTTCATTTCCTTATACACGCATTTCGAATTGTGTTCATTTCCTTAAACACGCATTTCGAGCTGTGTTCATTTCCGTAAACACGCATTTCGAGGGGTGTTCATCCCCGAAAACAAGCGTTTCGAGCTGTGTTCATTTCCGTAAACACGCATTTAAAGCTGTGTTCATCTCCGTAAGCACGCATTTCTAGCTGTGTTCATTTCCGTAAACACGCATTTCCAGCTGTGTTCATCTCCGTAAACACGCATTTCGAGCTGTATTCATCTCCTTAAGCACGCATTTCGAGATGTGTTCTTTTCCTTAAACACGCATTTCCAGCTGTGTTTATTTCCGTAAACACGCATTTAAAGCTGTGTTCATCTCCGTAAGCACGCATTTCTAGCTGTGTTCATTTCCGTAAACACGCATTTCCAGCTGTGTTCATCTCCGTAAACACGCATTTCGAGCTGTGTTCATCTCCGTAAGCACGCATTTCCAGCTGTGTTCATTTCCGTAAACACGCATTTCGAGCTGTGAACATCTCCGTAAGCACGCATTTCCAGCTGTGCTCATTTTCGTAAACACGCATTTCGCGCTGTGCTCATCTCCGTAAACACGCATTTCCAGTTGTGTTCTTTTCTGTAAACACGCATTTCGAATTGCGTTCATCTCCGTAAACACGCATTTAAAGCTGTGTTCATCTCCGTAAGCACACATTTCTAGCTGTGTTCATTTCCGTAAACACGCAATTCCAGCTGTATTCATCTCCGTAAGCACGCATTTCCAGCTGTGTTCATTTTCGTAAACACGCATTTCGAGCTGTGTTCGTTTCCGTAAACACGCACTCCGAGCTGTGTTCCTTTCCGTAAACACGCACTCCGAGCTGTGTTCATCTCCGTAAACACGTATTTCAAGCTGTGTTCATTTCCGTAAACACGCATTTCCAGCTGTGTTCATCTCCGTAAACACGCATTTCGAGCTGTGTTCATCTCCGTAAGCACGCATTTCCAGCTGTTTTCATTTCCGTAAACACGCATTTCGAGCTGTGTTCATTTCTGTAAACACGCATTTCCAGCTGTGTTCATTTCCGTAAACACGCATTTCGAACTGTGTTCATTTACTTAAACACGCATTTCGAGCTGTGTTTATTTCCTTAAACACGCATTTCGAGCTGTGTTCATTTCCGTAACACGCATTTCCAGATGTGTTCATTTCCGTATACACGCATTTCGAATTGTGTTCATTTCCTTAAACACGCATTTCGAGCTGTGTTCATTTCCGTAAACACGCATTTCGAGGGATGTTCATCTCCGTAAACAAGCATTTCGAGCTGTGTTCGTTTCCGTAAACACGCATTTCGAGCTGTGTTCGTTTTCGTAAACACGCATTTCCAGGTGTGTTCATCTCTGTAAACACGCATTTCGAGCTGTGTTCATTTCCGTAAACACGCATTTCCAGCTGTGTTCATCTCCGTAAACACGCATTTCCAGCTGTGTTCATCTCCGTAAACACGCATTTCGAGCTGTGTTCGTTTCCGAAAACACGCATTCCGAGCTGTGTTCGTTTCCGTAAACACGCATTTCCAGCTGTGTTCATTTCCGTAAACACGCATTTCAAGCTAAGTTCATTTCCGTAAACACGCATTTCCAGCTGTGTACATTTCCGTAAACACGCATTTCGCGCT
Source organism: Parasteatoda lunata (assembly GCA_949128135.1). Taxonomy (NCBI): domain Eukaryota; kingdom Metazoa; phylum Arthropoda; class Arachnida; order Araneae; family Theridiidae; genus Parasteatoda; species Parasteatoda lunata. The sequence goes on from OX421970.1 coordinate 101,441,708, forward strand.
GTGTTCATCTCCGTAAACACGCATTTCCAGCTGTGTTCATTTCCGTAAACACGGATTTCGAGCTATGTTCATCTCCGTAGGCACGCATTTTCAGCTGTGCTCATTTTCGTAAACACGCATTTCGCGCTGTGTTCATCTCCGTAAACACGCATTTCCAGCTGTGTTCTTTTCAAAAAACACGCATTTCGAATTGCGTTCATCTCCGTAAACACGCATTTAAAGCTGTGTTCATCTCCGTAAGCACGCATTTCTAGCTGTGTTCATTTCCGTAAACACGCATTTCCAGCTGTGTTCATATCCATAAACATGCATTTCGAGCTGTGTTCATCTCCCTAAGCACGCATTTCCAGCTATGTTCATTTTCGTAAACACGCATTTCGACCTGTGTTCATCTCCGTAAACACGCATTTCGAGCTGTATTCATCTCCTTAAGCACGCATTTCGAGATGTGTTCTTTTCCTTAAACACGCATTTCCAGCTGTGTTTATTTCCGTAAACACGCATTTAAAGCTGTGTTCATTTCCGTAAACACGCATTTCCAGCTGTGTTCATCTCCGTAAACACGCATTTCGAGCTGTGTTCATCTCCGTAAGCACGCATTTCCAGCTATGTTCATTTCCGTAAACACGCATTTCCAGCTGTGTTCGTTTCTGTATACACGAATTTCCAGCTGTTTTCATTTCCGTAAACACGTATTTCGAACTATGTTCATTTAGTTAAACACGCATTTCGAGCTTTGTTTATTTCCTTAAACACGCATTTCGAGCTGTGTTCATTTCCGTAAACACGCATTTCGAGGGGTGTTCATCCCCGTAAACAAGCATTTCGAGCTGTGTTCGTTTCCGTAAACACGCATTCCGAGCTGTGTTCCTTTCCGTAAACACGCATTTCCAGCTGTGTTCATTTCCTTATACACGCATTTCCAGCTGTGTTCATTTCCTTATACACGCATTTCGAATTGTGTTCATTTCCTTAAACACGCATTTCGAGCTGTGTTCATTTCCGTAAACACGCATTTCGAGGGGTGTTCATCCCCGAAAACAAGCGTTTCGAGCTGTGTTCGTTTCCGTAAACACGCATTCCGAGCTGTGTTCATTTCCGTAACACGCACTTCCAGCTGTGTTCGTTTCCGTAAACACGCATTTCGAGCTGTGTTCATTTCTGTAAACACGCATTTCCAGCTGTGTTCATTTCCGTAAACACGCATTTCGAACTGTGTTCATTTACTTAAACACGCATTTCGAGCTGTGTTTATTTCCTTAAACACGCATTTCGAGCTGTGTTCATTTCCGTAACACGCATTTCCAGATGTGTTCATTTCCGTATACACGCATTTCGAATTGTGTTCATTTCCTTAAACACGCATTTCGAGCTGTGTTCATTTCCGTAAACACGCATTTCGAGGGATGTTCATCTCCGTAAACAAGCATTTCGAGCTGTGTTCGTTTCCGTAAACACGCATTTCGAGCTGTGTTCGTTTTCGTAAACACGCATTTCCAGGTTTGTTCATTCTGTAAACACGCATTTCGAGCTGTGTTCATTTCCGTAAACACGCATTTCCAGCTGTGTTCATCTCCGTAAACACGCATTTCCAGCTGTGTTCATCTCCGTAAACACGCATTTCGAGCTGTGTTCGTTTCCGAAAACACGCATTCCGAGCTGTGTTCGTTTCCGTAAACACGCATTTCCAGCTGTGTTCATTTCCGTAAACACGCATTTCGAGCTAAGTTCATTTCCGTAAACACGCATTTCCAGCTGTGTACATTTCCGTAAACACGCATTTCGCGCTGTGTTCATCTCCGTAAACACGCATTTCCAGCTGTGTTCATTTCCGTAAACACGCATTTCGAGCTATGTTCATCTCCGTAGGCACGCATTTTCAGCTGTGCTCATTTTCGTAAACACGCATTTCGCGCTGTGTTCATCTCCGTAAACACGCATTTCCAGCTGTGTTCTTTTCAGTAAACACGCATTTCGAATTGCGTTCATCTCCGTAAACACGCATTTAAAGCTGTGTTCATCTCCGTAAGCACGCATTTCTAGCTGTGTTCATTTCCGTAAACACGCATTTCCAGCTGTGTTCATATCCATAAACATGCATTTCGAGCTGTGTTCATCTCCCTAAGCACGCATTTCCAGCTATGTTCATTTTCGTAAACACGCATTTCGACCTGTGTTCATCTCCGTAAACACGCATTTCGAGCTGTATTCATCTTCTTAAGCACGCATTTCCAGCTGTGTTTATTTCCGTAAACACGCATTTCGAGCTGTGTTCGTTTCCGTACACACGCACTCCAAGCTGTGTTCGTTTCCGAAAACACGCACTCCGAGCTGTGTTCATCTCCGTAAACACGTATTTCGAGCTGTGTTCATTTCTGTAAACACGCATTGCGAGCTGTGTTCCTTTCCGTAAACACAAATTTCCAGATGTGTTCATCTCTGTAAACGCGCATTTCGAGCTGAGTTCATTTCCGTAAACACGCATTTCCAGCTGTGTTCATCTCCGTAAACACGCATTTCCAGCTGTGTTCTTCTCCGAAAACACGCATTTCCAGCTGTGTTCATCTCCGAAAACACGCATTTCGAGCTGTGTAGTTTTCCGAAAACACGCATTCCGAGCTGTGTTCGTTTCCGTAAACACGCATTTCCAGCTGTGTTCATTTCCGTAAACACGCATTTCGAGCTGCGTTCATTTCCGTAAACACGCATTTCCAGCTGTGTTTATTTCCTTAAACACGCATTTGGAGCTGTGTTCATTTCCGTAACACGCATTTCCAGTTGTGTACATTTCCGTATACACGCATTTTGAATTGTGTTCATTTCCTTAAACACGCATTTCGAGCTGTGTTCATTTCCGTAAACACGCATTTCGAGGGGTGTTCATCCCCGTAAACAAGCATGTCGAGCTGTGTTCGTATCCGTAAACACGAATTCCGAGCTGTGTTTCTTTCCGTAAACTCGTATTTCCAGCTGTGTTCATTTCTTTATACACGCATTTCGAATTGTGTTCATTTCCTTAAACGCGCGTTTCGAACTCTGTTCATTTCCGTAAACACGCATTTCGAACTGTGTTCATTTACTTAAACACGCATTTCGAGCTGTGTTTATTTCCTTAAACACGCATTTCGAGCTGTGTTCATTTCCGTAACACGCATTTCCAGATGTGTTCATTTCCGTATACACGCATTTCGAATTGTGTTCATTTCCTTAAACACGCATTTCGAGCTGTGTTCATTTCCGTAAACACGCATTTCGAGGGATGTTCATCTCCGTAAACAAGCATTTCGAGCTGTGTTCGTTTCCGTAAACACGCATTTCGAGCTGTGTTCGTTTTCGTAAACACGCATTTCCAGGTGTGTTCATTCTGTAAACACGCATTTCGAGCTGTGTTCATTTCCGTAAACACGCATTTCCAGCTGTGTTCATCTCCGTAAACACGCATTTCCAGCTGTGTTCATCTCCGTAAACACGCATTTCGAGCTGTGTTCGTTTCCGAAAACACGCATTCCGAGCTGTGTTCGTTTCCGTAAACACGCATTTCCAGCTGTGTTCATTTCCGTAAACACGCATTTCGAGCTAAGTTCATTTCCGTAAACACGCATTTCCAGCTGTGTACATTTCCGTAAACACGCATTTCGCGCTGTGTTCATCTCCGTAAACACGCATTTCCAGCTGTGTTCATTTCCGTAAACACGCATTTCGAGCTATGTTCATCTCCGTAGGCACGCATTTTCAGCTGTGCTCATTTTCGTAAACACGCATTTCGCGCTGTGTTCATCTCCGTAAACACGCATTTCCAGCTGTGTTCTTTTCAGTAAACACGCATTTCGAATTGCGTTCATCTCCGTAAACACGCATTTAAAGCTGTGTTCATCTCCGTAAGCACGCATTTCTAGCTGTGTTCATTTCCGTAAACACGCATTTCCAGCTGTGTTCATATCCATAAACATGCATTTCGAGCTGTGTTCATCTCCCTAAGCACGCATTTCCAGCTATGTTCATTTTCGTAAACACGCATTTCGACCTGTGTTCATCTCCGTAAACACGCATTTCGAGCTGTATTCATCTTCTTAAGCACGCATTTCCAGCTGTGTTTATTTCCGTAAACACGCATTTCGAGCTGTGTTCGTTTCCGTACACACGCACTCCAAGCTGTGTTCGTTTCCGAAAACACGCACTCCGAGCTGTGTTCATCTCCGTAAACACGTATTTCGAGCTGTGTTCATTTCTGTAAACACGCATTGCGAGCTGTGTTCCTTTCCGTAAACACAAATTTCCAGATGTGTTCATCTCTGTAAACGCGCATTTCGAGCTGAGTTCATTTCCGTAAACACGCATTTCCAGCTGTGTTCATCTCCGTAAACACGCATTTCCAGCTGTGTTCTTCTCCGAAAACACGCATTTCCAGCTGTGTTCATCTCCGAAAACACGCATTTCGAGCTGTGTAGTTTTCCGAAAACACGCATTCCGAGCTGTGTTCGTTTCCGTAAACACGCATTTCCAGCTGTGTTCATTTCCGTAAACACGCATTTCGAGCTGCGTTCATTTCCGTAAACACGCATTTCCAGCTGTGTTTATTTCCTTAAACACGCATTTGGAGCTGTGTTCATTTCCGTAACACGCATTTCCAGTTGTGTACATTTCCGTATACACGCATTTTGAATTGTGTTCATTTCCTTAAACACGCATTTCGAGCTGTGTTCATTTCCGTAAACACGCATTTCGAGGGGTGTTCATCCCCGTAAACAAGCATGTCGAGCTGTGTTCGTTTCCGTAAACACGAATTCCGAGCTGTGTTTCTTTCCGTAAACTCGTATTTCCAGCTGTGTTCATTTCTTTATACACGCATTTCGAATTGTGTTCATTTCCTTAAACGCGCGTTTCGAACTCTGTTCATTTCCGTAAACACGCATTTCGAGGGGTGTTCATCCCCGTAAACAAGCATTTCGAGCTGTGTTCGTTTCCGTAAACACGCATTTCCAGATGTGTTCATCTCCGTAAACACGCATTTTGAGCTGTGTTCATTTCCGTAAACACGCATTTCCAGCTGTGTTCATCTCCGTAAACACTCATTTCGAGCTGTGTTCATTTCCGTAAACACGCATTTCCAGCTGTGTTCATTTCCGTAAACACGCATTTCCAGCTGTGTTCATTTCCGTAAACACGCATTTCCAGCTGTGTTCATTTCCGTAAACACGCATTTCGCGCTGTGTTCATTTTCGTAAACACGCATTTCGAGCTGTGTTCATCTCCGTAAACACGCATTTCGAGCTGTGTTCATCTCCGTAAACACGCATTTAAAGCTGTGTTCATCTCCGTAAACACGCATTTCCAGCTGTGTTTATTTCCTTAAACACGCATTTGGAGCTGTGTTCATTTCCGTAACACGCATTTCCAGTTGTGTACATTTCCGTATACACGCATTTTGAATTGTGTTCATTTCCTTAAACACGCATTTCGAGCTGTGTTCATTTCCGTAAACACGCATTTCGAGGGGTGTTCATCCCCGTAAACAAGCATGTCGAGCTGTGTTCGTTTCCGTAAACACGAATTCCGAGCTGTGTTTCTTTCCGTAAACTCGTATTTCCAGCTGTGTTCATTTCTTTATACACGCATTTCGAATTGTGTTCATTTCCTTAAACGCGCGTTTCGAACTCTGTTCATTTCCGTAAACACGCATTTCGAGGGGTGTTCATCCCCGTAAACAAGCATTTCGAGCTGTGTTCGTTTCCGTAAACACGCATTTCCAGATGTGTTCATCTCCGTAAACACGCATTTTGAGCTGTGTTCATTTCCGTAAACACGCATTTCCAGCTGTGTTCATCTCCGTAAACACTCATTTCGAGCTGTGTTCATTTCCGTAAACACGCATTTCCAGCTGTGTTCATTTCCGTAAACACGCATTTCCAGCTGTGTTCATTTCCGTAAACACGCATTTCGCGCTGTGTTCATTTTCGTAAACACGCATTTCGAGCTGTGTTCATCTCCGTAAACACGCATTTCGAGCTGTGTTCATCTCCGTAAACACGCATTTAAAGCTGTGTTCATCTCCGTAAGCACGCATTTCTAGCTGTGTTCATTTCCGTAAACACGCATTTCCAGCTGTGTTCTTCTCCGTAAACACGCATTTCGAGCTGTGTTCATTTCCGTAAACACGCATTTCGAGCTGTGTTCATCTCCGTAAACGTCTATTTCCAGCTGTGTTCGTCTCCGTAAACACGCATTCCGAGCTGTGTTCGTCTCCGTAAACACGCATTCCGAGCTGTGTTCGTTTCCGTAAACATGCATTCGAGCTGTGTTCCTTTCCGTAAACACGCATTCCGAGCTGTGTTCCTTTCCGTAAACACGCATTTCCAGATGTGTTCATCTCTGTAAACATGCATTTCGAGCTGTGTTCCTTTCCGTAAACACGCATATCCAGCTGTGTTCATCTCCGTAAACACGCATTTCGAGCTGTGTTCATTTCCGTAAACACGCATTTCCACCTGTGTTCATTTCCGTAAACGCGAATTTCGTGCTGTGTTCATTTTCGTAAACACGCATTTCGAGCTGTGTTCATCTCCGTAAACACGCATTTCGAGCTGTGTTCATTTCAGTAAACACGCATTGAAAGCTGTGTTCATCTCCGTAAGCACGCATTTCTAGCTGTGTTCATTTCAGTAAACACGCATTGAAAGCTGTGTTCATCTCCGTAAGCACGCATTTCCAGCTGTGTTCGTTTCTGTATACACGAATTTCCAGCTGTTTTCATTTCCGTAAACACGTATTTCGAACTATGTTCATTTACTTAAACACGCATTTCGAGCTTTGTTTATTTCCTTAAACACGCATTTCGAGCTGTGTTCATTTCCGTAAACACGCATTTCGAGGGGTGTTCATCCCCGTAAACAAGCATTTCGAGCTGTGTTCGTTTCCGTAAACACGCATTCCGAGCTGTGTTCCTTTCCGTAAACACGCATTTCCAGCTGTGTTCATTTCCTTATACACGCATTTCCAGCTGTGTTCATTTCCTTATACACGCATTTCGAATTGTGTTCATTTCCTTAAACACGCATTTCGAGCTGTGTTCATTTCCGTAAACACGCATTTCGAGGGGTGTTCATCCCCGAAAACAAGCGTTTCGAGCTGTGTTCGTTTCCGTAAACACGCATTCCGAGCTGTGTTCATTTCCGTAACACGCACTTCCAGCTGTGTTCGTTTCCGTAAACACGCATTTCCAGCTGTGTTCATCTCCGTAAACACGCATTTCCAGCTGTGTTCTTCTCCGAAAACACGCATTTCCAGCTGTGTTCATCTCCGAAAACACGCATTTCGAGCTGTGTAGTTTTCCGAAAACACGCATTCCGAGCTGTGTTCGTTTCCGTAAACACGCATTTCCAGTTGTGTACATTTCCGTATACACGCATTTTGAATTGTGTTCATTTCCTTAAACACGCATTTCGAGCTGTGTTCATTTCCGTAAACACGCATTTCGAGGGGTGTTCATCCCCGTAAACAAGCATGTCGATCTGTGTTCGTTTCCGTAAACACGAATTCCGAGCTGTGTTTCTTTCCGTAAACTCGTATTTCCAGCTGTGTTCATTTCTTTATACACGCATTTCGAATTGTGTTCATTTCCTTAAACGCGCGTTTCGAACTCTGTTCATTTCCGTAAACACGCATTTCGAGGGGTGTTCATCCCCGTAAACAAGCATTTCGAGCTGTGTTCGTTTCCGTAAACACGCATTTCCAGATGTGTTCATCTCCGTAAACACGCATTTTGGGCTGTGTTCATTTCCGTAAACACGCATTTCCAGCTGTGTTCATCTCCGTAAACACTCATTTCGAGCTGTGTTCATTTCCGTAAACACGCATTTCCAGCTGTGTTCATTTCCGTAAACACGCATTTCCAGCTGTGTTCATTTCCGTAAACACGCATTTCGCGCTGTGTTCATTTTCGTAAACACGCATTTCGAGCTGTGTTCATCTCCGTAAACACGCATTTCGAGCTGTGTTCATCTCCGTAAACACGCATTTAAAGCTGTGTTCATCTCCGTAAGCACGCATTTCTAGCTGTGTTCATTTCCGTAAACACGCATTTCCAGCTGTGTTCTTCTCCGTAAACACGCATTTCGAGCTGTGTTCATTTCCGTAAACACGCATTTCGAGCTGTGTTCATCTCCGTAAACGTCTATTTCCAGCTGTGTTCGTCTCCGTAAACACGCATTTCCAGCTGTGTTCGTTTCCGTAAACACGCATTCCGAGCTGTGTTCGTTTCCGTAAACACGCATTTCGAGCTGTATTCGTTTCTGTAAACACGCATTCCGAGCTGTGTTCCTTTCCGTAAACACGCCTTTCCAGATGTGTTCATCTCTGTAAACACGCATTTCGAGCTGTGTTCATTTCCGTAAACACGCATTTCCAGCTGTGTTCATTTCCGTAAACACGCATTTCGCGCTGTGTTCATTTTCGTAAACACGCATTTCGAGCTGTGTTCTTTTCCTTAAACACGCATTTCCAGCTGTGTTCATTTCCGTAAACACGCATTTAAAGCTGTGTTCATCTCCGTAAGCACGCATTTCTAGCTGTGTTCATTTCCGTAAACACGCATTTCCAGCTGTGTTCATCTCCGTAAACACGCATTTCGAGCTGTATTCATCTCCTTAAGCACGCATTTCGAGATGTGTTCTTTTCCTTAAACACGCATTTCCAGCTGTGTTTATTTCCGTAAACACGCATTTAAAGCTGTGTTCATCTCCGTAAGCACGCATTTCTAGCTGTGTTCATTTCCGTAAACACGCATTTCCAGCTGTGTTCATCTCCGTAAACACGCATTTCGAGCTGTGTTCATCTCCGTAAGCACGCATTTCCAGCTGTGTTCATTTCCGTAAACACGCATTTCGAGCTGTGAACATCTCCGTAAGCACGCATTTCCAGCTGTGCTCATTTTCGTAAACACGCATTTCGCGCTGTGCTCATCTCCGTAAACACGCATTTCCAGTTGTGTTCTTTTCTGTAAACACGCATTTCGAATTGCGTTCATCTCCGTAAACACGCATTTAAAGCTGTGTTCATCTCCGTAAGCACACATTTCTAGCTGTGTTCATTTCCGTAAACACGCAATTCCAGCTGTATTCATCTCCGTAAGCACGCATTTCCAGCTGTGTTCATTTTCGTAAACACGCATTTCGAGCTGTGTTCGTTTCCGTAAACACGCACTCCGAGCTGTGTTCCTTTCCGTAAACACGCACTCCGAGCTGTGTTCATCTCCGTAAACACGTATTTCAAGCTGTGTTCATTTCCGTAAACACGCATTTCCAGCTGTGTTCATCTCCGTAAACACGCATTTCGAGCTGTGTTCATCTCCGTAAGCACGCATTTCCAGCTGTTTTCATTTCCGTAAACACGCATTTCGAGCTGTGTTCATTTCTGTAAACACGCATTTCCAGCTGTGTTCATTTCCGTAAACACGCATTTCGAACTGTGTTCATTTACTTAAACACGCATTTCGAGCTGTGTTTATTTCCTTAAACACGCATTTCGAGCTGTGTTCATTTCCGTAACACGCATTTCCAGATGTGTTCATTTCCGTATACACGCATTTCGAATTGTGTTCATTTCCTTAAACACGCATTTCGAGCTGTGTTCATTTCCGTAAACACGCATTTCGAGGGATGTTCATCTCCGTAAACAAGCATTTCGAGCTGTGTTCGTTTCCGTAAACACGCATTTCGAGCTGTGTTCGTTTTCGTAAACACGCATTTCCAGGTGTGTTCATCTCTGTAAACACGCATTTCGAGCTGTGTTCATTTCCGTAAACACGCATTTCCAGCTGTGTTCATCTCCGTAAACACGCATTTCCAGCTGTGTTCATCTCCGTAAACACGCATTTCGAGCTGTGTTCGTTTCCGAAAACACGCATTCCGAGCTGTGTTCGTTTCCGTAAACACGCATTTCCAGCTGTGTTCATTTCCGTAAACACGCATTTCAAGCTAAGTTCATTTCCGTAAACACGCATTTCCAGCTGTGTACATTTCCGTAAACACGCATTTCGCGCTGTGTTCATCTCCGTAAACACGCATTTCCAGCTGTGTTCATTTCCGTAAACACGGATTTCGAGCTATGTTCATCTCCGTAGGCACGCATTTTCAGCTGTGCTCATTTTCGTAAACACGCATTTCGCGCTGTGTTCATCTCCGTAAACACGCATTTCCAGCTGTGTTCTTTTCAGTAAACACGCATTTCGAATTGCGTTCATCTCCGTAAACACGCATTTAAAGCTGTGTTCATCTCCGTAAGCACGCATTTCTAGCTGTGTTCATTTCCGTAAACACGCATTTCCAGCTGTGTTCATATCCATAAACATGCATTTCGAGCTGTGTTCATCTCCCTAAGCACGCATTTCCAGCTATGTTCATTTTCGTAAACACGCATTTCGACCTGTGTTCATCTCCGTAAACACGCATTTCGAGCTGTATTCATCTCCTTAAGCACGCATTTCGAGATGTGTTCTTTTCCTTAAACACGCATTTCCAGCTGTGTTTATTTCCGTAAACACGCATTTAAAGCTGTGTTCATCTCCGTAAGCACGCATTTCTAGCTGTGTTCATTTCCGTAAACACGCATTTCCAGCTGTGTTCATCTCCGTAAACACGCATTTCGAGCTGTGTTCATCTCCGTAAGCACGCATTTCCAGCTATGTTCATTTCCGTAAACACGCATTTCCAGCTGTGTTCGTTTCTGTATACACGAATTTCCAGCTGTTTTCATTTCCGTAAACACGTATTTCGAACTATGTTCATTTAGTTAAACACGCATTTCGAGCTTTGTTTATTTCCTTAAACACGCATTTCGAGCTGTGTTCATTTCCGTAAACACGCATTTCGAGGGGTGTTCATCCCCGTAAACAAGCATTTCGAGCTGTGTTCGTTTCCGTAAACACGCATTCCGAGCTGTGTTCCTTTCCGTAAACACGCATTTCCAGCTGTGTTCATTTCCTTATACACGCATTTCCAGCTGTGTTCATTTCCTTATACACGCATTTCGAATTGTGTTCATTTCCTTAAACACGCATTTCGAGCTGTGTTCATTTCCGTAAACACGCATTTCGAGGGGTGTTCATCCCCGAAAACAAGCGTTTCGAGCTGTGTTCATTTCCGTAAACACGCATTTAAAGCTGTGTTCATCTCCGTAAGCACGCATTTCTAGCTGTGTTCATTTCCGTAAACACGCATTTCCAGCTGTGTTCATCTCCGTAAACACGCATTTCGAGCTGTATTCATCTCCTTAAGCACGCATTTCGAGATGTGTTCTTTTCCTTAAACACGCATTTCCAGCTGTGTTTATTTCCGTAAACACGCATTTAAAGCTGTGTTCATCTCCGTAAGCACGCATTTCTAGCTGTGTTCATTTCCGTAAACACGCATTTCCAGCTGTGTTCATCTCCGTAAACACGCATTTCGAGCTGTGTTCATCTCCGTAAGCACGCATTTCCAGCTGTGTTCATTTCCGTAAACACGCATTTCGAGCTGTGAACATCTCCGTAAGCACGCATTTCCAGCTGTGCTCATTTTCGTAAACACGCATTTCGCGCTGTGCTCATCTCCGTAAACACGCATTTCCAGTTGTGTTCTTTTCTGTAAACACGCATTTCGAATTGCGTTCATCTCCGTAAACACGCATTTAAAGCTGTGTTCATCTCCGTAAGCACACATTTCTAGCTGTGTTCATTTCCGTAAACACGCAATTCCAGCTGTATTCATCTCCGTAAGCACGCATTTCCAGCTGTGTTCATTTTCGTAAACACGCATTTCGAGCTGTGTTCGTTTCCGTAAACACGCACTCCGAGCTGTGTTCCTTTCCGTAAACACGCACTCCGAGCTGTGTTCATCTCCGTAAACACGTATTTCAAGCTGTGTTCATTTCCGTAAACACGCATTTCCAGCTGTGTTCATCTCCGTAAACACGCATTTCGAGCTGTGTTCATCTCCGTAAGCACGCATTTCCAGCTGTTTTCATTTCCGTAAACACGCATTTCGAGCTGTGTTCATTTCTGTAAACACGCATTTCCAGCTGTGTTCATTTCCGTAAACACGCATTTCGAACTGTGTTCATTTACTTAAACACGCATTTCGAGCTGTGTTTATTTCCTTAAACACGCATTTCGAGCTGTGTTCATTTCCGTAACACGCATTTCCAGATGTGTTCATTTCCGTATACACGCATTTCGAATTGTGTTCATTTCCTTAAACACGCATTTCGAGCTGTGTTCATTTCCGTAAACACGCATTTCGAGGGATGTTCATCTCCGTAAACAAGCATTTCGAGCTGTGTTCGTTTCCGTAAACACGCATTTCGAGCTGTGTTCGTTTTCGTAAACACGCATTTCCAGGTGTGTTCATCTCTGTAAACACGCATTTCGAGCTGTGTTCATTTCCGTAAACACGCATTTCCAGCTGTGTTCATCTCCGTAAACACGCATTTCCAGCTGTGTTCATCTCCGTAAACACGCATTTCGAGCTGTGTTCGTTTCCGAAAACACGCATTCCGAGCTGTGTTCGTTTCCGTAAACACGCATTTCCAGCTGTGTTCATTTCCGTAAACACGCATTTCAAGCTAAGTTCATTTCCGTAAACACGCATTTCCAGCTGTGTACATTTCCGTAAACACGCATTTCGCGCTGTGTTCATCTCCGTAAACACGCATTTCCAGCTGTGTTCATTTCCGTAAACACGGATTTCGAGCTATGTTCATCTCCGTAGGCACGCATTTTCAGCTGTGCTCATTTTCGTAAACACGCATTTCGCGCTGTGTTCATCTCCGTAAACACGCATTTCCAGCTGTGTTCTTTTCAAAAAACACGCATTTCGAATTGCGTTCATCTCCGTAAACACGCATTTAAAGCTGTGTTCATCTCCGTAAGCACGCATTTCTAGCTGTGTTCATTTCCGTAAACACGCATTTCCAGCTGTGTTCATATCCATAAACATGCATTTCGAGCTGTGTTCATCTCCCTAAGCACGCATTTCCAGCTATGTTCATTTTCGTAAACACGCATTTCGACCTGTGTTCATCTCCGTAAACACGCATTTCGAGCTGTATTCATCTCCTTAAGCACGCATTTCGAGATGTGTTCTTTTCCTTAAACACGCATTTCCAGCTGTGTTTATTTCCGTAAACACGCATTTAAAGCTGTGTTCATCTCCGTAAGCACGCATTTCTAGCTGTGTTCATTTCCGTAAACACGCATTTCCAGCTGTGTTCATCTCCGTAAACACGCATTTTGAGCTGTGTTCATCTCCGTAAGCACGCATTTCCAGCTATGTTCATTTCCGTAAACACGCATTTCCAGCTGTGTTCGTTTCTGTATACACGAATTTCCAGCTGTTTTCATTTCCGTAAACACGTATTTCGAACTATGTTCATTTAGTTAAACACGCATTTCGAGCTTTGTTTATTTCCTTAAACACGCATTTCGAGCTGTGTTCATTTCCGTAAACACGCATTTCGAGGGGTGTTCATCCCCGTAAACAAGCATTTCGAGCTGTGTTCGTTTCCGTAAACACGCATTCCGAGCTGTGTTCCTTTCCGTAAACACGCATTTCCAGCTGTGTTCATTTCCTTATACACGCATTTCCAGCTGTGTTCATTTCCTTATACACGCATTTCGAATTGTGTTCATTTCCTTAAACACGCATTTCGAGCTGTGTTCATTTCCGTAAACACGCATTTCGAGGGGTGTTCATCCCCGAAAACAAGCGTTTCGAGCTGTGTTCGTTTCCGTAAACACGCATTCCGAGCTGTGTTCATTTCCGTAACACGCACTTCCAGCTGTGTTCGTTTCCGTAAACACGCATTTCGAGCTGTGTTCATTTCTGTAAACACGCATTTCCAGCTGTGTTCATTTCCGTAAACACGCATTTCGAACTGTGTTCATTTACTTAAACACGCATTTCGAGCTGTGTTTATTTCCTTAAACACGCATTTCGAGCTGTGTTCATTTCCGTAACACGCATTTCCAGATGTGTTCATTTCCGTATACACGCATTTCGAATTGTGTTCATTTCCTTAAACACGCATTTCGAGCTGTGTTCATTTCCGTAAACACGCATTTCGAGGGATGTTCATCTCCGTAAACAAGCATTTCGAGCTGTGTTCGTTTCCGTAAACACGCATTTCGAGCTGTGTTCGTTTTCGTAAACACGCATTTCCAGGTTTGTTCATTCTGTAAACACGCATTTCGAGCTGTGTTCATTTCCGTAAACACGCATTTCCAGCTGTGTTCATCTCCGTAAACACGCATTTCCAGCTGTGTTCATCTCCGTAAACACGCATTTCGAGCTGTGTTCGTTTCCGAAAACACGCATTCCGAGCTGTGTTCGTTTCCGTAAACACGCATTTCCAGCTGTGTTCATTTCCGTAAACACGCATTTCGAGCTAAGTTCATTTCCGTAAACACGCATTTCCAGCTGTGTACATTTCCGTAAACACGCATTTCGCGCTGTGTTCATCTCCGTAAACACGCATTTCCAGCTGTGTTCATTTCCGTAAACACGCATTTCGAGCTATGTTCATCTCCGTAGGCACGCATTTTCAGCTGTGCTCATTTTCGTAAACACGCATTTCGCGCTGTGTTCATCTCCGTAAACACGCATTTCCAGCTGTGTTCTTTTCAGTAAACACGCATTTCGAATTGCGTTCATCTCCGTAAACACGCATTTAAAGCTGTGTTCATCTCCGTAAGCACGCATTTCTAGCTGTGTTCATTTCCGTAAACACGCATTTCCAGCTGTGTTCATATCCATAAACATGCATTTCGAGCTGTGTTCATCTCCCTAAGCACGCATTTCCAGCTATGTTCATTTTCGTAAACACGCATTTCGACCTGTGTTCATCTCCGTAAACACGCATTTCGAGCTGTATTCATCTTCTTAAGCACGCATTTCCAGCTGTGTTTATTTCCGTAAACACGCATTTCGAGCTGTGTTCGTTTCCGTACACACGCACTCCAAGCTGTGTTCGTTTCCGAAAACACGCACTCCGAGCTGTGTTCATCTCCGTAAACACGTATTTCGAGCTGTGTTCATTTCTGTAAACACGCATTGCGAGCTGTGTTCCTTTCCGTAAACACAAATTTCCAGATGTGTTCATCTCTGTAAACGCGCATTTCGAGCTGAGTTCATTTCCGTAAACACGCATTTCCAGCTGTGTTCATCTCCGTAAACACGCATTTCCAGCTGTGTTCTTCTCCGAAAACACGCATTTCCAGCTGTGTTCATCTCCGAAAACACGCATTTCGAGCTGTGTAGTTTTCCGAAAACACGCATTCCGAGCTGTGTTCGTTTCCGTAAACACGCATTTCCAGCTGTGTTCATTTCCGTAAACACGCATTTCGAGCTGCGTTCATTTCCGTAAACACGCATTTCCAGCTGTGTTTATTTCCTTAAACACGCATTTGGAGCTGTGTTCATTTCCGTAACACGCATTTCCAGTTGTGTACATTTCCGTATACACGCATTTTGAATTGTGTTCATTTCCTTAAACACGCATTTCGAGCTGTGTTCATTTCCGTAAACACGCATTTCGAGGGGTGTTCATCCCCGTAAACAAGCATGTCGAGCTGTGTTCGTTTCCGTAAACACGAATTCCGAGCTGTGTTTCTTTCCGTAAACTCGTATTTCCAGCTGTGTTCATTTCTTTATACACGCATTTCGAATTGTGTTCATTTCCTTAAACGCGCGTTTCGAACTCTGTTCATTTCCGTAAACACGCATTTCGAGGGGTGTTCATCCCCGTAAACAAGCATTTCGAGCTGTGTTCGTTTCCGTAAACACGCATTTCCAGATGTGTTCATCTCCGTAAACACGCATTTTGAGCTGTGTTCATTTCCGTAAACACGCATTTCCAGCTGTGTTCATCTCCGTAAACACGCATTTCGAGCTGTGTTCATCTCCGTAAACACGCATTTCGAGCTGTGTTCATCTCCGTAAACACGCATTTCGAGCTGTGTTCATCTCCGTAAACACGCATTTAAAGCTGTGTTCATCTCCGTAAGCACGCATTTCTAGCTGTGTTCATTTCCGTAAACACGCATTTCCAGCTGTGTTCTTCTCCGTAAACACGCATTTCGAGCTGTGTTCATTTCCGTAAACACGCATTTCGAGCTGTGTTCATCTCCGTAAACGTCTATTTCCAGCTGTGTTCGTCTCCGTAAACACGCATTCCGAGCTGTGTTCGTCTCCGTAAACACGCATTCCGAGCTGTGTTCGTTTCCGTAAACATGCATTCGAGCTGTGTTCCTTTCCGTAAACACGCATTCCGAGCTGTGTTCCTTTCCGTAAACACGCATTTCCAGATGTGTTCATCTCTGTAAACAAGCATTTCGAGCTGTGTTCCTTTCCGTAAACACGCATATCCAGCTGTGTTCATCTCCGTAAACACGCATTTCGAGCTGTGTTCATTTCCGTAAACACGCATTTCCACCTGTGTTCATTTCCGTAAACGCGAATTTCGTGCTGTGTTCATTTTCGTAAACACGCATTTCGAGCTGTGTTCATCTCCGTAAACACGCATTTCGAGCTGTGTTCATTTCAGTAAACACGCATTGAAAGCTGTGTTCATCTCCGTAAGCACGCATTTCTAGCTGTGTTCATTTCCGTAAACACGCATTTCGAGCTGTGTTCATCTCCGTAAGCACGCATTTCCAGCTGTGTTCATCTCCGTAAGCACGCATTTCCAGCTGTGTTCATTTCCGTAAACACGCATTTCCAGCTATGTTCATTTCCGTAAACACGCATTTCCAGCTGTGTTCGTTTCTGTATACACGAATTTCCAGCTGTTTTCATTTCCGTAAACACGTATTTCGAACTATGTTCATTTACTTAAACACGCATTTCGAGCTTTGTTTATTTCCTTAAACACGCATTTCGAGCTGTGTTCATTTCCGTAAACACGCATTTCGAGGGGTGTTCATCCCCGTAAACAAGCATTTCGAGCTGTGTTCGTTTCCGTAAACACGCATTCCGAGCTGTGTTCCTTTCCGTAAACACGCATTTCCAGCTGTGTTCATTTCCTTATACACGCATTTCCAGCTGTGTTCATTTCCTTATACACGCATTTCGAATTGTGTTCATTTCCTTAAACACGCATTTCGAGCTGTGTTCATTTCCGTAAACACGCATTTCGAGGGGTGTTCATCCCCGAAAACAAGCGTTTCGAGCTGTGTTCGTTTCCGTAAACACGCATTCCGAGCTGTGTTCATTTCCGTAACACGCACTTCCAGCTGTGTTCGTTTCCGTAAACACGCATTTCCAGCTGTGTTCATCTCCGTAAACACGCATTTCCAGCTGTGTTCTTCTCCGAAAACACGCATTTCCAGCTGTGTTCATCTCCGAAAACACGCATTTCGAGCTGTGTAGTTTTCCGAAAACACGCATTCCGAGCTGTGTTCGTTTCCGTAAACACGCATTTCCAGTTGTGTACATTTCCGTATACACGCATTTTGAATTGTGTTCATTTCCTTAAACACGCATTTCGAGCTGTGTTCATTTCCGTAAACACGCATTTCGAGGGGTGTTCATCCCCGTAAACAAGCATGTCGATCTGTGTTTGTTTCCGTAAACACGAATTCCGAGCTGTGTTTCTTTCCGTAAACTCGTATTTCCAGCTGTGTTCATTTCTTTATACACGCATTTCGAATTGTGTTCATTTCCTTAAACGCGCGTTTCGAACTCTGTTCATTTCCGTAAACACGCATTTCGAGGGGTGTTCATCCCCGTAAACAAGCATTTCGAGCTGTGTTCGTTTCCGTAAACACGCATTTCCAGATGTGTTCATCTCCGTAAACACGCATTTTGGGCTGTGTTCATTTCCGTAAACACGCATTTCCAGCTGTGTTCATCTCCGTAAACACTCATTTCGAGCTGTGTTCATTTCCGTAAACACGCATTTCCAGCTGTGTTCATTTCCGTAAACACGCATTTCCAGCTGTGTTCATTTCCGTAAACACGCATTTCGCGCTGTGTTCATTTTCGTAAACACGCATTTCGAGCTGTGTTCATCTCCGTAAACACGCATTTCGAGCTGTGTTCATCTCCGTAAACACGCATTTAAAGCTGTGTTCATCTCCGTAAGCACGCATTTCTAGCTGTGTTCATTTCCGTAAACACGCATTTCCAGCTGTGTTCTTCTCCGTAAACACGCATTTCGAGCTGTGTTCATTTCCGTAAACACGCATTTCGAGCTGTGTTCATCTCCGTAAACGTCTATTTCCAGCTGTGTTCGTCTCCGTAAACACGCATTCCGAGCTGTGTTCGTCTCCGTAAACACGCATTCCGAGCTGTGTTCGTTTCCGTAAACATGCATTCGAGCTGTGTTCCTTTCCGTAAACACGCATTCCGAGCTGTGTTCCTCTCCGTAAACACGCATTTCCAGATGTGTTCATCTCTGTAAACATGCATTTCGAGCTGTGTTCCTTTCCGTAAACACGCATATCCAGCTGTGTTCATCTTCGTAAACACGCATTTCGAGCTGTGTTCATTTCCGTAAACACGCATTTCCACCTGTGTTCATTTCCGTAAACGCGAATTTCGTGCTGTGTTCATTTTCGTAAACACGCATTTCGAGCTGTGTTCATCTCCGTAAACACGCATTTCGAGCTGTGTTCATTTCAGTAAACACGCATTGAAAGCTGTGTTCATCTCCGTAAGCACGCATTTCTAGCTGTGTTCATTTCCGTAAACACGCATTTCGAGCTGTGTTCATCTCCGTAAGCACGCATTTCCAGCTGTGTTCATCTCCGTAAGCACGCATTTCCAGCTGTGTTCATTTCCGTAAACACGCATTTCCAGCTATGTTCATTTCCGTAAACACGCATTTCCAGCTGTGTTCGTTTCTGTATACACGAATTTCCAGCTGTTTTCATTTCCGTAAACACGTATTTCGAACTATGTTCATTTACTTAAACACGCATTTCGAGCTTTGTTTATTTCCTTAAACACGCATTTCGAGCTGTGTTCATTTCCGTAAACACGCATTTCGAGGGGTGTTCATCCCCGTAAACAAGCATTTCGAGCTGTGTTCGTTTCCGTAAACACGCATTCCGAGCTGTGTTCCTTTCCGTAAACACGCATTTCCAGCTGTGTTCATTTCCTTATACACGCATTTCGAATTGTGTTCATTTTCTTAAACACGCATTTCGAGCTGTGTTCATTTCCGTAAACACGCATTTCGAGGGGTATTCATCCCCGAAAACAAGCGTTTCGAGCTGTGTTCGTTTCCGTAAACACGCATTCCGAGCTGTGTTTATTTCCGTAACAGGCACTTCCAGCTGTGTTCGTTTCCGTAAACACGCATTTCGCGCTGTGTTCATTTCCGTAAACACGCATTTCCAGCTGTGTTCATCTCCGTAAACACGCATTTCGAGCTGTGTTCATTTCCGTAAACACGCATTTCGCGCTGTGTTCATTTTCGTAAACACGCATTTCGAGCTGTGTTCATCTCCATAAACACGCATTTCGAGCTGTGTTCATTTCAGTAAACATGCATTGAAAGCTGTGTTCATCTCCGTAAGCACGCATTTCTAGCTGTGTTCATTTCCGTAAACACGCATTTCGAGCTGTGTTCATCTCCTTAAACACGCATTTCGAGCTGCGTTCATTTCCGTAAACACGCATTTCGAGCTGTGTTCATGTCCGTAAACACGCATTTCGAGCTGTGTTCATTTCCGTTATTACGCTTTTCGAGCTGTGTCCATCTCCGTAAACACGCATTTCGAGCTGTGTTCATGATAAAAACTCACTGATTATATGATTTGATCACTTACCTCCGCCTTCCTCAGGTGCTGGTTGCAAATAATCTGTGTTTACAAATCCATCATTGATCGAGTTGCCAGGAATATTGACAACTATCCAGTGGCGAACAAAGGCGAGAGAATGGTTGAAAGGAGTTGGAGCATCAGGATCTTTTTGAAAAGTTTAACTTTGAGAAAAATCTGTTTATGGTATAATGTCAGAAATTTTACTTTAAAACTTACTTATGCATGGTATATCAAAAGCATTGTCCTTAACGTATATTTAAACAATTTGTATCAAAAATGAAGTGAAGGTATAAAAAAAGAAACCGTTATCAAACATTGAAGAATCATCAGTGTGGTTAATCACATTAAAAGATGGGAAAAACGTATTAAAAGGGCCATAACAGAATTGATTTACGAATAAATCTGAAAGGTGTTTTCACCTTTTTTCAGCTCCATGATAGCCTTAAACAGAGTTTAATCTTTAGCCTTAAACGGTAGAGCGCCAAAGTTGGAAGGTAAACATCTCTGATGATATATCAGGTCATTTATATGTAACTTGGAATTATTTCAAGTGATGGTCAAAATTAATTTAAAGTTTTATGCTAAAGCTCAAATTTTAAGAGAATTTTTCATAATTTATGAAAATGTTTCGATAAAAAGCCGATGGAGTTCAGCAGTCTACATAATGGTCGAGTGGAAGATGACCCCAATCTGAAAAATCTTAAGTAGGGATGGAATGGCACAAAATGTCATAATTACTAGTTCCTTGAAACCAGCTCTCCCGGTTTTTCTGGGAAAATTTTATATTTAAAGTGGAAGTGAGATTTTTGCCTTGATATTTCATTCTTGATTTTAAAAATTGATTGATCTATTAAGATTTTGATTACCACTCATATTTGTCAACTTTTCCTCATTTTGCGGAAGATTTCATTTTTATGCTTAATGTGATGGTACAATTTCTACATTCATGCTTGATATTTGTTTTAATAAATTTAATTTAAATTAATTAAAAATATCACACTATTCAAATAATTTAAACATACATGTATAAGACCTGCATCATTTATCTAAGTGAATAAACAACCCGATATTATTCAGTATATAAAAATAAATCGAACAAATTGGATGGCCCACGTGATTCGAATGAGTGATGACAATGCAATAAAAAAGATATTGCTTTTTAGATCCACTGGAACAAGAAAGCGGTGAAGGCCGCAGTTGAGATGGACTGACTAGGAGGAGTCTGATTTTCTTGAAATTAATGAAAAGAATTGGAGATCAAAGATAAATCGGAAGTCGTCATGGAGAAATCTTCAGAGGAAGGCATTGGCCCAAATAGGACTGTCTGGCCAACTATGATGATGATGAACATAAAAATTAATCATTACATTAAAAGTGAAGCTCTACGATTAAAAAAATATTCTTGGATCATATATAATGTTACTTTTATATGCCTTTTCGAATGTTAAATAAAAAGTGGTTTATAGTAATTGTTTATATATAAATGATTTTTATGTAATATTTTATTCAATCAGTTCTGCATGGATGTCGCATCGTGCAAAGGATAAAAATATTTCGATACTTCGAAAGACTTTTAGTGACAGAATAACTTACCAATCATTAAAAGAGTGTAAAGCTCATTTTCATTCGCTGAGAAATCAACTTCGGGTGGGTTAGATGTAAGATGTTGCGGTACTTTTGTTCCACATTCAACACTTATATCTTCATATTTAATCTATTTACAGTAAAAAAAAATACCAATTAATTATAATCTAAAACCTCTCTTAATTTATCTCAAACTTTTCAATAGATAATGAGAGTACATATTGATTTGACAGTGGTTAAGATTTTTATATACGCTGAACTTATATTATTTCCGAATTTGACTTTAATCAGGCATTTTTTTTAAATTTGAGTTATTAATATTTATTCACTTTTTTCTTTAAAAAAAAAATGGAATGTTTAAGTTAAGAAGCATTCTTTTTTAATAAATAATTATTTTGTAGTTTTCTTTAATGGAAATATTGTATTTATTATTATATATCATTGACCTTGTTTTTTTACTATTGCATCTAAACTGAATAATTAAAACGCAAATTTTATGTATTCTTCTAATACATTTCGAACAAACACATCACGCCGTAATACTGTGTACCAGGCTCATGCAAACAGAAGTTTATGGGGTGTATGTTCCGCATAATTAAAGGTGTTTGGAATTCGGACTATGTGAAGAATAAAATAAAATTGATTTAATGGAAACATTCACATCAATCATCCCCATCAATGAGTAATTTTATAATTATTCCTCTTTATATATATAATAAAAGATACTGCACCAGAAAGAATTTTTCGTAAAGAAAATAGCTTAAATGTATTCACTTAGCTGTTAGAACAGAAATAGATGTAGATAAAATAAAATAAAAACTTAAACTTAGTTTTTTTTTGGCACTATTTGTCCTCCACGAGAGAGTTAATACGTCAGCCAGATTGATATAGCCCCATATCTCAACTCTTAATTTATTATTCAAACATTTATTTTTCAAAAAATTTAAAAGCCTCTTCGACATGAAACATGGGTGACGTGGTAATGGGGTTCATGGCTCAGTAGCATGTGGTCCGTGGATTGGGAACCACTGTTGTAAACGAAAGTATGAATTTTACTTTAAAAAGAAGCTATAACAGAATTAAAGCGAAAAAACATTTTTAAAATACCTTTAATTTTTCTCGTGGAACTGTAGGGATGAATTTCGGTACCAAACCAGATCTTATAAACTCCTCGCTGCAAGACTCAGAAAAGACTGTATATGGAAGTAGAACAAAAATAAGATGAATTTTAAGAACTCCCATCTTTAAAAAACAATCTTTCCTAAGAGAACGAAAAAAAAAAAAAAAAAAAAAGGATAAAGGAAAGTTTACAATCAACTCTGATAACTAACTCGAAATTTAATGCTTTGTTTTTTCTCCTTAGAAAGAGTAATTTAACAATAGATTTTTATGCTTTAACACCCCATAAAATCGACAAAACAACTTACTTTTCTTGATGAATCATGAGGAAATTCAATCAACAAAATGACATTCGTATTATTTCTGATACAGCTGTAAAAACGAGTTGTGTAGCGGTCCTGCATGACTTAAGACTTTTAAAAATTTCAATGGGATATAAAAAAAAAAAACACCATTCTGCGGTACTTTTCAGTTAGTCGGGCGCGAGTGAAAAATCGTCAAAAAATGTTTTTTTTTTTTTCAATTTGAATTAATTTTCATATGTTCAAAAAAAAATTAAATTAGAACAAAGTTTTTTGGCGATTTCTCACTTGCGCCCACTAACCGAAAAGTATTAATAATTTTTATGTTTAAAGCGCCAGAGAAATTGCCAGGATGTAAATAAAAGATTTTTTAAACTAATATCCAACATTTGACGGAAACTAACATTCCAATTTAAATGTTTTTTACAATTTCAATTTTCACTAAATAATTTTTTAAGTTGGTATTTTTCAAATTTTCATTATTTACTGGAAATACTATTTCAGGGTTGACACAGAAAAAAAGGGAACAAAATAGTTGCTTTTAGTAGCCTAAAGCATGAAAATCGTTGCCTAAATAAGAACAAAAATATGATTAAAATTTTATTAAATGACTTAATTGTCATATACTATGATCCATTTAGTCATGTTGGTAGCAAATATGATAATTTTTATATAAACATTAGTGTTCTAGCACGAAATTTTTAGATCAAAAAAATTAGTATATTTGCAGAAAATTAAATACATTTAATTACTAGAAATCATTCAAAAAAATTATTTTTTTTATTAAAGAAACATACTTTTCCTAAAAAATTTCAGTTTAACTAATAATTGATTTAGCAAATATATATATACATACATATATTGTGAAAAGTAATGACTCAAATTCGAAATTCACGCATTTTAATATCGCATTAAAAATTGGCTTTTCTAAAATCATGCAAAATTTCGTTGTAATAGCAGTTGAAAAGGCGATTGAGAAACGAAATGGTTTTACAATGGAATCTGTTCAAATTGAGCGCATTTAAAAGTGATGACTCAAATTTACAATTCAACGTTTTTTATTTTGTGTTCAGAAGAAGCTGGCTGCAAGTTATCAACTCAATTTATGATTTTTAAAAAAAAAGAAGAAAAAAAAAACAGCTAGGAGCACAAAAAAGTCTCCTTTTCCTGAAAATACTTGCTTTTTTAGCCTTTTCAGACAAAAAAGTTGCCATAGTCGCCCCAGGTCAAAAATAGTTGCAAATAGTCGCATTTAAGTTGCCTGTGGCAACCCTGTATTTAATTAATATATCTGACTCAAGAAAAAACTATAAAGAAAATCACAAATTTTCCTTAAAAGTATGACAAGGAAAACGAAAGAAGAAATGTAGGACTTGCTATTTTCTGTTCAGGGAAATAGATAATTTACTCTCGTCATGTTTTAAAGTTAATAACGAAGTTTAACAAAAACTGTTTAACAGAAAAACTATAGCGTGCACAATGTTTTTTGCCTCACGTTAACCCATTCTAATAGTAGACATAATGTTGTCGCTGAAACTAATGATTATTTTTTAAATATTGTTTCATATTTTCTTAGCAGTGCCATCAATTGAAATTTTTTAAAATTAATTTTGGGAAAATAAATTCTTCGTTACCTAAGCAAAACGCAAAAAAAGGGGTACGTTACTGTTCTAGTAACCACAATTAAGCATTATAACACGGCAGTAATAGGACTGGGCGATACATCGGAAAACATCAATGTTGTGCAATCATCGCAGTTTCGATGTTTAGGTTGGCGTCTTTTTCGAAGCATGGGAAATTCCGATGTACACGCAATGAGTACGATGTATAGTGAAGAGCGATTCTCCCGATTCAACATCGATGTTCCCAAACGCGCGAAGAGCATTTCCCCCGATGACAAGCCGACATCGATTGCCGTGACGATGATGATTGTTTCTTCCTTCGCGAATCATTAAGCAACGATGTGCTGACACGATGAATTCCGATGTGACTAGGTGATGTGAACCAATTTTGTATTTTTTGTTATATTATTAATTCAGGAACATTTAAAAAATGGAATTTTCTCACTGGCTTAGCCATTGTTTCAAATTTAACTAAAATGGTTCAGGAAATATATGGAATTATAATTGAATTTTTAACTTGAATGGAAACAAAAATATAAATTTATAAATACACACATGAAAAAATAATTTGAAAAATTATAATTATAATAAAATAATTGAAAAATTATAATAAAATAATTGGAAAAAAAAAACTTGATAAGATGACCGCAAATACTGAAAATAAAAAATCTCTGATATTTTCAACCTAGTTTTATCCAATTTTTGTAACCAATGGCATCAATTTTATTATTAATTTTTCGGTTATGCCTTATTCTTAAACATAAAATATCTAATTAAGTGCTTACTTTTGTATTCGAAGTGAAAATAAACAATTAAAAAAAAATATTACAAAACAAATATCTTTGGAAAAATATTGGACTTTTAGGAATCTCAACTTTAAAATAATTCATTTCCCTTGATATTTAAGGTATTCTAATTAAACTATCTAATATTACCCTGATTTGAGACCATCCTGCTTACAGATGTTTGTGCTGAATTGTTAGCTACCTGAACTTTGTAGACCCAATTAATTGATTTCTCCTGACAACTTGGATATTTTAATTAAATTCCTTGACATTTCCCTGATTTAGTTATTTGTGCTGAACTGTTGACTACCTGAGATGAAAGAACCCACTTAAGAGAAAAAGATGATTTTGCATAAAAAATAGTAAATTTTCAAGTGGAAAACATTATCAGTGTGAGATATTAACATTTTTAAAAAATTCTTCCACCCCTTCATATTTAAAACTTTGCATATCATAATACCATTGCATTTTTTAAAAAAAGAAATTTTTTTTTTTAAGATGTGGCAAATCTAACGAATGAAACTTAGCATATCACAATACCACTGCATTTAAAAAATAAATAAAAAAATTTTTAAAAAAAAGTATGAGAAAATTCATAGCCATAGATCTAATTAATGAAACTTTTTCAATAAATTAAATGGATTTACATTGAAATTCTGAGTGCCATACTACTTTCTGAACTGATATAGAAATATTTAATTTATATTCTCAAATTTCTTTCATACAATAAAATAAAACAAATAAAAATACATTAAAGTGCACTCAAAACTAAAAATTCAGATATCTTAAAAATAAGAGATAAAACACTTCAAACCTAATTAAGTCCTCTAATCTAAAGAAAAGTTAGTAAGCAAGTGAAATAACTAAAAAGTTTTGTTTACAAATTGGAAAAAAGAATGAGAAAATTAGAAACATAAAAAAAAAAAAAATAAATAAAAAAAAAAATTTCATTAGTAGTATTTAAAATATATAAATTCATTGATGAAACCCTAATGCTATAGAAGTTAAAATTTATAGTAGTTGGGACTTTTGGGGCACAGAATTCTCACACTTAAGAACAAGAAAAAAAGTAAGAAATGTACAAAATTGTCAAGCACAAAGAAAAAATGCAAAACACTAGGGATATTAGTAGCTATGTGAAAAAGTTTATTTTTAATGCTCAAATTTCTAATTATTAAAAATTATAAATTCACAAATTTATTTTTTATATCATTTTATTATTATTTCAGTATCTATAAAAAACTGGCTTAGCAATATATGGACTATTTTTAAAACAATGTTAACATTAAAACTTAAAATTTTTCTCAGGAATTCAATTTAAAACAATGATTTAAAACTAACTAATTTTAATGTACATGAAAGGTAATAAGAGAATAAAATTTATGAAATATACATACAAAAATTTTGAAAATACTAACAGTTAATTCCAAACTATTTTTTACTCAACATAAAATGTTCAATGTTAATTTTACTTTATTCAGCACAAAATAATACAAACAAATAAATTAATTTTGAAAAGCAATTTATAACTTTTTATTTATTTAATCAACAATGTAAATTTAATATAATAAAAAAGAAGGAAAAAATACATAATTTAAACAATTTTATGTAATGAATAAATCACAACTAAACTAATAATATAAAAGACATTTCTAATAAGAGTTCATCAATATGAATAACACAAGATATAACTGCCACCATCTTATTACTGAATATAAAAAGTCTATTGAATAAGAAAACTCTGAAAATATTGGAAAAGGAATGTCAAATTGCATCAGTAAAATATAGCAGCCATTCTAATTTAATTCAGTGTATGACTAGAGAATATGATAAATATTTTTATCAAATATAAAATTTTTACAATTTAATTCCTTCAAAGAATTTAAATATAAAAAATTTATGCATTTTTTTCAATACAAATCACAGTCAATGGAAAGTTAAAATTGATATTGTGTAAAAAATTTTGTAAACAATGCAATATAAGTTTTAATTTAAAATTCTATATTCTATAAAAACATGGTCTTGATCAGTCTCTCTTCTTAACAGTTGATATTTTCTTTGTAGGTGCAGGTAGTTTCTGGAATACAAAAAAGTACAAAACTTTCAAGACAAAATTTTACTAAAACAATTCCTTCATAATGAACATCAAAACAAAAAAATCCATAATAATGTAATGAATAGTTTTATTGTCTTTCGAGTCTTAACCATTTGTGGACAGTCGGTGAAATTGGCAATTCCAGCTCCCCGTCCTAAATTGTGCTTAATTTTATTAATAAGTACTAAATGAAATTAAAAAAAAAAAAAGCTATATACTAAATTGCAAATTTAATGGAGAAATACTACGAATTTGATGAGGAAAAACTATATCACTGTACTCTATTTATAGGGGTCTGTCCAGGTCGAATTTACTACCGTTTAGCGGTACCTTCACAAATTCAACTTTAGAAAAATGGGTAGTTTCACAAAATACTTTTTCTTAAAATTTTATTTTTGTATCACTTAAGAAACGATAAATCCATAATTTTGTGTTGATTTTTAAATATAATTTTTAATTTTTCACAAATTATGTCTAAATTTTCACAAAATTGGTACCTCTCAGACCCCTGATTTAACTATTAGAAGAAACTATATCGCTATACTATATAGTTAGAAAATTTCTAAATAATTGTTGACATTATCAATCAACTAATTAATTTTTATAACTAATAATTAATTTTGGTTACAGTTACTACTGCTGTTATAATAATTAAAATTAATGCAGAATTAAAAGATACCAAATGTAGTAATAAAAAAACTACCAGTAATGTGCAGTTTTAATATACATATTTAAAAAAAAAATTTTTTAAGCCTCTGGAAAGCCTCAGAAGAAAATTTGCTCGATTGTGATAAATTTTTACTATCATGACTTGGTCTCAAGCAACAGCATTATTGAATTCTCTTCATCTGTACATATATAGTAGAATCATGATCAATCAACTACTGGTGATAGTGCTAACAGCCAACTTTAAATCGATAAGGAAACTGTTTAAATCCTAAAGTTTCCCAGCTAATATGGTTGAGGTGCTGACATTAAGTATGATTATGCACTTTAATACAGACAGCCTATCAGTTATCTCTATTAAAGTAGGAAGTAAATATTATACACTTCCCTAGATAATGGAGCAAGTGTGTTGTTGATAAACCATAGTGCACCACAAAGTTTTTTTTTTTTTCAGAAATATTAACTATATCTTATCTAATCCATTCATTTTAATTTCTCCCATATCAGAAGAAGAAATTAAAATTGATACTACAATCCAATTAACTTTTGCAATCGAAAATATTACTTAACAAGATTCCGGTTAAACAAGGTAATATTAATCCAGACTATGGTTTAATCCAATGCTTTGGAGAATTTTAATTGTAATAATAATTTTAAACACTAAACAGCGATGTTTAATGGAGGTTAAACTTCAATATTAAAATTAGAAGTTTAATATTAAAATTAGAAGAAAAAAGTAAAGATTTTAAATGTAAATCATTAAGGTAGACTGCTTCAAAAATTCAAATTATCATCCTAAAGTTCTTCCATTGTTCGCATAAAAGAGAAATTCTATCTCATCAGGAACAGCAAACAGCAGTTTTAATCCAACACAGGGTTCATAGCCAAATTCTTTAACAAAAAATAAACACCTTTTCAGTACTTTTTAAACACTCAAAAAATATTTTTAAGCCCTATGTTCATTAACAAAATGCAAAATAATTTTCAAAGACTTTACATGATCATGATAAAATAACTAGTAAAGAAAACGATTCTTGATTATAGATTATTCGATTTCAGAGGGTGGAAAATAAAGCCTGAAATTGAAAATCTCACCAAACCCAGCTCAGTAGACGCATTTGTGAACACCTGAGTATTTCTTCAAACATGTAAAATGATTGGCGCTTTCATACGCTTTGGATCGACAAGACGCCGAAATGGATTGTGGTTGAATAGAATTGTTAAAACGTTTAATAGAACAATGTGAAAAGCACGCCTTTGCATAATACGCGGGGAAAATAGACATGGCAAGGAAAAAAAATCTCATTTTCAAAAAGGGAAAATTAAGCGCTTTTTTAAAAAGCTAAAAATCATGTTCAAACATTGTAAAACAGCTAACATTGAATCAAATATCAATATTAAATCTGATGGATACTTACCCAAATTACAGAGACAAGAACTTAAAAAAGAACATTTTGACGGATCAGGGGTTCCTTTTCATGCTAAACCCAAATTAACAGAATTAATTTTCGAATTTGCAGATATTTTCAGCATATCACAACAAAGAATAGGTAAATGTATTCTTACAGCCGCTTTGATAAAAATAAGTCAACCCTTTTCTGTACCTATTGTGCTACATGAAACTGTTTGCAAACAAATATCAGACCTCAAAAATACAGGGAGATTAGAAAACTCTAAAAGTCTGTATTAATTTTCTCTTATTCTATTACACAAAAAAAAGGACATGGTTGATTAAAGTAAATTAAATTACTGATTCATATATTTATAAACAACCACTTGAGATGCCACAATAGGCATTACATATTTCCTAGCTTTTAAAATTTCTTTAACTTTTTTTTAATCATTCTTAACTGAATTTTAATGAAATTAAATTAATTATTTAGTTTTTATTACAATTTATAAAAAGCTAATCTAAAATATTTTATCCCTTTTCTTATCGATCAGTGCAACGGCGAACTTTTTAATTTCAATACTAATGTAAGACTCATTAATTCACTCTCGTGACTAATGAGTCTGGTCGAAGACTCCTTGTGAAGTAAATGGTGACTGATGCACGTTAAATCTGTCGAGTATCAAAGTCCCCCATGTTCAAATCATACCTCTGGGGGTACTGATCCAGGAGTTTCTTTGTCTTCTGGAATGGGTTAAAAAATTACAAGGCCACGGAGTTGAATATTAGTCGTAAACCCAAAATTGGGTCGGATATTCAAAGACGGTTATTTAAAAAAAAAAAAAAATCACCAACCATGGATCTCTTCCCATGCTCCTAACTATCTGTTGGGAACAATTCAATGACTTTCTAATTTGACTTTTGTTTAGGTTGGTTATGGGAGATTCATCTCCCATGGCCTGTCCTCATTGATATTATTATGCAAACTAATATTTAACTTAATCTTATTATGGATAAAATATAATTTGTATCTCGATCTCTACAAATACTATTAAATAAAAGTTTTATTATAATTATGATCCAGCTATTTTATCTTCAACTGCTATTTTCATTATCCTGTTTTCATCACAATCTTCAATTAGTCAATTATACCATACAACCTCAACCACACCTAATTTCCTTGGACTAACATAACACAAAAATAGCCGATACTTATAGCTTGCTCTCCGTGCACATATGCGCTTATAAGACACTGATAGTTTTCATGTGATGCTCAAAATATGCCTGCAGCAGTCTAAGTGTTAATTTGATATCAAAATGGAGAGTTTCTAAAGACGCTGAATGCAGTTGCAATAGTCTCCTAATTTAAAATTACTTGAAACATTTTTAGGTCTTTTGGTAACTTAGCAACTACAATTTTTTGCCCCTCGTACAAAAATATTAAAGGTATTGATTAAACTTTCATTACTTGATCATAGTTAGTCTTTCAGTTATAAGTATTCAAAATATAATTTCTATTTTCACATGATACCTGAAACAAATTTTTTGGAATTATTATAATTACTTTAAAAAAGTTAAACCACTATTACTGATTGAAGTTTTAATTTTTACAAGTTAGAAAAATTCCAGGTAAAAACAGACAATAGAAAAAATTCACTATGGACAAGTTATTAAATTAATTGTAATTATAATTAAATTCAGGTATAGTAATATAAAGTTGAAAACACCTATTATTGAAGAATTAAATTTGTGAATTTTTAGATTTTAAGTCTTCTTAATTTTTAAAATTCATACTTATTTTTGATGTTAATTTGTATTGTAGTGAATGCAAAACCAAGAAATTTTTTTGTTCTTTTTAGTTTCCGTGAAGAGTTTTATTAGCTACTTTTCTTTATTTATTTTTTTTAAACAGAAGATGCCAGTGCATTATAAACTAACTCAAAATAAGTAATTATAAAGTTTAAGCAATCATGCCCTTGGTCACACAATTGTAGATCTTGAAATTCCACTACCTCTTAGCCTAATGACCCTGTTAAAGGAATGGTAATTTTAATAACTTAATCAGATGAGCAGCCAAATCTTTCAACAAAAAATAAGCACCTTTTAAGTACTTTTTAAGCACTCAGAAAATATTTTTAAGTACCATTTACAAAATGCAAAATAATTTTCAAAGACTTGACATGATCATGATAAAATAACTAGCTTTTGACAAGGAACTTATTTCTTGACTATATATGCCATTAAAAAATGATGAAGAGATTATTCAATTCGATTTCAGAGGGTGGAAAATGAAGCTTGAAATTGAGAATATCTTGC
The DNA here is from genome assembly GCA_949128135.1 of Parasteatoda lunata. Lineage (NCBI taxonomy): Eukaryota > Metazoa > Arthropoda > Arachnida > Araneae > Theridiidae > Parasteatoda > Parasteatoda lunata. The sequence continues at coordinate 101,473,382 of OX421970.1, forward strand.
AAAATGCAGCAGAGTTGCAATATTGATCTCACCGAACCCAGCTCACGTGAGGACTTGCAAGTATTTCATCAAACTAGTAAAATGATTAATGCTTTCATATCCTATGGACCGATGGTACGCTGAAATAGGTTGTGGTTGAATGATTTGCGAAAACGCTGAATAGAACAATGTGAAAAGCATGTGCTTGCATAATACATGGCGAATGGTTACAGAAAAAAAATATCATTTTGGAAAAGGGAGAATTAAACACTTTTTAAAAACACCCAATGAAAAATGCAACTTGAAGGGTTTTTAAAAAACGAAAATAACCATTAAGCACTTTTTAGAAACGCCACGCACCATGTAAATGGCATTATTTTAATTCTACAAAAAAAAAATTCAAATAGTTTTTTTGTGAATATAAAGTAAAATCTATTAAATTTTTTCAAAACATAAATAAAGGGCTTGGTGCAACATAATAATAAGCCATATTTTTGAATAAAATTTAGAAATCAAGAGAGGATATAGAACTATCTTGAATCAGGATAATAATTTCGTAGAAAAATATCCCGATAATCAAGTAGGACGTTTCTATGTATAGTGTTCTTACCTAGGGGAACCCTAGAAACTTTTGAGTTACCTATCTGGAAACATTACTAAAGTACAGTTAGAATTTTTTAAATGTCACCATTGAAAAAAAAATGCAGCTTGCCACATTATTTTCTCATGTTTTTCAAACTGACAAATCATAGCAGAAAAATCAGAAAAAAATAACAAGAATAAAAATTGTAGTATTTATATTTTTATAATGTTAATATTTACTTTTGCATATTCTTTCATTTTCTGTCTATTTTTCATCATTTGATCCTTCCTTTCTTCTAGTCCTTTACGACTTTTAACTTCTTCAAGATTATTATAAAGACTAAAAATAAATAAATAGATAAATAAATAAAAAATAAAAGTAAATTTACACTTAGTATATTGGATGAAATTGAATAAAAAACAAACAATTCAATGCAAGCTAAAACTAACCGTTTGGTTCGAGCTTTATATTCTTTACCAGGTGTTTTCTTAGAGGGAAGTTTAACTGTAAAAAAAATTCAACACACATTTTAAAGCAAGTAAATAAATAATTAAATATATAATGAAAAACTCAAAAAGTAATCCTGCATTCAAATAGATAAATTCATTTATGTTTTTATCGTACACCCCAACATATAAGTAGACTCCCTATTTCTCATTGCACGATAGCAAATTTTCAGTATGTCAGGTTTATAGGTCGACAACTAAAAATAACAAACATAAAAATTTCTAAAATAAATAAGCATGAAAAAAAAAATTATGAAATCTAACAAATTTTGTCAGATTAAAAATATCTAACGTTCTTTTTGAACATGATACATTTGCCCTTATAGATGTTATTGCTATAATAATGTTATTGCAAAATGATTAAATAATATTAATATCAAATACTCATTTAATGCTAATGTAAAACACTCAATATTGTTGTAAAATATTTGTTCTTGAATGACATTTGTAGTTTTATGGTATATTTTAAGCTTTCACTGTTGTGTTATATTTTTGAAATACTCTAGAGTAAATTATCTTAACTTTTCTTATTTTAATCATTATTCTGAACTCAATTTAAAATATTGTACCCCTCAAAACAACTTGAGAAAATGCAAAATTAATTGCATATAACTTATTAAAGAAAGTTTTGAAAGGGGTTAATTGATACAAAATTACTTGTATCTTATCTCATTGTTAATGATGTATTAATACTTCACGATCAACAAATGTCTGCCTTTATTACTGGTGTATAAATAAATTCCTGATTTTTGTCAAATTTTGGGGGTTTGGAAAGTGGACTTACACACTGGGATATACGATACCTATGAGAGAGAAATTTGCATTCTGAATTGTCAGTCTTAGGATTTAGAACGTAAGCAAAATGTCTTCCAATAATAAATTAATTATAACTACAGCTGAAATAATTCTTAACCACTCTCCTTATAAATTTTGCTAAAAGTGTACAGCTACTTATTCATAGCAGTTTATTTGGTTCATCAATATGATTTAAAATTTCTAATCAAAATCAACAATTTTAATTATGAACAGCTGTTAGTTTCCTAAAACTCAATTCTTACAAAAACTAAACATTTTATCAGTGTAAAAGTTTCTAAAAAATTGCTGTGAATTGATTTTTAAAAATATCATAGCTCGAAAAATTATTTTTTTAGTTTCTCCTTTAAACTGATTTAGATCATTAAACACACACACAGAAAAAAAAAACATAATTATATTACATAATACATAAAGAAGAAATTTTAAAAAAAAATAGTTTTTCGAACTATACCTCTTCTTCCAGCACTTTTTAAAGGTATAGTTGCAGTCTCTGGTGTTTGAGGCATAGGAGATCCTAAAAAACATAAGTTGTCATACATAGTTGAAAAAGTGCAAATAAATAGAAATAGAATAGAAAAGATTAGTGTAAAAAAAGTAAAATTGATCTATTTTTTATTTAAAAAACAAACATTAATTAAAATATATACTTTCTATCATTATGTACAACTATATGACAACATGGGAGTTAGTGAAAGTGGATAAAATCTCTTAAAAATATCACAATTTTTAAATTAGGAGTAAGATGCAACCCATCAAAACTCAAGACTCACAATTAGCAAAAAATTTTCAGAAATTTACAAAACCATAATACTAATTCCCTTGTTTAGTCTTTTAATTCAAGCCTAATTGTCAATATCATCCTTATGCATCAAAAATTTTTGTTCTCATAAAATATAAAACAAATAATAAATTATGTGCTTTATTATAAGTATAAATAAACTCTTTTTTTATATATACATAATTCTCAAAATACATTTTGTAATAAAAAAGAAATGTGATAAAACTATTAAGTACAATAGATAAAACTATTTAGTATTACCTTCTAACGTATCATCCGTCAAACAACTAATCTCGTGCCTCATAAACGAAATAAGAGATGGTGAATCACTGTAAACAGGACCAGAGAAATATACTTGTTCTGGAGTTCCAATGTGCTCTGTCAGTGACTCTGGATGTTCCTCTACAGATTCTAGGATTCGCTTCTGACCGAAACACAATTTTTCTTTTTCAGGAGATTCTAGTCTAAGTGTCATTTCTGATTTCATAAGGGTGAGTTCAGGTTCCTCCATTATTCCAGTCTCCTGAGTCAAAAAGAAAGTATATTTGTAATTTTAAATAAAGATTTTAAATGTTCGAAAATAATCACTTAATTCTATCAATTAGCGCAGCAACTGCCAACCCATAGGCAGAAGACCAGCCAAGTAACTTATTGCACCATGTGAACGAGCCTTTTTCACTTTTTTTTAAATAAATACAGGAATACATTTAATGTTGAGACTGATTTGAGGCTAAAACTATCCACTTTTGATCTAGATTGTCATACTGACTCTTTTGTGGAAAACAAAAAGCGTCAAAATTTCCATCAAGATTATTTTAAAAATTGATCTGGATTGTCATACTAACTCTTTTGTGGAAGACAAAAATTCCATCAAAATTATTTTAAAAATTCATCCAGATTGTCATATTGAATCTTTTGTGGAGGACAAAAAGCATCAAAAATTCCATCAAGATTATTTAAAAAATTTGATCAAATGTTTTCTAATTTTCAATTCTGACAGCAAGTGCATATACCTATGAAAAGTGTGTATAAATAGGCACCTATTACATAATAACCAATGTGTGTGTGTGTATTTATGTATATATTTTCACAATACATACAATGTCTATTTGTCAAATTTTTTACTTGTATGTTAAATAGTTAGTGGGCCTCAAAGTTTCTTTTCCAAGATTGGTGGTCTCTTAGAAGATTACACAAATCACAATTTAAAAGATTAGGAGCTGCTGAACTAGAACAATCAAAATTAAACTTAATAAAAAAAATAATAAAAACATTTACGCTTTCCTTAATTTCTAAACTTTCTTTATTCATAGTTAATGCTAATGTTTAACGAAATGGAAGTAGAGAAATAGTGAGTGTATGCTTAATACATAATGACACTTACAAACATAACATTTTTAATTATAATGTTAGAAATGGCAAGTTTCCTTCACAGAAGAAAACATTGCCCCGGAAGAAATATATCTAAAGTACTTAAACACTCTTTTTGAACAACTTATAACTGTGATTTAGTATAAATAATAGTTTTAAAACCTAAGCCATTTAAACCAGTTTTAAGTGAAAACTAAAAAAGAATAAGGAATATAAAATTGAAGAATTTCTTAAATTAAACTATTAGCAGTTCCATATTCTACATACATATGTATCAGGGTTGGGGTTTTGGACGTCCTAAACTGGTTTTGGACAGGACACGTGGGTTTTACTGTCTTAAATTGTCCTAAACTGGGTTAAACTGTCCTAAACTGGGTAAAACTGTCCTAAACTGGGTAAAACTGTCTCAAATTGTCCAAAACCTTGAACTTTGGTGAAAGATAAAAATTTTATAGGTGTAACCATTGTACACATAATAATTACATGTATCAATAAATATTTGATATTTTTTATACAATTTGCTTTAACTTATTAAAGGAAAATAATACAATATAATAGGAAAAGGTTTATAATTTTTCAAGCTGCACAATTCATTGAACAATGAAAGTGAACAATTAATCCTTTAAATATGCTTTTAATACTGATAAATAAAATATGCTTTTAATACTGATAAATAATGTTTTTGCATAAGGATAAATAATGCAATATTAAAAAATAATAATAATGATTTTAAAAAAACACTAAATTTGTTTAAAAATTAACCTTTTATTTTTCACAATATTTTTTTTTTAAAAATTTTATAATTTCAACATGATAAAAAAGACATCTATTTAAAAAAAAAAAAAAAAAAAAATTTTAAATATAAATATATTAGTTTAAATTGGAAATACAAAATAACTCAGAAATGTTTTAACAGTTTTGAAGTTTTTTAACACCAGTTTCAGTTACTGACACTGGTGATGTATCACTACTACGCTAAAAGAATTGAACACGAATGAAATAAAAGTATTCTTGAATAGTACTATTGATAAATAAACCTATTTAACCTTAACCTTTAAACCTAACCAAACACTTAGTTCCTAACAGCTTAAATTGTATGGCAAGGTTAAACTTCAGTTATGTACTCTATTGAATGTGAAGATCAATTGAACTTGATTACTGATTAATCTTCCTTTGTTTAATGTTTAAATTGAAGAGTCAAACAATATTAATAAAACATTATACTTTTTAAAAAAAAAATTTCTAGTAGATTTAATTATTAATATGTTATTAGTTCTATGTTTATTTTACCTTTTAAATATTGTTCAGATAAAATTGCGACATAATTTGAGTAAAAGGGTTTTGGACAAAGGGGTTTTGGACAGGACGGTTTAAACCGTGGATTAATCCATTCTGTCCTAAACCTTGCCAACCCTGATATGTATAGTAAAAAATAATTTTAGAATTATAAAAAGAACTTTGAAATATCCTAACTTAATTTTATTAATGATCAAATTAGCTACTAATAACTAAATTATCTAATATTACCAAATTAGCAAATCACAGATAAAATAATTCAATTTTCAGTAAATTTGTAATTTGATTAGATGTTTTCGGAGGGGAAAAATTAATCATAAAATTTTTTTAAGATTTGTTGCCTTTGGTTAAAAATGTTAAAATTTGGCTAGTAATTTGAAGTAACTCTGCAAACTAATTTTTATAATCAAACACTGTTTAGAATGACTACTCTAACTGATTTTTAATGAATATGATATAATATAAATTCTTATAATTTAATTTAACTAAAATATTATTATAAAAAAATGTTTTTTAAAGTAAATTTAAAAATTTTAATCCATTTTTTTTAACGTTAAATTTGCTTAAGTTTAAGCTGTTCTCATAATAGGTATTGGTTAATTATATATTGGATATTTTCCATTTCTTCCAGTTTCTTTTGGTTTTTTCAATTTTCTTCCAATGTTCTAGATAAAATAAGCTTCTTCCAAGCAAAATACCAAACCTGAGCAACATAGAAGGTATGCACAGAGACATTTTTGGGACTCATTCCATAACTTTAGAACACAGTCTACTTAAAATACTACGAATCTACAACTATCTGAAAATCTACCTGAAATTTAATAAAATTTACTATCAGGCAATCCAATAGCAAGAAAATTGTATTTCCTGTGTCATTCAAACAAACCTCTTCATAACAAACCAGTTTTTTCAATGATATTGGATAGGAAAACAGCGCATTTAGTTTTGCACTAGCAAAACCATCAGAAGATTAAATGAACATAATTCAGAAGTTTATTTTGAAATACTTGTGTCAGACATACTATACATGAATTAAAAAAAAATTCTGCAGCAGCCATTTTCTTGTCTGATGGAAGTAAAGATTCAATAATTTTGAGACCAAGAGCATGATGATGGCAATGTGGTCCGTACCAAACTCTTGCATCAGCATGGCCTACTAGCCGCTTTTACTTTCCAGACACACTAAACATCGATTTGAAGCTGGTTATATATATGACACAAAGGAAAATATGTAATACCACAGAAATTGTTCATCAGCAATGCATTAACCATTTTATAGTATTTATATTAAATTCATGAATATAATACTTAATTATGTCTTTTATAATAAAATACATTTTTTTTAGGTAGATAAAAATTGTTAATACAAGCAACTAAAGCATACAGTACAGTTGCAAACTTTAAAAACATGTTTGAAAAATGATTTAAATGTTTTCAATAAATATTTTTTTTAAGAAAAATGTTATTTACTTCAGTTATTTCTTCAAATGTTTTTCTTGGAGTTGATTGGTTACTTGCTGAGTTGTAACTAGAAGTGAAAAAAAATCATAATCACCAATAACATTATTGCAATAACTATAAAATTTTCCAGAGTTAGACCAATGTGACAAATTCTGAATTTCGGTTATTATATCTTATGATTAAACAACTTACACACAAAAATACCAATTTTAAAGGTCAAATAACTAGTAGAGCATTTTGCCACCAGCTATGTACTTTATCCAATACAGTACAATTACTACGATTGATTGTATGACAATTACAACAATTAAATGTTGAAAAAAGATATTGTGTGTTCAACTCTGAAATATATGAATAGCAAGCAAAAAACATTAGGCAATTATTTTTAAGTAAAATTAACCTGATGCAGTAATATAATGAAAATTGTAACTTGGTTTAATGTAGTAAATGTTCCCTGATCCTCTAATGTAAGTATATTTTCTTTAATTCAGGGGTGATTGTGAGTCCAACTCAAAATTTCTTGAGTAAAATCATTAAAGACGCATAACGTTTTTATAAATTTAAATCATTGATATTTTCAAAAAATTGAATTCTAAATAAATTATATACAGCATAATTTAAAAGAATAATTATGTATAAGTTTATTTTTATATCTCATAACATTTATTATTCTACCAGAAAAAATATTTACAAATGAAAGATGCCAAGTATAAATTCTAGTTCTTCTTCTTGGGCACTACAGCCTATGACAGGCCAAGGCCGTCCCAGTAAGTTTTTGCCATCTTGATCTATTTTGTGCCATGGCCTAGTTCTAATATTTTTTAAATAAAATATTCAAGAACTTTTTTACATAAATGTGATCGATGACTTCTTAAAACTTCTGGACCTAGATTTCCGGAAACTTCTGGAGCGCAGTTAGGGAAAAATCCGGAACACAATCACCTTTGTTAATTATAATACATTTTTCAATTAAATACTAAAATTTAAAAATAGCTTTGTTTCCCTTCAGTGAAATATTTATTAAATTTTACGTTTTCAAAATTTTTTAGTTTTTGAAAGTTTGAGGTAGGCTCTGTACCGTCCACCTCGAATTATCGAGACTCTACCATACATATAAGCTTGTAAAAACTTGAAAAAGACACAAATGAAAAAATACTAATTTGTGCTTCATTTACGATGTTTTTGCTTTAGTCTATAGAGCACAATGAATCACCCTTTCCTTTGTTATAAATAAGCTCAGCTTAAAAAAAAAAAAAGTGTGAAAAAATTAAACATTTATGCCACCAGATCACAAAATCACTTGAGACAAACAATAATCATGAATAATCAATAATCATGAATAATTGAATCATATTGAGACAAACTAATATCATAACAATAATCATGATTATGAAATCATACTCAGATAACAAAATGAAACAATGTCACAACCTTAGTCTGGGGCAAAAACAAAATGAGGTAAAAGGTGGAAAGATAACAAGGTAACCCTAGAAAGAGGAGGTTAACTAAAATCTTAAACTTTTTTTTTTAAGCCAAAATGAATATTTAATTCTCAAAATAGGAACAATTCTTACAAAATGAAACAAATTATTGTTCATTCCATGAATGATATTATTATATAAATTTTAAATAATTTGGAACACATAACAAAATTAAATTGAAATCAAGGTTCTTGATTTTTTTGATTAAAAAAAAAATTCAGACTTTTTTTTTTATCTAAATCAATTTTTTATAAAATCAAATACACTGTAGAAATTTTGATTTACGATTAAAAAAAACTTTATAAATGTTTAATCAAAATTAAATTAAAACTAGATTAAACAATATATAAAGCTCTAACTACCTATTACCAGCTAATATCCCTACTGATTCAAATAGACTTTTGAAAGAGTTTGAAGAAGAAGAATGACACTATATCAGGAAAAAAATATCTGAAGTCATCAGCATTTTTTTCTATTTTTGGCATATTTAGGCAATTTCGATTTAATATAACCTCAAGCTTTAGAAATATACATTTTAACAATAAAATATAATATATATTTTAATTCAATGCTTTTTTAACCAAAAGGTAGAATTTTAATTAAGATTATTTGTATTTTTTTGTGTAAAAAATTCATGTTTAATTACTTTCTACAGCTATGCAAGTCCATATCAAGACAGCATTAAATGTTTACTTTAATCTGTACTTTCAATCTCAAGAATCAAAAGATTTTTAAAAATGTAATTTCAAATGTGTTGGAATTTAACGCACACCAAGAAAGAAAGTAATTTTGCTAACTAAAATTATTTAATGCAGCAATTTATTTAAAATAAATTTTAAAACTAAGAAAAGAAAATAATAAAAGTATCAATAATTCACTCATTCCATCACTAATTCAAAAGTATCCTTCAATCACTGTTTTTTAACTTTTTAAATCAATAAAATCAGTTGATTTAAATGAATGATTTCTTTAAAAAAAATCAATAAACCCTGATTGAAATCCGAATAAAATAGATATATCAGTTATATTATTACTATAATTAAAAAGTTTTTATAGTTATAATAGCTATAAAAACTTTTTTATTGTTTAGAAAAATTTATTTATATTTAATAAGAAAATCTTACACTAACCTGATAGGAATGACGTAATGCTGAATAATGTTTTTAAGAATTTTTGATGTCAAATTCTGAAATTAAAGAAATATAGTATTAAAACTAATTTCACAATAATACTAAATGACAAAAAAAAAAAAAAAAAAAAATACTTGGAACAGAAAAACAGATCCTATAAATTACATGAATATGTGGTTAAAATTTTCAATTCTTCCTACAAATTAATATTAATAAGTTCACTGAGTAGTTTGGCATTCATATTTTCCATTCATAGCAGTTTAACAAACCAATTCAAATAAGTTGATAACAAATATTTATAAATAAATAATATTCAAATATTATGAATAATACTTCAATTACAATTTTAAATAAACCCTTACAGCAAACTAACAACTCCATATAATTTATAATTTGACCTGAACCTGAGAACCATCAATATCTAATTCAGTATCTCTAGAAGTATTGATTTGTTATGGGAACATGGAGGACTTTAAGAGTCGACAGATTTAACATGCACCAGTCACTATTTACAACATGAGGAGTGGAGTCTTTGGTTGGCGAGGATCGAACTTACAACCTTTTAGATATGGGGCCAACGTCCTACCAATCAGGCTATCACGGCCCCATTGGTTTCTCTATCATTTATTAATAACCATTTTCTTTTACTTTCTGAAAATAGTGTACTCTAGAGTAGTATTGGCAGATTTAAAAAAAAAAAATAAAAAAAAACATTAGACATTTTTTTTTCACAAAAATTACGAAGTACGGTCAATTTTGGAATTGGTCTTGCAAAAACACAAAGCTTTAAATTTTGAAACATTTTTTTTAGCTGTAAAATGATTTAAAAAAAATAAAACGGTTACTAACACCTACTTAGGAAACTTCATTACATAACACTTAAAGATAATAATTAAAAAATGTGGGTCCATTACGAATCCCACTTTGACTAGCAGCCACTTTCAAGTTAGAGCTAAACATCTTAAGTGTGCTAGGCATAAACTATAAATATAATATTATAATAAAATGTACTTCAATAAAATATTTTCAAGAACATACCTCTTTAGTTTTATCAGCAGTAGGTGAAATATTTCTGTTTGGGTAGTGAAATTTATCATTTAAAGTCAAAATTAATGTCTCAGATTTATTTTTAGATCCACTGCAGTTTCTCAAATGACAATCTTTTTCATTTGATACCAAATTTTTTGAATTAGGGCTTGTGCTTTCAGCATTTTTAGAATCTGGAAAATCACCAGGTGATAATTTTGGAACTAATTCAGCCGACTGGCAAGGTACAGCCATAATATTTCTAGGGTTTTTATTACAAATTGCATCTGATTGTATTTCTGTTCCTTCAAGCTGTGGTACAAAAAAATCTGAACCACACTTTTTGGCACCATCTTCAAAAGCTCCGTTTACCATAATTTCATCAATACATAACTGAGCAGTACTTTTGGAGTTTGGCAGAAATTTTGTACTTTTTTTATCTTTAGAATCCAAGTAATTGTTAAGTCTCAGTTGAGCATCAAATCCTTCAGACTGAGTTTTGTATGAGTTTGCTTTACTATTTTCAACCGATTGCAAATCTGTTTCATGAAGCTGGGGCACGAAAAACCCTGAACCACAAATCTTGGCACAATCTTGTGGTACTACCTCCACTGATTTCTGGACATTGTTTTCTTTTTCAACGAAACCACTTTTAGCCAATGTATGTTTATTCGCATTAAGTGCTGCATCAGCTATAATTTCGCCTATCTGATTCTGTTTAAAATGAGACCCATCACCCATTGAAAGATTGTATTGAAAATAATGTGGCTCACTTGGAGATTCCATATCAGGATTCAAGTCAGAAAACTGATGTTTAGCATCAGTTGTCACACGAAATTTCTGGTGTACATTCAAACGTGGGTCTAAAAGGCTACTTTTAGATGAGGCAGAACTGTTATCAGAATGTAAAGAATGGAGGGAAAGGGTTTCTTCTAACAAGGGTGCTGAAATGCGAGTGTTAAGAGTACCTGATCTTGGATATTCAGGGCTCTTAACTGTCTCACTGGAATCCTCTGAATAAATTGATTCATGCTGATATTGCATGTTATCATACATCATTTTTTGGCCTCCTCTAGATTTAAAAGGACTATGTTGTCCAGAAGTAGCAGGGCTAGATGTGTAAGAATCCGGTGTGATATTAGTAAAACTCCCAGCACTGTCTTCCTCTGTCACTCTGCCAGATGGGATTCTTCTCTGAAACTTTTTTGATGAATCAGGAATGAGCCTCAGATCAACTCTTTCTTGTGAATGACTGCTTTGCTCATCACTAGATGAATAAGACAAGTGTGTGAGAGGCTTCGTACTACTTGAATTGTCTGACATGTTTTGCTCATATGCATGAGCCAATTTTTTATGAGCATATTTTTCACGCGACATGGCATCTTGAGGAGACTGTGTGGATGAAGATATATAGGAGCGAGGAGCCTTGAAACTCCCACTACTGCTTTCATTATGTTTTTCCCATAATGCATCTACTTTATCAAGAATGCCATCTCGAGGAGAATGACTTGAAGATATGTAAGGCGAGGCAGGTTTGAAACTTCCACCACTGCTATCAGGTGAAACCACTCGCTTGGAGCCAAGGTTTTTGGGAGCTATTCTTTCATCTTCAATTGGAAGTTTAGGAGGTAATGATGGAGCGTCCATATAGCTTGACTTAAAAGGTGTCATTTCAAAGCCACCATGGTATTTGATAAATCTATTACTTTGTTTCACAGTGCTTACATCTTCGAAATATTTTGGCAGAGTGTCTAAATCAGTCAAATATGGAGGTCTCCTATAGGAATCTTGAAAACTAGACGAGTAAGGTGTTCTCTGAGAAGCTGTTAGAAGTGATGAGATGCCAGATTCAGTTGTTATAGTGGTGTGCTCATGTAATTCTCTACCAATCCTTGTTAAAGATGGTGGGTGCCTCGGAGTTGATGTTTCTATATTCGATTTAGGAGTTTGAATATCTTCAAGATTGCCGGAAACTATGGATAATGACTCTCTGATTCTTTTTAAATCAGTTGCATCTGAAACAAATTTTATACTCTTAGCTAATTCTGATATTTTGGAAGGGGGTGGCTCTAGGAGACTGACAGGTGAAACATCCACATCTTCAGGACATTTTCTATCTCGCACACGATCTCTGGCACCTGTACTCAACTTTTTGAAAGATGAACTCAGGTCAATAAAAGAAGGAACTGTATCGTTAGTAAAAGCCGAATCGATTTCAAGGATTGTACTTAAATCACGAAACCTATGGGGATCACGAGATACTTTATCATTTGCAGCTCTCATGGGTGGTGTAATGACATTTGTAGATTTAAAAAAAAATTCTTCGGCAGTTCTTACACTATTTTCTTCTCCCTGATATGGCAGTCCACCCCAGTTAAGAGACATAGGCACATTAAGATTTTCTGGTGATGCAGCTTCTAAACTTACTGAGCCCTCAAAAGAAGATCGATCTAGAAGTTTTGGACTTTTTTCATGTGATATCTGAGGAGATGAACTTGCTTTTGTTTCTCCTTCCATTTTCTTCTTATAAAAAGAGGAACTCAGTCGGTCACTTCTAGTCACTGTGTCATCAACATCACGATAAGTACATGGTGTAGATGCTTTTATGTAATTATGTTCTAGGTATTTATCAGCTACTTTTTTGACATAATAAGCAAGTTTCGATTTTCTCAATGACTGGTCAAGAATCTGCTGCCCAACTGGTTTCTCTGTCGTCAGCGAGACTTTCATTTCGTCTAATTTTTTAGTGGGAGAAACCTTTTCCTTTGGAAATAGTACAGCTTCAGGTTTTGAGGTGGTGTCCAATTCTATAGGTGCTTTTGATAAAGGAATGCAATCTTTAGGGGGTGTAAGCACCTTAGTAGAAGTGGTAGCATAAAGAGGATCTCTGGGTCTAGATAAACTTGGCATACCATGATTAGAAGGAAGAGAAAAGTAACTAGTTGAAGACCAGTTTTCTGAGTGAGAACTCGACTGATTGTTTTCCAACAGAGTCTGTTTACGATCTACTGAGCCCAAGCCGTTTTCATACGACATAAGTTTGGATCCTAAATTCCTAAAACAGAAAAAGAATAAAATGATTCTACGGATCCAAAAAAAAAAATAATAAATTTAATAAGAGAAAAATATATGATAGCGGTACACAATCTGCAGCCCAGAGACCAAATGCAACACTAGACTGAACCATGTTTGACTCACTGCCTTCCAACAAAAAATTAACTAAAACTACATAACTAGTACAATAAATTTTATCAACCTTTTAAACTAACTTTAATAAACTTTGATTAGATTAAAATTTCTAAACGATAAGTCACTAATTTGAGGTCACAAAAGATTTAAATCATATGAGAATCCAATTTTGGAAAAAAAAATATTTTTTTCTTATATGAAACATGTTTAATACAAATATAATGCAAGAATTTATTTAAAATTTAAATAATCTATTATAACAAAAGATAATAATAATAAATTGTATTTTTCTTCAGAGAAATTTTTAAACTTGATATTATTTAACTTGACCAAAGAAATTGAAATGTATAAACAGGGCTCATGTTCGAAAAAAAGATATTTTTCTCTGACTTCTTCGGGTAAAAATTCCAGATTTTTTTTTTTTTTTTTTTAAAGAAATTCAACAAAATTTATATTTAATAAAAATTTAAATTAAAATTATAAATAAAATTGCAACTCCAAAAAAGCATTAGTAAAGTATTTTTATTAAAAAATAATTAGGCCATTTAAATAATGTCAAGCCTGATAAGAAATAATATATTGTTAGAACTATAAAAACTTGACTGAAAGCTGAAATGGAAAATACTAAAGGAAATTACTAGGCAGTATTTAAAAAAAATGAGTACAAAATTTTTGAAAGAAATAATAAAATTATTTAAATAATCTTTATATAATTGCATCTTAATCACCATAAAAACTTTTTTGGAAACAAACCAATAAACAATTAAAACTCAATATGTTAGCATCCATTAAAAATAACTTAAGGGAAAGATAAGCACCGACAAAACTGCAAATCTTAATTGAGTGATAATTTCAGAAAAGAAAATAATTAAAAAAAATAATAATAATAATACTTTAAAAAAATAAATACTTTTAACATCAATTATCAAATCATCAGGGTCTATATAAACAGGGGTCTATATAAATATTATATAAACAGGGGTCTGTCTAGATTTTTCTGAAAGGTACCTATTTTGTAAAAATTTAGACACAATTTGTGAAAATTAAAAATATTAAAAAATCAACACAAAAATATGGATTTATCGTTTCTTACGGGATACAAAAATAAAATTTCAAGAAAAAATATTTTGTGAAACTACCGTTTTTCCTAAAGTTGAATTTGTGAAGGTACCGTTAAATGGTAGTAAATTTTGCCTTGACAAACCCTTGATAAACAATCCATATTTAATTAATATATCTATTAAATTAAATCAAATAGAATAAATAATTAAAATATAACACTTTTTGTCAGCTGACAAGCAAAATGAAATAAATAAATGATAAAAACGTAATATTGATAATCCTTAGGTACAAAATAAATTTTCTTAAAGTATGAAACTTAGTTGCAAGAAGACGAAAAATAAAAGTGGGACTTATTAATTAATAAATCAAAAGGATAACTAAATGATTCTAAGACAAATACAAACTAAATATAAAAAATATCATACAAATAATCTGCATTTAATTGAAATTAAATCATATTTAATCAACTTACAAATTTTTTTAAGAATAAAAGTGGAAAAAAATAAAAGAAAATTATCAAAATGCAATAAGTTACTATTTTAAGAAATGAATCATAAATATGATGGATAAATAGATAGAAAATATAAATTATGATGGTAAAACTGCGAAATTAATAAAAAAACTTATTTTAATGATAAATACCAAACCAAGACAAAAAGAAACTAGTAAATATATAAGTTAATTAATGTTATTCATTTAGTTGAAGCTAAGCCAAATTATGATAAACAAAATAAAACCAAATTATAATAAACCAAAGACTTATTAGAATCACTAATTTACGAAAAAAAAAAAACTAACATACTAGAAAAATGACCTTTTACAAGATTCAAATTCCGAAAACCGGTCTATTCCCAATTATAAATATTATAACTTTCAAAAAGCGGCCCCTTTATGAAATTCAAATTTATAAAAACAACCCTTTCCCAAAATTTCACTATATATCAATAATATGATAAAATTTTTCCCTGTTGGATATTCTGAAAAAACGGTCAGAAATGATGCGATTTTATGAAGGCCACTTCACGAACTAAACGAGTCAACACTCGAATTCAAAATTCGCTTGTTGTAAAAGCGTGTTAAAAATATCGGAGTTCAGAAAACATTGTGAAAAAGAGTGAAAAAATTATAATCCAACAATGTGAAGTTACGATGAAATTATCACGAATCAAACTAGTATAACAGTGATAACTTCAATTCGAATATCGTAATAACATGGAAATAAAACTATCAGCAATTGAAAATCCCTATGTGAAAAGAGGTGAGAAAATGATAAATAACTGCCGAAAAAACTATCACCAAACATTGTGAGATTAAGATTGAATCGTAATGAATTGAATGCGCCAGAAAGAGATCATTCGAAATCGTAATTCTCACGTCGTAACAACATTGTATTAAAAATATCTGAATTTGATAAACCAAGTGAAAAGGGCTGAAAAAATAATAAATAACTGTCGAAAAATTATCAAACGATGTCAAATTACGATAGAATCGTCACAAAACAAACTCATTAGAAAGTCATAACTCAAAATCGAAATTCGAAGATTGTAATAATCTAGTATTTAAAATATTAAAATTAGAAAAATCATGTTGGAGTTGAAAAAGAAAACTAATAATAAAACTATCATCAAAAAACATATCATTATGATGGAATCATCACGAATGCTTTAAAAATTCCATGTGGAGCAGCAATCCCCTTTTGCAAGTTCTTAATAACAAATTTTAAATAAATTTATTGATCCAGCCTTAGTGATAGAGGATTAAGGAAATTTACAATGAAAACATTAATGATTCATAAGAGATTATAAAACACTATTTATCCCAATAAATTTCTTAAGCAAAAATAAGGATAGACAATCTGAAGTCCATCCACCCATCTATCTGTTATAGAGTCTAGCAACCCATAACCCTTTTCCAGTTGAAAGTTTTTTAAGTCACAAAACCATGGCATGCTACGGTTCTATGAAATTTAGCACCATGCCAGATGGGTGAAAATAAAACTCTTATGTAGGAAATGTGTTCAACAGGAAATGTTGGCGCAAAGATGGGACACTTGGCCTCCGCTAAATCAAACTCCGGGGTTTTTACAGATTTTGGATCAAAAATTTTAAATTTCCTGACCCTTCCCAGTAGCATAGCAACTCTGTAATCAGATTGCTATCAAATTACTAGCTGCAAAATAGCAATAGAATACAGAGGAAAATTCCTTCATTCTACAAATTGCCCAATCATATCATGAAAAATGCAGTTTAATACGATATAGATACAAGAGAAATATAATCTAGATACCAGGAAATATAAAATAAATAAAGGAATTCAAATAAATAAAGGAATTCAAATAAATATAGTTACTAGAGAAATGGAACAAGTTTTAAAGAATCACTGTGAAAATTTCAAACTTTACATAAACATATTAGGGTAAACAAAAAGCAATGTTATATTTTTAAATTAAATAAATTTTCAAAAGTAAACATTTATACAATAGTAGCAGCAGAATGGTGTTTATAACATTTGTCAAAAACTATTTCCTAAACTCCTTTCACACATTAATTATGATTATGACAGAAAGTTATGCACCTTCTTTGAAAATCCATAATTCCACCCCTTAAGAGATCCACTTGAACACTCACGGATGTTAATGGTTTATCTTCCTGCAAGGGTATATTACAAATTTCTACACTTTTATCTTCAGTTGGTTGTTTCAGAGTTTGAACTTCAATAGCTTTATCTGCTACAGTGGGCTTTACTTGATCTGCAAATTAAAACACACCCATTTACATATGAAATAGTTATAATTTAAACAGCTAATTTCATTCATGATAAAAATTACAATACTTAACCATGACTGCACAAATTGGAAAAGGATAACAAATGGATAATAATGATAAAATGAAAATTATATAATGTAGTTTACAGAAATCAATCTGAAAAGCACTCAATTTAAACATAATGTATAAATATATAGAGTGTGAAGTAACAAAGAGGATAAAAATCCTCATTATTTTTTTTACAGAATATCCTTAACATATTCCAAACTTTATAAACTATACTTTGAATTTTTTTAGAATGGTAAAGAATTACTATTAAAATATGTCATGGACACCTTACCACACTCTAAAGCTCTGAGGCACACACTTTGGTAACTCCTGCTCAAATGTATATAAAAACAAATGCTCAAAAAATGCAGTAAAAAATTTCCAAAAAGCTCAAAAAGTGTTCTAATCATTCTCAAAAACTGCAAGATTGCTTAAAAAAATAATAATGATGTCATCAAAATCAGGATATTACTCATCACCATAAAATAATCCAGGCTTCAAAGGATTCAAAATAAAAATCATAACAATATTTTACAAAAAAAAGAAAGAAAAAAAAAAAAGAAAGAAAGAAAAAAAAAAAAAAAAAAAAAGAAAAAAAAAGGGGGGGGGGAATCAGTTTTTTTTTTTTTTTTTCATGTGGATTTCTAATTAAGGCATTTTAAATACATACATATTAGACTATTTTGAAGAAAGGGAAACAAACAACCTAAAATAATAAAATAGTGTAATCCACAGCTTTGAAAATTTTATTTCATGTGGCATGTTCCTTAACCTTAAACTAAAATGAAAAACAAAATGCAACACTTATTTTCAAAAGATTAAGATTTGTAGTGTATAAAAACAAATGCAATAAAAAAAATTAGTGCATTACACACAATTACTACTTTCACAACTTATTAAATTAATAATAATCACTAAAAGAATTCGCTATACTCTAATAATAAAATGCAATACGACGTTGCATTATATTTTTAGATAATGGAGACTAATTGAAAACTAGAAGTTTTTATTTCAAACAAAAGTTAACCGAAACTGAAGGAAAAAAATTTTGAGGAAGAAAAAAAACTTTTTTTTGTAAGACGAAAACTCGTCACTCAGATGAATGAATAACACCCTTCCCTTTTCTCAGATCAACAACGAACTCTCAGTTCTTCACAGTTATAACAACATAACAAAACACCCTTGACGAAACCTAACACACAATGTTGAATCTTTTTAAGCAACTTCAATATTCGCAGATTATTTTAAGAGCAAAATAATAGTTCACTTTTAACAGAACATCAAAATTACCACACAAAAAATAAATTTACAATTTTCAGGAGCCACAACAAGATGCTTGCAAAAGTATTTAGCTTTCATATCAGGCATATTTTGGAGTTCAGCAAGTTCATACTTAGATTCTTACATTTAAAAATAATGAAATAGTAAGATGGAAGAAAAAATTTATTTCTGTAAAACTGTCTACAAGTTTTTTTTATATCCTTTTATTTAATTTCTTATCTTTAATTAAAACAAATAATCTCACCGCTTTTAAGATATCACGTGACTTATTTTGATTTTAATCAGAATTATAAAATTGAATTCTTAATAGATATAACTCAAAAAGGGAAAGAAAACATTTGCTCCTCTTTGGTATCCTATGCATGAAAAACTGCTGTGCTTAACCTTGCAGTATATACACTTTACTTTGTCATAAAATGAAGCATAATTTAACCAAGAAAAATTTTCCTTTTACATGATTTGTTTTTAATTTCTATTTTCTGACAAACTATACTATCATCTAACTTGATATTAAAAAAAAAAAAAAGAAAGAAAGAAAGAAACGATAAAAACTTTTACAAAATTTTTTTTTTGCATTTTAATTTTAAAATATGTACAAAAAAAAAGTTATCGATCGAGAGGATTAATATGAAATACAGTTACATAGATAAACATTCCCAAGATAGTAAATATGCAAATAAAATAAAAAATCCAATTAGAATAGATAAATAATCCTAATCGAAAAAATATTGCTATCATTATAAAATTTATGGTAAAACTTTAACAATAATAAAATTAGAGTTCCAATTATAAATATATTAGAGCTGAAATAATTTTTACTTTGGCTTTCCTCAAGAAAGTGCATAAATTCTGCTTCATACAGTTCCTTTCTTTCAGCTCTCATTTTATCCAGTTCATTTATAATAGTCTGTAGCTCTTCGCCTGCAATTAATTCATAGTCACTTAAATATTTTTTTTTGCACAAGTTTAAAAATAAATGAAATAACAGACATCTCTAAATTAATTTTTAATACTTTCTATCATACTTTTATTAGTTAAAAATTATGATTTTTATTCTAAATAAAGACATGAGATGGGGAAAGAACAAAAAGTCTAAAAATACCTATAAAATCAAATCATGAAAAATTTTATAAAAAATTTTATGAAACTATTTTTCAAAAAAAAACAAATATTAAATTACATACATATTTATTAATTAAAACTTTTTTTCACTTCATGTGTACATTGACAGTTCAACAAACTGTTAGGCTTTATTAATAAATTATGAATAAAAAGAAAAAAATACAGTAAAACAACAAAATAATGTAGAAACATTAAAATGAATAGACATTTAACATGGCATTTTTTTTTTTTTTTTTTTTTTTTTTTTTTTTTTTTTTTTTTTTTGCTATTCATTTACTCTGAAAATTTTCTTCTTAAGTTTAGAAAGTCCGAAATTCCTCCAAAAGTCGGAAGATATGCCGAAAGAATATTATGCCTCCAAATAAAGTTTTTATTTTCTCTTTTTTTAAGAAACTCAGAATTTTATGAAAAAAACAGCAAAGATTTTTTTTTAAAGAATAGAAAAAAAAAATATTTTTAAAAAAAATATGTATGAATATTATGCAAACATGAAATAACCACCAAAGCAAATAAACTTGACAGATATTATAAGTATAAACAAATATTATATGATTAAATAAATAAATCCATACTGAAAAGAGCATAAAAATCAAAGAATCTACAGATCCAAATATAAAATTTTTTAATTTAAACGAATTTCCGGAATATAATATATGTAAGAATATGAAAAACATTTTTAAAAAAAAACAACAACAACAAAAAAAAAAAACAAACAAGACTTTTATTTTAATTCCAAAGAAAAGTTTTATACTATAGATTAGATACTAGTGCAAATAAAGGAAATTTTTTATAACTATTTTTATGAGTGTTGGATACTAACTAGAAGCAATTCCATCAGTAACACTAGCAGCTGGAGGTGAAGCAATATATGCTGTATTTAATTGATCATAGCTCTCATCAAAACCTGAAAAACGATTACCACAGCGAAATGCAGATTCATCTTCCAACAAATAAGAGTAGTTATCTCTCACGTATCGTGGAATGCAATCCACCAATCTGTTTGAATCAACTTCCTTATATCTTTCCTCCCACTGATCTTCATATCCTTCTAAATCTTCAATGGCGTGCTCTAAAGATATAAAAAAAAAATAGTTAGTGAAACTAATAAATCTTTTACAATTATGCATTACACCCAGTAATAAAATGAGTGGATAAACTCGTTTTGTCTTGAAGAGTTAATGCAATTAACAGATAACCATGACCAGAAATGTCATGTTTCTAACACAGTATAAAAACAATAAGTTTCTTCCAACTCCAGAGAAATAGAAGTAGAAGAAACTCTCTTTCAAAGAGAAATATCAAATATTAAAAAAATTTTTTAACAGTTTATAACTGCAATCTGTTTAACTGTTATAAATTTTCAAACTATTTAATTTATCTTTATATAAATGATAACTAGAAAAGAGACTGGAAAAACAATTTGTAGTTTCTCAATACTGTAGTTCATTAACAATGCACTCTTATTTACAAAACAGTTATGGTGCATAAATCTCACAATATTTATTCAGTATTATGAGATGATAGGACCATAAGTGTAGAAATTATTAGTTTTAAGCATAACATGCGCAATGTTTGACTAGTAGTTTTTACATTTGATATTGCTATTTAGACAAGTTATAGCTTCTTACATATTCTTTATGTTGAATCCAATAAAACCACACATTCATCAATGTGACTAATTTTTCAAAAAAGTTTTTTTAAATATATATAAAGCACGATTATTGAACTGTATTTTGCATTAATAAAATCGTCAACATTGAAGCTATTTATATTATTGACAAAGATTTAGTGCATTAAATTCTGCAAATAAAAAATTTAAAAGTGACTTGTGTCAATAACAATATTAAATGCTTAAACCAGTAGAAGCAAATAATAGTACATTTTATAAACATAAAAATTCTTTCAACTTTTGAACTGTTAGATTTAATGACTTTAATTTAATTTGATACAGTATAAAAATAATAAAGAAACATTATATTGCAGAATATATTGTAGTGTTGTAGACAACTAAAAACTAAAGCATTCAGAATTTTTGATCAATGGTAAACATTTTAAAAGCCTTATGAGAGAGCTGGAAATTTTCATAAGAACTTTTAAATCTTTTACGTATAGTGGTGTGTAAAATAGCTTTAAATCAAATTTACAAAACTAAGAATCATTACATAAACTTAGCTACTTATAGAAGAAATTTTCTTAAAAAGAGTAACCTAACCTGTAAAAAACATACCTTTTGGGTTGTTTTTATAAATAGTTTCAACCGCATCTTCCATTCTCACCTGTTCTTCACACTGTTTTAGTTTGTCAGGTGCAGAACAAGGTACAATGCCCTAAAAAAAAAAAAATGTAGAAAATGCCAATCGTCTTAAAATAATTTGTTTCTTTTTAATTCTTGTTTTTTGTACACAAGAAGTAAAGATATATCAGTAAAATAACAATGAAGATAACTCACTTAAAAATATAAATGAAAACAAAAAAAAAATTTTGTGAACAAAAACATTTTAATATATCATAATATTTTTTAAAAAAATTGTAGAATGAAGTTTAGTGAAACTATTAGTGTAAGGACGAAACAAAGTAAGATAATCAAGAATATTTTCTGAGAGCAATATTTAATAATAAAAAAAATGACAAAATTCACTACAAATCAAGCCAAAAAATGCAACAATGCAAAAAAAAAAAAAAAATCGTTTATACTAACCCAAGACACTGACGTATCAAACTATACATATTTGGATGAATTTAGCATTTAAAAATATATTTGAAGCAGAAAATAATAATAGGCTTCTGACTATAGAGTCTAATGAGGTGGAAATTATAGGGCAAAATTAACAGTCACTATTGGCCAAAGGGCAACTAAATATAATAAATGGCAATTAAATCAGTGTTCGACGTTTTTTTTTTTTTTTTTTTTTTTTTTTTTTGTCAAAAATCACCCCAGGGAGCATTTTATTATTTTTTAAAATAAATATGAAATTATGAATATTTTATTATATTCAGAAAATTTTTTATAATACACTCTCACTTGTTTCTAATTTTTCTTTATTTTAGATACACCTTGTTCACCATATTTTAAGAAATACTTTTAAAAAAAAAATTATAAATAAGAAAATTAAAAAATACACTAAAATATCAATGATAATTTTTAATAGTTTAAAGTTTTCAGCTTTTGAAGAAGTGGCCATTGTTAAAAATGCTACAATTAGACACTGGCCAGTAGCAGAATTTTGCCCTATATGAAAGAGTAAGCCAAATAACTTAAATGATGTATAGGGCTAAGTTCTACTTTCTACCCATAACCATACACAGCTAAAAACACTTGTTACACATTTAAATTTATATGATAAATGCAAACATACACAAAATGTTATTAACAAACAACACAAATGAGAAAAGTCATGAAGAGTCAAAATGTACAGATGATTGCACCTCATTTTCCAACACATAGGGGACAAATTCTTACATGAGTTTAACTAAGTTCCGAAAATGGGAGCATAGTAATAATGGTATATGACCACTCATTCTTTCTTTTAATTTTGCATACTTATTGCATTATGCAACAGCACAAAACAATTAAAACAATGTAAGCAAGTTTCAGAAATGTGTCCCAGAATCTAAATTATTCACTTTGCATGACATATTTTCAATTATTATATTTGTTAAATGATAAAAAATAAAAGTAAACATTAAAATTCCCAAACAATATGTTACAGTTAAAATAGCACATAAGCTTCAAATATAGGGCAAAGTTAAAAGTGGTCAACGGCTACAAGGCAATTAAATGTAGAAAATAGCAATTAAAATTGTGTTTGTTAATCACCAATTTTTTTTTACCAAAAATGCATTCCTAAGTGCATAACAACTTGTGCTTTCAACTTTTCATGTAATTTACTACAAGGGAAACCTGTAATCATGGCTTGAACATTCAGGTTATTTTACACTGGCTTAAAATGTTAAGATAACTGAATTTAGTTATCAAAAGTTTTACTTAAGTTCAAATTGATTTCATATTACTTTAAAAAAATATATATATAGTATTTTTTAATATTTTTTAAAGTAATAAAAGTGATCACTCCCTTGCCAAAACCAAATCACCTGACATTTACTGAGTTAAATTTAAAAAATTTTAGATTTCAGTTATTTACATTAACCGATTTCTGATTACAAAATTTAAATTCAAATATACGTTAGTAAAAATAATGATCAAAACAAAAAATGTTTCAGAAATATTAAAATCTTAGTTTGTTAATTTTTTTTTTTTGCACCTAAATGTTTCATGACACTAAACAAAATGAATAAACAAACACAATATTCAAGCATATACTAAAATTATTATATTATTACAAGTACAAGATTTTAAAAATGTTTATATATATCTAATTGTTTTAAAACTTTAATTTAAATTTAAAAAATGCTCATTTAATAAGAAGTGGATATAACAAAGTTATTTATTAGGATTATTTATAAAAATAGAACTGATATCAAGAAAAATAATTGATGATATTAGCCACTCATTAAGATATGATTGGTTATTTAAAACAGTTTCAATGTCTAAATGAATATAAACACACTATCATTGAAATTGTATGAGATCATTTTATTAATTACTAATATTTTTAGAATTTCCAGAATTGATTACAATTTTCCCATAAAATTAAGATTTTTAGGTGGTACTTCATATTACCTAAGTTTCAGATTTTTCCCTGTTTCTAAAGAGAGTAACCACCATACGGCTACAATATTACAATTATTTCAGATTTAGTTTGTAATGAATAAATTTTATGTTGCATTGTTCGTTCAAAAGATCAAATCTTAAATTTTATTGGTGGAAAACGTTATATATCATCTAAAAATTTTATATAAATCTACTTGATAGGTTAGAAGAGTTTTTTAAATGAAATTTTAAAATTTTGCTTGTTACTAACATGGAAGCATCTTAAGTAACATAAAATTAAAAAGTAAATTAAATTGCATAGTGTTCCAATACAGCCCCGTGGCAGAATCACAGCGACACAGCAACATTGTCCCAGAACGTTACAGAGTTCTTGCAGAAAGATTTTTCATTTGGAAAGTTAAAAATTTTGGTTTTCTTTTCTGAAAAAATGTGCAAAAATCTTTTTTTCTTTCTAATATATTTAAAAGATGCCTTTTTTGCGCATCGGAAGAAAAAGAAATGTTCTTAATTTTTCAATTCTTATTTGAGAAGAATGAAAAATAAAGAATATTGAAGCAAAAAATTTCTTTTCTGCAGAAATGTTTAAATAAGGAATTCTTTTCCCTCCACAATTATATTCAAAAGATACCTTTTTCACGCATCAGAGGGGAAGAAATGCTCGTGATTTTTTTTTATTCTCATTTAGAGATAATAATAAAAATCTGGTTTTCTTTTCTTTCACTGATTTTACAATTTTTAATTATTATTTATTTTATTTTTTCACGTCATGATGATTCACGAAATGCACATAAATAAATAATTAATGTGTTTTTCTCTTACAAATTGTGAGAATATTGCCCATGATATTTTTAAAAAAAAAGTATTACATATTCATTTAAAAAAAAATACTTACAATTTTATTATATCCAAATAGGCATTTCTTTGTAAATACGTTTCTGTTACTTAAAATTTAATTAATAACATGGATATTAGTTATTATTAAAAGTATCTTGCAGAAAGATATTAGTGCTAGAGAGGTTTGTCCCAGAAAGCTCGAAAAAATTCTGCCACAGGGCAATACAGCATCGATACTTTTATGCTATTTTAAGTACTGTAGCATATTTGTGAATTTTAATGTTAACTTTTATCTTTTATTTAAAGTTAACATTTGTAAAATAGATTTTATTCAATAAATATATAACCAACAAAAAATATGATTTATGTTAAAAAAAAAAATAATTTAAAAAAGTACCAACTTACTCCTTTGGTAGAAATATGCTTTGCTTGTAGACGTCTGTTTGCCAGCTCAGCGTTTTGGATTTGCCTTAGTGCTTCATTACATTCCTGGAAAAATAAAAATAATAAATATACCAATAAATTTATTTTTCAAGCATCTAATTTTCTTTCACTTCAGGTTTGATCAAGTTTTAATTTAAATAAATTACATCCATTCATTCTCCGATATCATGAAAGGACATAATAGGAAAATATAAATAATATTTCCAAAAATTACAGAAGCCATCATTTATTGAAATCAGTTTAAATCTGAGGACGTTCTGATTTAAAAAACATGCACATAAACCCGTTCTTAAGTTTTAAACTTTCAAAGCAGACTTTCATAAGTGCACCAAAAATTCCATATTGCTGTACACTATTACTAAACCTAATCTTGCCAGTCTTCTTTTCAATTTAGACTTGGGAAGGTCTATCCAAGATTCTGGTATGAATACCAGAGTAATTATCTTCACCTAGTTCAAATTCTTGTCTAATCTGATGATATTATTGGCCAAACAAAATCAACATTAAAGTCAATATTGAAGTCATATACTGCTATTGGATGAACAGCTACAAAAATACACTAAAGTTTTAATGAAAGTAAAACAAAATATACAGTATTAATGCAGTCTACCAATCTAGTTAGTTAAATAGTTCTTAAATGGTGCCCCTGTAAAATATCTAAGTACAAAAAAAAATTTGATTTCCTTAAAAAAAAATTATTTTAGCATCATTTTTCCTCCAGCCATTAATAAAAAAGGAACAATTCGATCTGAAACTATATCAAGTTTCTAGTGAAAGAAATCTTTTTACATTATTTATAATATAATACATTTTTTTTTTATTTATGTAATTAATAATGTGAAAAATTTTCTTTCACTTCAGGCTTGATCAAGTTTTAATTTAAATAAATTACATCCATTCATTCTTAAAATCAGTCAATCAATTTTTCTTTTTGAATAATTCAATATAATTTTACAAAAGTGCCATCTAAGATCTAACTAACAATAGTGATAGATTACCAGCAACAATACCAAATATATGTCTGTGTGCAAAGCAGTGAATTTCAAATTTTTGAATATTGAATTGAACTTTTAATTTTTCCAGGTAATTCAGAGTAGAAATTTTAAAAAAAAAAAGTAAATTTAAAAAAGAAAATTTACAAAAGGATCATCCAATTTTTCTTTTTTTACATTCGAAATTTGATAGATAATAAAAGTGTACAAAGAAAATGAGAATGCTGTTATAATTTACTAAATGTAATATTTTGTTGTGTTCTCAATTATATGTAATAAGAAAAATCAAGAAAAAATGTTTGTAAATTTTTGGTACCTGATTTCTTTTTAAAAAATTTATATCTTCTAGGTGACATGGTCAAGGTTTTCCTTTTTAACAATTTTCTTAAAAATGGAAGAAATAAAGGTAACCAATAACAGTAAATTCCTTTTGTTTTGTGATTAATATTTTAAGACATATTTCAAAAAGTACCAACAAGGTACATTTATGTTTATTCTTTTGAGCAAACTTGTTGAAATTTAAGACATACTTGTTTCATACGATCTTTTTTCAGAGCATCATTGTATCGCTTTCTTGCTTTCATATCATTGTCTGCTTGTATGCGCTCCCTTTCTTCTCTTTCCTCATCAGTTAAAAAATTTTCTTTATTATCAAAGTCATAAGCCTAAATGAAAAACAATATGAACTGAAATAAATCTTTAAAGAAAGGAAAAATTAGCATGCCTTATACAGAACATGCATTAGGGGAGTGAGCAGAAAAAAGAGGTAATTAGGAGGCCCCATGTGTGTGTATAAGCAGGCAAAGAGCTGAATGCAAATGCATAGTAATTTGCATCCCATATTGCAAATTAGCAATACTTCAGTATTGTTAAGTTGGCAATATTTTGACTGTTAGGCAATAAATTTCTGTCAAAAAAAAGTGGGCATAAAGGATGGAAAGATTGTGAAATTAAGAAAATCTAAAAAAATAATTTCAGTTCTTCTTTGAAATTCCCTGATTTTTTAAAGTTTTAGTGTTCCCACTCAAAAAAAAAAAAAAGAAAAAGAAAAAAGAAAAATTCCCCGGCTCAAGATAATTTCAAAGAAAATCCAGACCATATTTTATCTATACCATGCAATTTTCAATCAGAAGACTTTGATTCTTTGATATCAGATTCTATGAGCAAAAAAATATCATTGAAAGCAGATGGAAACTTGGAAGTTTCACTAAAACGTTAAATTTTTACAACAAATAATTGTAGAGGATGCTAGAATTATTTGACTTAAATCTCAATAATAACTGATTTCCGTTACTGAAAATTCAGAATGATCAAATTTTAGTTAAGATGCAGAAATTTTCCACAGGTTTTTGCAAAAAATTTCAACTTTCCCTGACTATTCCCAGTTTTTTAGGGTCAAAATAAAATTCCCTGACCATTCCAGGTTCTCCATGTTCTCCCTGACACATGGGAGCCCTGAACTTTCATCCAAATATCCCTCACTTTTCCAGATTTTTTTCAGAACAAAAAAATTACTCGAAAATTCTAGGTTTCCCATGTGTGGCCACCCTGTTATATTAATCGAAATGCAGTTTAAATATGTAAAAATGCAAATTAGCTAAGAATACAGAAAGAACCAAATTTTATGTGTTAAAAAATTTGGTACTTTTTCAATGCACTTTTTATAATAAATTTAACATTTTACAATTCAACATTAATAATATAAATTCATTTAAATAATAGATTCTGGTAAGATGTCTTAACAAGTTTCCTAATAATTAATTAGCAGTAATATGTTATTTAATAATATAAAATGTATCTGTATTTAGACCAATTTTATGAATTTTTTAAGTGATAATTCCAAATTAATAATTATTATAATAAGGGAAGTTCTTCCCTTTGTTTATCTTCACAGTGGAAAAAACTTGCCAGGCATAATTAAATATAAAAATAATAAGTTTTACCAAATTATAGTCTCTTTTAGTTCCAAAGGCAGTCCCTTGCACTCCAACAAAGGGTTGCTCAGATTCTTGACACTCATTCATCTCTTTACATTCACAGTTTTTCTTGTCTAAGAAAATATATGACAAAATGAGTTCCTTTCTCATGCTAAAGTTACAAGGAATCATCAACAAAAAACTTAACTTAATGTTTAAACAAATACAAATATTAGAATCAGATAATTACAAATATTATTATATCAGATAATACAATATATTTATCTGATAATATATTATCAGATGATAACGAATATTTGCACTTGTTCAGAATTGCATAAAAAAGAAGTTTTCATGACTGTCTGTGAAATTGTAGAGGAACGTGACCTTGATAACAAAAACACAGCAGCACAGCAGGAGTCACTAAAGATTATTTTTCATTTCAAATTTTTTTAAAAATTGCTTAATTTAAAAAAAAAAAAAAATTTAAGATCAAACAAAGCAGAATTTCTTCTTAATGAAAAAAATAATTTATAGTATAGTAATTATTACTAGCTTCATGTTAAGTGCAATCAAGTTTTAAATTAAAGACATGCAACACTTGCCTAGGTGCCTATTCCTAACCTTTCAGTTAGTTTCAGTATATTATGGCTTATATTTTGTTATTTTTGGATGAATCGGATTCATCAAACATCCAGATCAAGATTCAACAACAGATTTGCCTTTATCTATATGCTCTCATTATAAATGAGTTTAATTGTATATTGAACAGAAACATGAAAATATATTTTCAGAAAGTAAAGTGATATCATGAAAAATCTTATATTAATATAACAGTCACCTCTCTCTTTCAATAAAGATTTTATAGAAGCTGGAAGAGGGGGTGGAAGACCAGCAATATGCTTTGAGCGCTGTTTTTCCATTTCGAGCACTTTTTGACGCCTTCTCTGAGCTTCACATTGCTTCTCACGTGATTTTTTGATTTCAGCTATTTCATTAATAAGAGCAAGTCTTCCCCTTTCATCCGCATGTAGAGCTTGGAGTTCTCTTTTTATATCTCTTTCAAAATTTTCACTTGTCTAAAAAAAAAAGCTTTAGTATAGTATCGTGAACAAAATTTCAATTTGATACTTTAAAGTTAATCTTCAACTTTCATTTTCATAAATGCATTCTTATTCTCAAAAAGCAGAAAAAACAATATATTGGTTTTTATTATTAAGATAAAAAAAAAAAATTTGAATAAATATAAGATTGTTTGATAAAAGAAACAATAACTTTTAGAAATGGATCTTTTAAAGTATTTTTTTTTTCAAAAAAGTAAATTTAAAAATTTTATTTAAGCAACTGATATAAAATATACATTTATATAAAATATGCCTCATATTAATAAATAAAAAATAAACTTAAATTTCACAAAACTAAAAAAATATAAGTTTTTGCAGACATACTGGATGAACACTAGAATGCTCACTTTTTGAAGACTTAAGAATTTCAAATATGGTCGTTAATTTAGTATGCCTTAAATTGATAAAACAATTTTTTTTTGAAGCTGATCCTGCAAGTATGCAAGATTTAATATGAGAGATAAAAGTCAGAATCTACAAAGATATAAAGCCGAAACTTGCAACGAGAAAAGCAAAATAAATATATTATTCAAATTTCTTGTTTACTGATTAATAGACACTCCTTTTTAATTTTTTAAACCTTATAACTGAGCCAAATAGATATTTGAACATTTGTTTAGTTCGAAATTATCAAAAAAGTGTATGAAAACTTTATTATTAGCCTAAAGGCTTCTTTTAGATAAGCTCAACATAGCCTCAGTGTTACAGACTTAGGCTAAGCATCTCTTATCTCCAGTGGATAACTGATTTATTTTATTAACAAAAAAAAAAGGTTAACATTTTAAAAAATCAGATGATTTACCTCAGAAGATTCAGAGTCTTCAGGATCTGTAATTTCTTTAACTTCAGGGATTTTTCGCACCTAAAACATTTATATATATTTATATTATGATTACAGAAAGCTTAATTCCTAAACACATTGATAAATATATATTGGCATTCTAAACCAAGCCAATCCTTGGGCCAGAATAAAGATTTTCTATGCAATAAACCACCATCACGTGCAGGAAAAAATAAGTTTAAACCGTATTGTAAGTAAACTTAGATAAAGATTTTTTTTTAATTTTTTCAAGACTTCTGTTATTCTTTTTCAGCAGCATGATAGCCAAATACAAACCAGAATTGCATTAAATATAGAAAAAAATGTTCAAATTTTTATGTCTAGTCTTATGGAAGACATTTTTTGGATGCTTTAATGGACCCTAAACAAATTATTTTATCACAAAAATTAACCCTTCCCAAATATTACTATACAAACGAAGACTTCACAAATTATTTTAGCATGGAAAAAACACCCCTAACAAATATTAATGCGTAAAAGTGGACACACAGATAATTTTTTATTTTGAAAATGAAGGCTTCACAAAATTCCTCCTTTGAAAAACTGTGTCAATGACATTCTTAATTTACATAATTTTAAGACTGCAATTCCCCGAATGTTTTTTTTTTTCTTCCAAAAATGAAGCACTGGCAGAAAAAACTTAAATAGATCCAGAATATTATGAGTGGATTTACTTTTAGCATTATTTTTCACAAAATTAATTTATTGTAAAAACAGGCATTTCTCAAATAAAACAGGCAACTGATTTTGAGAATTGTGTTAAAATATGGAAATCTCAGTCATTCTTTCTTACACAATTTATTTTGTGGGTTTAACAATGGAAAAATATCTATACTTGTAAAAAAATAAGCCTAAACACAGGACCTGAAATTTCCATTCGCTAGCTCGGTGTCGGCTACCAAATATTTAAGGCAAGGTACTTAACGATGAGGTTTGTAACGATTTTTAGATATCATTTCAAATTCCTATCACTTGTTAATTGATTATTTAAATAGGTTTTATTTTCCTCCTTTAGAAGATAGCAAACAAAAAGAAGGCTTTGTAATGTCGCTTTAAGAGTTGGTGATGTTGATATACATTTAAGTTGGGAGCTTAGAACCCAACGACATCTTAATCCAAAGGTCTGTTTAGAAGAAATTTGGGTCCGGTAACGGACATTTCGCAAAATATCTTTTCATAAAAACGGATCCTTCACAAAATATTTTTACATAAAACCGACACTTCACAAAATAATTTATCTTTTAATCGGACCCTTCACAAATTTGTTTTCCCTCATTATTGTTTTGTTAATCGAATAAACCCTTCCTAGGGGGGTGGGGGGAAAGAAAGATGTAAACGAACTAAGTTTTGTACTTGACAGGCGCTTCTTCCTTTATTCGTCCGAGATGAATATTCTGCATTCAGCAGTATAGGCTAAAGACCAAATATTTGTATGTTTTATCACTAATTTAGTAGTAGCAATTGCTGTTTATTATTTTTTTTTTAAATTTTTATTGTAATTTTACGGTGTTGAGCATAATTTTGTACGTCTTTACAATTTAAAAACTCCTTGAAAAAGTTTTTTGCAATAACAGGAATTTGCACAAATTCACAAAAGCAGGACCCTTGTTGAAAGAATGTGACTTAACATTTATTTTATATTCATAAATTAAGAGTAATTTTTTCACAATTTTACAAAACTGACATTTCACAAAATGTCTGGGCAGACCCCTGTCTTAGACCAACAGCCTCTCTCCGAAAAAATAATGGTTTTTTCTTAACTTGCAACAGAGTATAGGGCTGCAATCAGGGTATATCTGATTTGCATTTTCTTATTTTAATGACTTTTAATATTTAATGATATGTCGGTTCTTACGTATTATCGCAACCAAGTTGGCGCGATTTGTATGTTATGTTTTTTGTATGTATGCGATTTACACTGATGTTTTTTTAAGTTCAAGTGCCACTGCCCGGTATACATTTGCCCGGTTTATCCTACACTGATGTTTTTTTAAGTTCAAGTGCCACTGCCCGGTATATCCTACACTGATG
Source organism: Parasteatoda lunata (assembly GCA_949128135.1). Lineage (NCBI taxonomy): Eukaryota > Metazoa > Arthropoda > Arachnida > Araneae > Theridiidae > Parasteatoda > Parasteatoda lunata. Next base: position 101,506,130 of record OX421970.1, read on the forward strand.
TTTTTTTAAGGTCAAGTGCCACTGCCCGGTTTATCCTACACTGATGTTTTTTTAAGGTCAAGTGCCACTGCCCGGTATACATTTATTCAAGATGTGTGAAGAAAAATAATATAAATCACTTAGGGTTGCCGTAAGTAGGATCGCCAAATTTGGCGATTTATGCGAATTTTGGCCTGGTTGCGTTAATACGTAAGTACCGATATGTCATTGATATTGAAGCCACTGAGACCCCTTTACAGTTAATATTACTTTGCAATAAATCTGATTACAAATTCTACATTTTTATGGTTTTGGACACTACTTTTTATGCTATATCTGCAAACATTTTAAAAAGTGCTTATTTTCTTTGCAAAAATGTGGCGAGGAAAAATTTTAGTCTGGTTTGCATCTTAAGAACTGAAATTTTATGCCCTACCTCAACATAAAACAAAAGAGTTTAAATTTAAATTATCCATAGGTAATATTAATTAATTTTTAACACATACAAATTTGACATACTCACAATGAGAATATTGTCTAGATTTAATGAATCTCTTTGATTATTTGTTGTCATATCCCTTTCATAAAAATTCTAAAATTAAGAAAAAGAAATTTAGAAGAAACATTTGAACAGTTTGTATACATATCAGTAAGGGTCTATAAAAAAATCAAAATTTCTAGAAGCCATCAATTTGAAATGGAAAGAAAAATTGCAACACAGCTTTATGCCTTTGTGAAAATTCATAATTATCTTTCATTTATAATCTAACTTTTAACTCAAAAAATTCATTCCTCAGAATTTAAGGAAATAATTTTGATTTTCATTGAACAAACTGCTTGACTTATATAAATACTTACTTTCACAACCTCTATTCGGTATTTCAAAGATAGAGAAAGATAGAGTATGTTAATAAATCAAAATTAAAAGGCCCCGCACTTTTTCCTTAAATTTTTTTAAGGAAATTTATAATATAAAATAAAATACGTTGCAGAAAGGAAACTGTTATTACCTTTTTTCTTTAAAAGGTCTAATAGCAATGAAAATAAAAAAAGAGCAAATTTTATTTTCGAAATTGGCATATCTTCACAACAATTGCAATTCAAGTTCACATAAATTGGAGTACATTAAATAATGAACAATAATAATAAATAATATGGGGATAATATGGCAAAAAAAGGGTAAAGAATAATTAATTTTTGGTACAACTCACGGCAATCTAATTGTTTAACAGTTGCTGGTAAAATTTATTAGACTATTCTTCATTTGAAAATTTTTATTTGTTGACGAATTTCAAATTACGTACTTGGAACATCAGTCGAATAAAACATAGAACCGCCACACACATAACAGTAGATACTACCGAAAACAACTACTTTAACTTTACTTCAACTGTAAAATGACAATCGAAATGGATTACAAGTGGCGCAGAGCAAAACTTTTGACCTATGGCTACACTTTGCGTGTTTTTACCATTAGAGCGTGGTGCGAATCATAGGGGAAGGAAATACGTTAGTTTCTAGTTCGAGTTTTAAATAGATTAAGTTTTTAAGTTTGGAAACTATTTATAACAGAAAACTATATTAAATATTGTTCTAAAAGAAAATATAATGGAAATTAAAAAAAATATTTCTGACAGTTAAATACAAAAAATATTAAGAAAGGGGAAAACATCGCAGTACATTACTATACAAATGCGAAAAGGACGAGAGGGAAAGGTCAAGACATGGAATTTCACTTCAGCACTGTGGTTGGTGCGATCCAGGTGCAGAATTCGTATCGATCAGCCATCGCTTGGATTCCAACTCCGAGTCAGCTAATTGGATGGTGAACACTTTAACTCCTGAGCCACGGCATTGAACCTATACTAGCATATTTGGTAACTATTCAAAATGTACTAATATTTATACTGTCAGTGCCTATTATCCAATGATTTTTATTTCTGTTTTTCTTAACAACTTTTAAAGCTAATTAAATTTAATTAATTTAATTTTTAAAAAACTTGTTATTGCAGGTTGGTGCGTTCATATACTGAAGAATCGAATATGGAGTTCAGATTATTGAGAAATCAAATTTCAAAAAAGATGCAATTTTAAAATTTTATTTCTCAGGAACTATTCGATTAATTTTGCTTGATATTCCATGTTAAACTACCTTCTTTTAAAACGATGTAAAAGACCTTACAATTCAAATTTTTTTCAGACTATTGTTAAATAAAATAAAAAATATTTTCCAAGAGTTATTTTTTAGATATTTTCACAGTTAGAAGCGAAGCAACCTTTATAAATGTGTGCAAAAATTTTTCAATTCACTTGAAAAGCTCTCGAATTATATCTCAAAATTGCGGCTACCCCACATTGCTTGAGATTCAGAAATCTGAATCCGTCGAAAAAATGGCATGCTTATGTAAATTTTAGTATTAAGAATGAGTCATAAAAAGTGAAGCTCTGATAATTGGATCAAAAGTTATCAGGGTGGTCTGTTCATTTATTTATTTATTTGCGTACTGAACGTCTAAAAATTTATAATTCAAATCACTTTAATTTTTTTAGCTTTATCTCTAATTTTTTCTATTGTGATGCGAAGAGAATTTTTCATAGTTTGATTTCATTAAATAGACTAGAGTGTATTGTGGTCTATTTCTTTACTTTTTGCCTTTTTTTTTTCATTGTTATCATATTAATTACCCCTAGATGTTCTTAAAGACGCCCAGCGGCTGAGTGGTAGCGCTTCGCGCTCCCGTGCCGCAGGTTCTGGGTTCGATCCTCGGGCCGGGAAAGGTTGACTCAGCCTTTTATCCCTTCAGTGGGTCGATAAATGAGTACCAAGCATGCTTGGAAACGAAACACTGGGGGTTCCGTGTTCGGCTGACCACCTGACCGGAGCATCTGCTCCTGCACCCCAGTGCCCAAGGTCAAGAAAACTGAGATGGGCACAGTAGGCCTTGGCTCTCTATGGGCTGCTGCGCCACTGAGTTTAGTTTGGTTTTAGATGTTCATAAAATGAAACATCATCTTCTAATTTATTTCTCATTAAAGAATGTATTATTGTCACTATTTAGTCTTGAGTTCTGTATATAATTAAGTGTATATTTTTTCTTATTATATGTTATTATATAATGTTTGTAAAACTTAATTATATTAAGAGCATCAATTTTTCTTATTAAAAAGTAATAAATTAACAAAATATATCATTTGATTGTAGCTGTTTTATTTTTAATTGTCATAAGAATTCGTAATTATTCACACTGTGATTGAAAAAATTCATTTTATCGCATGATATTATTTTAGGAAAAAAAAAAAAACTCAATTTCCTTCAGTTTTAATTTTAAAAATATTTTGTAATCATCTGGTTATGTTATAGTTTTTCTTTAATATAGAGCTGCATTTGTTGCTGTGTATATTTTTGTTACCAAATTAAATTTGTAAAGTTTCAAAATATGATTTAACTTAATTAAAGAAATTGTCTGAATTTTTATTGACAACTGAACAGAATCTTCTGTAAATATGATCAAATAGACTTTTTATTTCTAGCCAATGATGATTTTGAATACACTTGAATGCATTTACAATTAAAAAGAGAAAATTTATTGATATAATTAATTTTTATTTATTTATTAATATATATTTATTAATATATGTTTATTTATATACAATGCAATCTTCTTGCAATATTTTCAAAAAGGTTAAATAGTTCAAACAATGCTTTTATTTCGTATTGCATAAAAAAAGAAAGAGAATATAAATATTTTTGGAAGAGATTTAGATTTGCCATAGGCGCTTCTTTCCATAGATAAGCTCCTGAAAATGACCTATTTAAATTTTATGCTATAATAAACTTTCCGTTGCTAATTTGCAATAATAAATAAATTTTTTTAATAGCAAAAATACTTTAATCGAAAATTTTTAAAAATATATATTGAGTGCTAGAACTCAGAACTCACTTTTTTATCATTTGTACTCGTGGTATATTAAAATGAAGAAATTTAAATAAAATATCCTTTTTTTTTATTATTTTTATGCTTTAAATTTTAAAAGTTGTAAAGAACCTAAATTTTCTCTCAAAAATTGTGAGTTTAGTTACAATAGTTTTTCAAAACTTCAGAATTTTTTTAAAAGTTACATATTTTTAAAACCGCAAAGAGGCTCTTTTTAGTTTAATAAAAAATTTGTAGTTTTAAATAATTTTTACATAATTTAATCAAAATAGTTCTATGTTTATCTTTTTTTAAAGTGGTTTCTTAAGAATCATTTAATGATTAAAAAAAAAAAAAAAATTATTTTAATTTGAACTTAAACATTTCTATAAAATAAAATTGAATAATCTTTCTTTAGTCTTTAATTGTAGTTGGTAATTATTCGCTTAATTTATTCGCTTCATTAAAACCTCGAAACTATATAGTCACTACCACTGCTACAGACGAACGGCGAGGGGAGTTCTTTCCATTGGGGACTTTTGTTTATCCCTCTTTGGCTTTTATCCCTCTTTTATAGTTTAGTTTTATTTGTTTGTAATTTGCTTGTTATTAGTTCTTATTTATGAATCTCGTTTTTCTTTTCTTTTTTCGGTGACAAAACTGCGTTCACCCTCGCTTTACTGGTAATGGATTAGAAATATAAAATAAATAAAACTTTTCCTGACCGCAGTAACATTAACATGATTAAATAATATTGGAGATAAAACCAGTTGACTAGAAACCGATATGGATCGGCTGTTTAATGCCAGGTATAAAATAAAATCGGTTTCTATTTACTTATTTTTATTTATTTTTAAATAATTGTTGGTCTGGTGAAAGTAAATCTAGAGTTTTGTAAACATTACATATATTAATACAAATTGTTTAAATTATTTCTGTTTCTATGGTGACGCTTCTTTTTTAATTAATTTTATACGCGATAATTTGTTAGATTTTGTAATGTGTTTTATTAATTAGTACTCTTTTCAAACTCACTGAAAGCATAATTTTAATATTTCGCATCACCATGGCAACCGACATTATGAATGATTTTAATGATATTGTAAATAGTAAGTGAATTAAGTAATTAAAGGACGAGGAAAGAAAAAAGACGATTCAGAAAAATCCGTGAATAGGCGTATTAACTTATCAGTCAATTGGCTAATTAGTGTGTCAGCATATTAATGTATTAATCGTTATATAAATCAATTAATTTATTAACTCAGAATTTCAGTAGTCAGTGACCAATTTTATCTTTATTATTATTACGCAGAATACTATATTATTACTACACTTAATGTTAGATATATATTAAACTTATTATTATTATTAATTACATAAATAAATAATGCAATAATATCATCATATTTATTTATATGTTTTTCTTGTTTCTTTGGTTCATTTGCAGGATAATAAGAAATGCGGTTTTTAACCTTATAAAAAACACGCATGAGATTATAGTACGACTGTCAATTAGTACAAGAAGGTAGGAATATTGATTGTATTCGCGATATCATTTCAAGGGAATGCAACTGGTTTTTGTGATCAGCAAGACAAGTGGGCTTCGCTTCTTGAAGGTCATGACTGATAGAATGTTCTTTTATATTGCTTCATTTATTTCCATTATTGATTGCACTTATTTTCATAACAGGCCTACTTGTGAGCTTCGTCTCTGTTTTTGGTAAGTTCGAAGAATCAGAATTATTTTGAGTAGCAATATTTGTACTATAATATTATTTTCTAAGCAATATTTTTGGCTTTTCTATTGCCGTGCAATAGAAAAATAATTACAAAATTGAGAATTTTATTAGGCACATTGATAAGTTACGATGCAATTAAAGTAATGAAGAATTGCACAAAATTAAGTCAACTATATATTTTGCTTTAAGAAATACCATTTCCTATCGCGAGTCGCGACTTAACGGGTGGAGAACGGGTGTTGCAAGCTTTAGTAATTAATAAAAATGTTTTTAATACTCTTAGTTTAAATTTTACAAAAAAACTGGTAATCATTTATTCTATTTGGAAGTATCTTTCGATTATGTAATAAATGAGACCGTCACCCAATCACTAATTGAGATGTTAAGTGCGCGGTATTTTAGAATCTGTATTAGAATTGCTTGTTTTTAGATTTTTGATAAATATTTTAGTTTTTATGCAATTAACAATGATAGAATTTTTTAGCGTCATTCAAATCGGTTTTCATTAGTTTAAACTGTAATAAAATTCAATTTGAAAAAATTTAAAAATAGAGAAGCATACAATTTTTTTTAAATTAATGACCAAAAACCACAAATCGCATCATTTTATTGCTTTAAAATTTAGAGGAAAATTTCATAGAAGTTTGAAAAATTATCAAGCAATATTTCTCCTAACCTACTAAAATGATCCCTTTTTTGTCTACTTTTTTTTTAAAACAAAAAGTATAGTGCTGTCTAATAATACTTTATCATAAATAGTTTGCTAATGCAAAAAAATTTTGAGAAATAACAAATTAAAAATTTTACAAAAAATCCAAAATGGCGAGGTAAGAGTAGAGTTGTCTTAACGTTGATAGCATTAACAAGGGAAAAGAAAAAATATTGTCAAGCCGCTTTTCTCGTAATCTATCAGGAAGCACTTACATTGTTTTTCAATTGAACGGCAATATAGACATATATAATTTCTTAATAAATTCTTACGTAATTCTAAATGTAATAACAATTACATCTAGAATATTAATAAATTTTAAATGTAATAACAATTTTTAAAAATGCTTCATAATTACTAATTAATATTAAAATCATGACTTGAAATTGATTAATTTTTCGCTTAACTGCTGATAGGGAATATATATATATATATATATATATATATATATATATATATATATATATATATATATATATATATATATATATATATATATATATATATATATATATAATTATATATATATATATATATATATATATATATATATATATATATATATATATATATATATATATATATATATATATATATTTATATATATATATTTATATATAGCCAACAAATTACAAAATATAAAAATTATTAAATTCATGCACAATTATGGACAGCTAAATCAATGTGTTGTTGCTTATCTGTATTGATCGCTCTTTATTAGTTGATAATAAAACTAAATGAGATTTAATTTTACGAAAAAAGGAATTTATTAATATGGAAGCAATACCCTCAGTATATGTAACGTTTGCATATTTTTACACAGTATAAGGATGATTTTTTACGGTTTCAAAAACACTTAATGCTTGAATGTTTGATTCATTGTTTAAGAGATGGATTTAATTACGAATTTAAAAATTTAAAACATTCAATTTAGACACGGAGGCTGTGTGCCGTCATCCAAATTTGAATCCTATTCAGACCATTAGTCAATAAAAATCTGAATCTTCCTCTGATATCCTAGAAATCTACAATTATTTTATTTAATTACCGCTGGAAACATTTTGAATTGGATGGAATACAAATTCTTACATCGTTTTAAAGAATGTAATTTTATAAGGCAAAATATACAAAATTCGAACAAAATCAGACAAACGCGAACAAGAAATTTCGAATTTTAAAAAAACTAGATCTTTAAAAATCTCACTTTTGATTGTCTTAGAAACAGCTCGCTCTTGTTTCACCAAAACCAGTTTGATTGCCCGATTAAACTAATCGCCTCTTCTACTCCTCTATATTTCTCTTCGGAAATCAAGCAGGGTTTAATGTTATCTGTCGCCTTTCCCCATAATTATTCGTTACAGTTTATTTGTCCTTGCTTAACAGTATGTACGGACCTCTAATGTCCATACTGTTTTGACTTCTCAGACCAGGATTCTAAAAATATATATTACGGGTTGTCATTAGAGAAAACCAAGTATGTTACATTTTTTTATTCAATTTTGTGTGTATTTTCAGATTCTAGAGAAATATTGCCATGGATTTCTTATTGATTCTATCGTTCATCACTGTTCATTGCTTATTCAATCTTGCCGGCGCAGCACCGATTCCCTTAGAAATGGTCGATATGACCCATGTATTTGACAACGATACTCTGCACTGGCCGACAGCAGACAAATTTCAGCTTTTAGTAAGGCAAAATGGAACAACGGAGGCAGGATATTGGTAAGATAAAAAATCTCTTTCATATAATAACTCAAAAAGATAGAAAAACAAACTACTAAGTTAATACTGTTATATTCATATATTGTTTTAGTGTATATGTATTGATATGTATTAAGTATATGTATTTTGGATATGTATTAAAATCGTACATTTATGTATTTTTTAACCTTAAGTTTTGTCTTTCGTATACTGCGAAATATAGTATTATAAAAAGTAGGGAAATTTATATTTGGTTAGAATATTAGCGATTTTTATAAACTTGTTTAAAATGTGTATTAAACTAGCAACATTTCTGATGCAACTTTTCTGATACGCCTTTGAAATTAAGCATGAAAATTAGTCGATAAGTTAAGGGTTAATCAGGGCTGTTGGAGATTAGAAAAGAATTGAAAAGTGGTTGACAAGTTTAGTAAAATGGAAGCAGTTTTACGAATTTGCAACCACTATAAAATATTTAGAGAATTAAATAATATAAACTTAATTATACGAACTTAATTTACAAGTTCGGTATTTGTTTCCTATTTATTATATATTTAATTTTAATCAACATTTTAAACATTTTTTCGGTACAATTTGCACTTCATATCATATATAAAGCAGCATCTTAAATAAGAACTATATTTTGCAATATGTTTACAGTCATATGTTCTGAAAATTTTGTCTAATTTTTAAAAAAAAGGCCTTTCAATCAATCTATGATTCATTTCTTTTTCTCTCAATGTTAAACCGAATATCTATCTATCGTCTCTCCTGTTTTGAGTGTTAACTTTTACGTTACATTTTATTTTGCGGAGCAAATATAAACTTTAGAAACGTAAAATAATGAAAGTAAGTAGAGGAATGTACAGAAAGTACGATATTTATTCATATTTTTATATTTATTCCTAACTAAATTTATATTTATGCATAGCTTTAATTATTTTAATTGGCGTTTACTGTTTAATAATCTTCCAGAATTTGATTAGAAACATAACTATTTTATTTCGTACAACTTAAGTAAATTTATTTTCGCTTAACTTTAACTGAGTAAGGGTACACTTTTAAAACAAAAATTCTCATCACATCGAGAGATAGAAACTTCGCTCTATATCAATTAAATATTATAATTAGCCGAATAATCGTTTGATTTTTCTGTAGTTGCTCATTATGAACTTTACAACTCAAATATCATAGAAAAATATTCAATCTTTATATTTAATATAACTACCAGCTTTTTTTTAAAAAAAATTATTTCACTATTTTTATTAATTCTGATATCATATACAATTAGAAGTCAGTGTAAAGCAATTTAAAAATAGCAACTAATTACATGAAGTGATGGATTGCTAGGATATTATTATTATTTTAAATATCTAATTTGAAGCTGATATTGCACTCTGTGTTTAATCGGATATCCCATCTCAGCGTTGGAAAAGTTTCAGAACATGCAAATTTCAGCTCCAAGGGAAATTGGAACAACGAAGCAACGGCAGTGGTGAGATTTAAAATCTATTTATTACAATAATTCATAAGGATAGAGGAACATATATAAAGTTAAAACTGTTATATTTATAGATAGTTTCAATGTATAAGTAAAGTAGTGTAAAACCACGCAATAAAATCGTACATTAATGTTTTTTTTTTAACCTAAATTTTTGATATTCAAAATACACAGCGTGATATATTATAAGAAATAAGGATTTATATTTTTAGTAACCTTCGTAAGCTTGTTTGGACTGGTTAATTCCTTAAACAAAGCTGAAGCTACGATTTCCCACCTCAAGACGTCACGCTGCACACAAATCTCGAAAATCATAACTGAAGGGTATTAAAACTTTGTAAGAAATTAACTTCTGTAAGAAAGGAGTTGAATGTTCGACATTTTTCAGACAATAGCTGTCGAACTTAACACTGATAAAAAATTATTTCTTTCCAAAAATATAATATTCATAAATTTTCTTATAGTATTAAAAAATAATATTTTAAAGTAGAAAAACTTCTCAATGGTTGTCGTCATCGCTTCATTACCGTTTCCTAATATTAGTTTTTAACTTTGATTATTAAATAAAAGAAAGCGTATAGAGGCACTTTTATACTTGTTCGTTTAACAATAGTTTATTAATTGGGATGTCTAATTTTAATATATTTTCAGATATTTATACATTATCACTAAGAAACAAAAACATTAAATGCTAATTACTAAAAAAAATAATCTTTGAGCATATAATAACAGAAATATTAGACATAAGTATTTAAAATTAACTCGTTATAATGAAAATACAAATATTTTGAATAATGACATTAAAAATTACATTTATTATGAAATCGGAAGAAATTTACTAACTTAACTAACGAAATAACTTTTATTTTTGAAGTTCAGTATTTTATTTTCTTCGACCTTGTTCGTTTTTTTTTTTCTTTACGAGCAATATCGATTTCAATGGCTAATAAAAGTTCTTATTCGTTTAAACGAAAAACATAAAGCATAATGCTTTTTTTATTCAAAGAAATCCTTTTAGTACATTTCATAATTTATTTGATGTCATATTTATATTTTCAGAAGTAAAACATGCAAAATTGCGTTTTCTCATTTTGTGTTTTATAATAATTCTTAGGTGATATTTGACTGTGAAATTTTTTCAATCAGACAGATGAGAATATAATTGGCTCAAATTAAAAAAATTATGGAAAACTATGAATGCATTGAAATAAGTTTAAAAAAAAGAATGCTAGTTGCATGCGAAACAATTAATTTTTAAAGCTAGAAATTGAGGCTGCGCCGCAGTGACGTCATTAACTGAAATCAGAAGTTCGGAGCAGTACAAGTCTCTTCAAAGGAGTGACCTAACCCTTCTATTCATTCTTTAGCCCTGTATTAAACTAGCCAATTTAATTATGAACCATATCATGTTTTGAAATTAAGCATCATCACATCAGGCTTAATTTTAAAGTTCAATTTTCTGTCGTTAATTAAAAGTTTAAAGAGGACTGATGAGGCCTAGAAAAATTTGAAAAGGGATTGGCAAGTGTACTGGAAAGCAGCTGTACGAATTTGTAACTACCAAAATATGCTTACAAATAACATAAAATATTTCTGAAAGTAAAAGATGATAAACTTATTTTCCAAAATTAAATTGAGTTTAAGAATTAAAAACATTAAATTAATAATAAAATGTACAATGAGTAAGAAAATATAAAGATATCATCCTGAATAACTTCTGTTCCAAAGGTCGGATTTTCACGTATTAAATGATTCCAGGGGGTGACCTCAAATATGCTAATTAATTAGTACTTACTATTAATTATGTTACGAAATCAGAGACAGAAATGGATTTTTTTCTGAACAAACTTGTAATTTTTATACATACATGTTTGAATTCGCCCTCAAAATAGAAGGAGGGTTAGAAAGAATTTCAAATATTTGCATATCTATATAAGGAATTTTTTTTTTTTTTTTTAATATCCGTCGTTGAACAGCCGACCCAATTTCACGGGTTTACGACTACAAATGTTCAACTCCGTAGCCTTGTAATTTTGAACCAATCCAGAAGACAAGGAAACTCTTGGATCAGTACCCCCAGAAGTATTGATTTGTTACGGGGACATGAAGGACTTTACGACTCAAAAGATTTAACGTGCATCATTCCCCATTTAGTACACGGGGAGTCTTCGGCCTGTCTGCGATCGAACCCACGAACTCTGGGGCATGGGTCCAGCGCCCTACCAACCAGACTATCTCGGTCCCTATATGTAAGGATGATTTTATTTTATTTAATAACCGTCGTTGAACAGCCGACCCAATTTCACGGGTTTACGACTACAAATGTTCAACTCCGTAGCCTTGTAATTTTGAACCCAATCCAGAAGACAAGGAAACTCTTGGATCAGTACCCCCAGAAGTATTGATTTGTTACGGGGACATGAAGGACTTTACGACTCAAAAGATTTAACGTGCATCATTCCCCATTTAGTACACGGGGAGTCTTCGGCCTGTCTGCGATCGAACCCACGAACTCTGGGGCATGGGTCCAGTGCCCTACCAACCAGACTATCTCGGTCCCTATATGTAAGGATGATTTTATTTTATTTAATAACCGTCGTTGAACAGCCGACCCAATTTCACGGGTTTACGACTACAAATGTTCAACTCCGTAGCCTTGTAATTTTGAACCCAATCCAGAAGACAAGGAAACTCTTGGATCAGTACCCCCAGAAGTATTGATTTGTTACGGGGACATGAAGGACTTTACGACTCAAAAGATTTAACGTGCATCATTCCCCATTTAGTACACGGGGAGTCTTCGGCCTGTCTGCGATCGAACCCACGAACTCTGGGGCATGGGTCCAGTGCCCTACCAACCAGACTATCTCGGTCCCTATATGTAAGGATGATTTTATTTTATTTAATAACCGTCGTTGAACAGCCGACCCAATTTCACGGGTTTACGACTACAAATGTTCAACTCCGTAGCCTTGTAATTTTGAACCCAATCCAGAAGACAAGGAAACTCTTGGATCAGTACCCCCAGAAGTATTGATTTGTTACGGGGACATGAAGGACTTTACGACTCAAAAGATTTAACGTGCATCATTCCCCATTTAGTACACGGGGAGTCTTCGGCCTGTCTGCGATCGAACCCACGAACTCTGGGGCATGGGTCCAGTGCCCTACCAACCAGACTATCTCGGTCCCTATATGTAAGGATGATTTTATTTTATTTAATAACCGTCGTTGAACAGCCGACCCAATTTCACGGGTTTACGACTACAAATGTTCAACTCCGTAGCCTTGTAATTTTGAACCCAATCCAGAAGACAAGGAAACTCTTGGATCAGTACCCCCAGAAGTATTGATTTGTTACGGGGACATGAAGGACTTTACGACTCAAAAGATTTAACGTGCATCATTCCCCATTTAGTACACGGGGAGTCTTCGGCCTGTCTGCGATCGAACCCACGAACTCTGGGGCATGGGTCCAGTGCCCTACCAACCAGACTATCTCGGTCCCTATATGTAAGGATGATTTTATTTTATTTAATAACCGTCGTTGAACAGCCGACCCAATTTCACGGGTTTACGACTACAAATGTTCAACTCCGTAGCCTTGTAATTTTGAACCCAATCCAGAAGACAAGGAAACTCTTGGATCAGTACCCCCAGAAGTATTGATTTGTTACGGGGACATGAAGGACTTTACGACTCAAAAGATTTAACGTGCATCATTCCCCATTTAGTACACGGGGAGTCTTCGGCCTGTCTGCGATCGAACCCACGAACTCTGGGGCATGGGTCCAGTGCCCTACCAACCAGACTATCTCGGTCCCTATATGTAAGGATGATTTTATTTTATTTAATAACCGTCGTTGAACAGCCGACCCAATTTCACGGGTTTACGACTACAAATGTTCAACTCCGTAGCCTTGTAATTTTGAACCCAATCCAGAAGACAAGGAAACTCTTGGATCAGTACCCCCAGAAGTATTGATTTGTTACGGGGACATGAAGGACTTTACGACTCAAAAGATTTAACGTGCATCATTCCCCATTTAGTACACGGGGAGTCTTCGGCCTGTCTGCGATCGAACCCACGAACTCTGGGGCATGGGTCCAGTGCCCTACCAACCAGACTATCTCGGTCCCTATATGTAAGGATGATTTTATTTTATTTAATAACCGTCGTTGAACAGCCGACCCAATTTCACGGGTTTACGACTACAAATGTTCAACTCCGTAGCCTTGTAATTTTGAACCCAATCCAGAAGACAAGGAAACTCTTGGATCAGTACCCCCAGAAGTATTGATTTGTTACGGGGACATGAAGGACTTTACGACTCAAAAGATTTAACGTGCATCATTCCCCATTTAGTACACGGGGAGTCTTCGGCCTGTCTGCGATCGAACCCACGAACTCTGGGGCATGGGTCCAGTGCCCTACCAACCAGACTATCTCGGTCCCTATATGTAAGGATGATTTTATTTTATTTAATAACCGTCGTTGAACAGCCGACCCAATTTCACGGGTTTACGACTACAAATGTTCAACTCCGTAGCCTTGTAATTTTGAACCCAATCCAGAAGACAAGGAAACTCTTGGATCAGTACCCCCAGAAGTATTGATTTGTTACGGGGACATGAAGGACTTTACGACTCAAAAGATTTAACGTGCATCATTCCCCATTTAGTACACGGGGAGTCTTCGGCCTGTCTGCGATCGAACCCACGAACTCTGGGGCATGGGTCCAGTGCCCTACCAACCAGACTATCTCGGTCCCTATATGTAAGGATGATTTTATTTTATTTAATAACCGTCGTTGAACAGCCGACCCAATTTCACGGGTTTACGACTACAAATGTTCAACTCCGTAGCCTTGTAATTTTGAACCCAATCCAGAAGACAAGGAAACTCTTGGATCAGTACCCCCAGAAGTATTGATTTGTTACGGGGACATGAAGGACTTTACGACTCAAAAGATTTAACGTGCATCATTCCCCATTTAGTACACGGGGAGTCTTCGGCCTGTCTGCGATCGAACCCACGAACTCTGGGGCATGGGTCCAGTGCCCTACCAACCAGACTATCTCGGTCCCTATATGTAAGGATGATTTTATTTTATTTAATAACCGTCGTTGAACAGCCGACCCAATTTCACGGGTTTACGACTACAAATGTTCAACTCCGTAGCCTTGTAATTTTGAACCCAATCCAGAAGACAAGGAAACTCTTGGATCAGTACCCCCAGAAGTATTGATTTGTTACGGGGACATGAAGGACTTTACGACTCAAAAGATTTAACGTGCATCATTCCCCATTTAGTACACGGGGAGTCTTCGGCCTGTCTGCGATCGAACCCACGAACTCTGGGGCATGGGTCCAGTGCCCTACCAACCAGACTATCTCGGTCCCTATATGTAAGGATGATTTTATTTTATTTAATAACCGTCGTTGAACAGCCGACCCAATTTCACGGGTTTACGACTACAAATGTTCAACTCCGTAGCCTTGTAATTTTGAACCCAATCCAGAAGACAAGGAAACTCTTGGATCAGTACCCCCAGAAGTATTGATTTGTTACGGGGACATGAAGGACTTTACGACTCAAAAGATTTAACGTGCATCATTCCCCATTTAGTACACGGGGAGTCTTCGGCCTGTCTGCGATCGAACCCACGAACTCTGGGGCATGGGTCCAGTGCCCTACCAACCAGACTATCTCGGTCCCTATATGTAAGGATGATTTTATTTTATTTAATAACCGTCGTTGAACAGCCGACCCAATTTCACGGGTTTACGACTACAAATGTTCAACTCCGTAGCCTTGTAATTTTGAACCCAATCCAGAAGACAAGGAAACTCTTGGATCAGTACCCCCAGAAGTATTGATTTGTTACGGGGACATGAAGGACTTTACGACTCAAAAGATTTAACGTGCATCATTCCCCATTTAGTACACGGGGAGTCTTCGGCCTGTCTGCGATCGAACCCACGAACTCTGGGGCATGGGTCCAGTGCCCTACCAACCAGACTATCTCGGTCCCTATATGTAAGGATGATTTTATTTTATTTAATAACCGTCGTTGAACAGCCGACCCAATTTCACGGGTTTACGACTACAAATGTTCAACTCCGTAGCCTTGTAATTTTGAACCCAATCCAGAAGACAAGGAAACTCTTGGATCAGTACCCCCAGAAGTATTGATTTGTTACGGGGACATGAAGGACTTTACGACTCAAAAGATTTAACGTGCATCATTCCCCATTTAGTACACGGGGAGTCTTCGGCCTGTCTGCGATCGAACCCACGAACTCTGGGGCATGGGTCCAGTGCCCTACCAACCAGACTATCTCGGTCCCTATATGTAAGGATGATTTTATTTTATTTAATAACCGTCGTTGAACAGCCGACCCAATTTCACGGGTTTACGACTACAAATGTTCAACTCCGTAGCCTTGTAATTTTGAACCCAATCCAGAAGACAAGGAAACTCTTGGATCAGTACCCCCAGAAGTATTGATTTGTTACGGGGACATGAAGGACTTTACGACTCAAAAGATTTAACGTGCATCATTCCCCATTTAGTACACGGGGAGTCTTCGGCCTGTCTGCGATCGAACCCACGAACTCTGGGGCATGGGTCCAGTGCCCTACCAACCAGACTATCTCGGTCCCTATATGTAAGGATGATTTTATTTTATTTAATAACCGTCGTTGAACAGCCGACCCAATTTCACGGGTTTACGACTACAAATGTTCAACTCCGTAGCCTTGTAATTTTGAACCCAATCCAGAAGACAAGGAAACTCTTGGATCAGTACCCCCAGAAGTATTGATTTGTTACGGGGACATGAAGGACTTTACGACTCAAAAGATTTAACGTGCATCATTCCCCATTTAGTACACGGGGAGTCTTCGGCCTGTCTGCGATCGAACCCACGAACTCTGGGGCATGGGTCCAGTGCCCTACCAACCAGACTATCTCGGTCCCTATATGTAAGGATGATTTTATTTTATTTAATAACCGTCGTTGAACAGCCGACCCAATTTCACGGGTTTACGACTACAAATGTTCAACTCCGTAGCCTTGTAATTTTGAACCCAATCCAGAAGACAAGGAAACTCTTGGATCAGTACCCCCAGAAGTATTGATTTGTTACGGGGACATGAAGGACTTTACGACTCAAAAGATTTAACGTGCATCATTCCCCATTTAGTACACGGGGAGTCTTCGGCCTGTCTGCGATCGAACCCACGAACTCTGGGGCATGGGTCCAGTGCCCTACCAACCAGACTATCTCGGTCCCTATATGTAAGGATGATTTTATTTTATTTAATAACCGTCGTTGAACAGCCGACCCAATTTCACGGGTTTACGACTACAAATGTTCAACTCCGTAGCCTTGTAATTTTGAACCCAATCCAGAAGACAAGGAAACTCTTGGATCAGTACCCCCAGAAGTATTGATTTGTTACGGGGACATGAAGGACTTTACGACTCAAAAGATTTAACGTGCATCATTCCCCATTTAGTACACGGGGAGTCTTCGGCCTGTCTGCGATCGAACCCACGAACTCTGGGGCATGGGTCCAGTGCCCTACCAACCAGACTATCTCGGTCCCTATATGTAAGGATGATTTTATTTTATTTAATAACCGTCGTTGAACAGCCGACCCAATTTCACGGGTTTACGACTACAAATGTTCAACTCCGTAGCCTTGTAATTTTGAACCCAATCCAGAAGACAAGGAAACTCTTGGATCAGTACCCCCAGAAGTATTGATTTGTTACGGGGACATGAAGGACTTTACGACTCAAAAGATTTAACGTGCATCATTCCCCATTTAGTACACGGGGAGTCTTCGGCCTGTCTGCGATCGAACCCACGAACTCTGGGGCATGGGTCCAGTGCCCTACCAACCAGACTATCTCGGTCCCTATATGTAAGGATGATTTTATTTTATTTAATAACCGTCGTTGAACAGCCGACCCAATTTCACGGGTTTAAGACTACAAATGTTCAACTCCGTAGCCTTGTAATTTTGAACCCAATCCAGAAGACAAGGAAACTCTTGGATCAGTACCCCCAGAAGTATTGATTTGTTACGGGGACATGAAGGACTTTACGACTCAAAAGATTTAACGTGCATCATTCCCCATTTAGTACACGGGGAGTCTTCGGCCTGTCTGCGATCGAACCCACGAACTCTGGGGCATGGGTCCAGTGCCCTACCAACCAGACTATCTCGGTCCCTATATGTAAGGATGATTTTATTTTATTTAATAACCGTCGTTGAACAGCCGACCCAATTTCACGGGTTTAAGACTACAAATGTTCAACTCCGTAGCCTTGTAATTTTGAACCCAATCCAGAAGACAAGGAAACTCTTGGATCAGTACCCCCAGAAGTATTGATTTGTTACGGGGACATGAAGGACTTTACGACTCAAAAGATTTAACGTGCATCATTCCCCATTTAGTACACGGGGAGTCTTCGGCCTGTCTGCGATCGAACCCACGAACTCTGGGGCATGGGTCCAGTGCCCTACCAACCAGACTATCTCGGTCCCTATATGTAAGGATGATTTTATTTTATTTAATAACCGTCGTTGAACAGCCGACCCAATTTCACGGGTTTACGACTACAAATGTTCAACTCCGTAGCCTTGTAATTTTGAACCCAATCCAGAAGACAAGGAAACTCTTGGATCAGTACCCCCAGAAGTATTGATTTGTTACGGGGACATGAAGGACTTTACGACTCAAAAGATTTAACGTGCATCATTCCCCATTTAGTACACGGGGAGTCTTCGGCCTGTCTGCGATCGAACCCACGAACTCTGGGGCATGGGTCCAGTGCCCTACCAACCAGACTATCTCGGTCCCTATATGTAAGGATGATTTTATTTTATTTAATAACCGTCGTTGAACAGCCGACCCAATTTCACGGGTTTAAGACTACAAATGTTCAACTCCGTAGCCTTGTAATTTTGAACCCAATCCAGAAGACAAGGAAACTCTTGGATCAGTACCCCCAGAAGTATTGATTTGTTACGGGGACATGAAGGACTTTACGACTCAAAAGATTTAACGTGCATCATTCCCCATTTAGTACACGGGGAGTCTTCGGCCTGTCTGCGATCGAACCCACGAACTCTGGGGCATGGGTCCAGTGCCCTACCAACCAGACTATCTCGGTCCCTATATGTAAGGATGATTTTATTTTATTTAATAACCGTCGTTGAACAGCCGACCCAATTTCACGGGTTTACGACTACAAATGTTCAACTCCGTAGCCTTGTAATTTTGAACCCAATCCAGAAGACAAGGAAACTCTTGGATCAGTACCCCCAGAAGTATTGATTTGTTACGGGGACATGAAGGACTTTACGACTCAAAAGATTTAACGTGCATCATTCCCCATTTAGTACACGGGGAGTCTTCGGCCTGTCTGCGATCGAACCCACGAACTCTGGGGCATGGGTCCAGTGCCCTACCAACCAGACTATCTCGGTCCCTATATGTAAGGATGATTTTATTTTATTTAATAACCGTCGTTGAACAGCCGACCCAATTTCACGGGTTTACGACTACAAATGTTCAACTCCGTAGCCTTGTAATTTTGAACCCAATCCAGAAGACAAGGAAACTCTTGGATCAGTACCCCCAGAAGTATTGATTTGTTACGGGGACATGAAGGACTTTACGACTCAAAAGATTTA
Source organism: Parasteatoda lunata (assembly GCA_949128135.1). Taxonomy (NCBI): domain Eukaryota; kingdom Metazoa; phylum Arthropoda; class Arachnida; order Araneae; family Theridiidae; genus Parasteatoda; species Parasteatoda lunata. Next base: position 101,525,389 of record OX421970.1, read on the forward strand.
ACGTGCATCATTCCCCATTTAGTACACGGGGAGTCTTCGGCCTGTCTGCGATCGAACCCACGAACTCTGGGGCATGGGTCCAGTGCCCTACCAACCAGACTATCTCGGTCCCTATATGTAAGGATGATTTTATTTTATTTAATAACCGTCGTTGAACAGCCGACCCAATTTCACGGGTTTACGACTACAAATGTTCAACTCCGTAGCCTTGTAATTTTGAACCCAATCCAGAAGACAAGGAAACTCTTGGATCAGTACCCCCAGAAGTATTGATTTGTTACGGGGACATGAAGGACTTTACGACTCAAAAGATTTAACGTGCATCATTCCCCATTTAGTACACGGGGAGTCTTCGGCCTGTCTGCGATCGAACCCACGAACTCTGGGGCATGGGTCCAGTGCCCTACCAACCAGACTATCTCGGTCCCTATATGTAAGGATGATTTTATTTTATTTAATAACCGTCGTTGAACAGCCGACCCAATTTCACGGGTTTACGACTACAAATGTTCAACTCCGTAGCCTTGTAATTTTGAACCCAATCCAGAAGACAAGGAAACTCTTGGATCAGTACCCCCAGAAGTATTGATTTGTTACGGGGACATGAAGGACTTTACGACTCAAAAGATTTAACGTGCATCATTCCCCATTTAGTACACGGGGAGTCTTCGGCCTGTCTGCGATCGAACCCACGAACTCTGGGGCATGGGTCCAGTGCCCTACCAACCAGACTATCTCGGTCCCTATATGTAAGGATGATTTTATTTTATTTAATAACCGTCGTTGAACAGCCGACCCAATTTCACGGGTTTACGACTACAAATGTTCAACTCCGTAGCCTTGTAATTTTGAACCCAATCCAGAAGACAAGGAAACTCTTGGATCAGTACCCCCAGAAGTATTGATTTGTTACGGGGACATGAAGGACTTTACGACTCAAAAGATTTAACGTGCATCATTCCCCATTTAGTACACGGGGAGTCTTCGGCCTGTCTGCGATCGAACCCACGAACTCTGGGGCATGGGTCCAGTGCCCTACCAACCAGACTATCTCGGTCCCTATATGTAAGGATGATTTTATTTTATTTAATAACCGTCGTTGAACAGCCGACCCAATTTCACGGGTTTAAGACTACAAATGTTCAACTCCGTAGCCTTGTAATTTTGAACCCAATCCAGAAGACAAGGAAACTCTTGGATCAGTACCCCCAGAAGTATTGATTTGTTACGGGGACATGAAGGACTTTACGACTCAAAAGATTTAACGTGCATCATTCCCCATTTAGTACACGGGGAGTCTTCGGCCTGTCTGCGATCGAACCCACGAACTCTGGGGCATGGGTCCAGTGCCCTACCAACCAGACTATCTCGGTCCCTATATGTAAGGATGATTTTATTTTATTTAATAACCGTCGTTGAACAGCCGACCCAATTTCACGGGTTTAAGACTACAAATGTTCAACTCCGTAGCCTTGTAATTTTGAACCCAATCCAGAAGACAAGGAAACTCTTGGATCAGTACCCCCAGAAGTATTGATTTGTTACGGGGACATGAAGGACTTTACGACTCAAAAGATTTAACGTGCATCATTCCCCATTTAGTACACGGGGAGTCTTCGGCCTGTCTGCGATCGAACCCACGAACTCTGGGGCATGGGTCCAGTGCCCTACCAACCAGACTATCTCGGTCCCTATATGTAAGGATGATTTTATTTTATTTAATAACCGTCGTTGAACAGCCGACCCAATTTCACGGGTTTAAGACTACAAATGTTCAACTCCGTAGCCTTGTAATTTTGAACCCAATCCAGAAGACAAGGAAACTCTTGGATCAGTACCCCCAGAAGTATTGATTTGTTACGGGGACATGAAGGACTTTACGACTCAAAAGATTTAACGTGCATCATTCCCCATTTAGTACACGGGGAGTCTTCGGCCTGTCTGCGATCGAACCCACGAACTCTGGGGCATGGGTCCAGTGCCCTACCAACCAGACTATCTCGGTCCCTATATGTAAGGATGATTTTATTTTATTTAATAACCGTCGTTGAACAGCCGACCCAATTTCACGGGTTTAAGACTACAAATGTTCAACTCCGTAGCCTTGTAATTTTGAACCCAATCCAGAAGACAAGGAAACTCTTGGATCAGTACCCCCAGAAGTATTGATTTGTTACGGGGACATGAAGGACTTTACGACTCAAAAGATTTAACGTGCATCATTCCCCATTTAGTACACGGGGAGTCTTCGGCCTGTCTGCGATCGAACCCACGAACTCTGGGGCATGGGTCCAGTGCCCTACCAACCAGACTATCTCGGTCCCTATATGTAAGGATGATTTTATTTTATTTAATAACCGTCGTTGAACAGCCGACCCAATTTCACGGGTTTACGACTACAAATGTTCAACTCCGTAGCCTTGTAATTTTGAACCCAATCCAGAAGACAAGGAAACTCTTGGATCAGTACCCCCAGAAGTATTGATTTGTTACGGGGACATGAAGGACTTTACGACTCAAAAGATTTAACGTGCATCATTCCCCATTTAGTACACGGGGAGTCTTCGGCCTGTCTGCGATCGAACCCACGAACTCTGGGGCATGGGTCCAGTGCCCTACCAACCAGACTATCTCGGTCCCTATATGTAAGGATGATTTTATTTTATTTAATAACCGTCGTTGAACAGCCGACCCAATTTCACGGGTTTACGACTACAAATGTTCAACTCCGTAGCCTTGTAATTTTGAACCCAATCCAGAAGACAAGGAAACTCTTGGATCAGTACCCCCAGAAGTATTGATTTGTTACGGGGACATGAAGGACTTTACGACTCAAAAGATTTAACGTGCATCATTCCCCATTTAGTACACGGGGAGTCTTCGGCCTGTCTGCGATCGAACCCACGAACTCTGGGGCATGGGTCCAGTGCCCTACCAACCAGACTATCTCGGTCCCTATATGTAAGGATGATTTTATTTTATTTAATAACCGTCGTTGAACAGCCGACCCAATTTCACGGGTTTACGACTACAAATGTTCAACTCCGTAGCCTTGTAATTTTGAACCCAATCCAGAAGACAAGGAAACTCTTGGATCAGTACCCCCAGAAGTATTGATTTGTTACGGGGACATGAAGGACTTTACGACTCAAAAGATTTAACGTGCATCATTCCCCATTTAGTACACGGGGAGTCTTCGGCCTGTCTGCGATCGAACCCACGAACTCTGGGGCATGGGTCCAGTGCCCTACCAACCAGACTATCTCGGTCCCTATATGTAAGGATGATTTTATTTTATTTAATAACCGTCGTTGAACAGCCGACCCAATTTCACGGGTTTAAGACTACAAATGTTCAACTCCGTAGCCTTGTAATTTTGAACCCAATCCAGAAGACAAGGAAACTCTTGGATCAGTACCCCCAGAAGTATTGATTTGTTACGGGGACATGAAGGACTTTACGACTCAAAAGATTTAACGTGCATCATTCCCCATTTAGTACACGGGGAGTCTTCGGCCTGTCTGCGATCGAACCCACGAACTCTGGGGCATGGGTCCAGTGCCCTACCAACCAGACTATCTCGGTCCCTATATGTAAGGATGATTTTATTTTATTTAATAACCGTCGTTGAACAGCCGACCCAATTTCACGGGTTTACGACTACAAATGTTCAACTCCGTAGCCTTGTAATTTTGAACCCAATCCAGAAGACAAGGAAACTCTTGGATCAGTACCCCCAGAAGTATTGATTTGTTACGGGGACATGAAGGACTTTACGACTCAAAAGATTTAACGTGCATCATTCCCCATTTAGTACACGGGGAGTCTTCGGCCTGTCTGCGATCGAACCCACGAACTCTGGGGCATGGGTCCAGTGCCCTACCAACCAGACTATCTCGGTCCCTATATGTAAGGATGATTTTATTTTATTTAATAACCGTCGTTGAACAGCCGACCCAATTTCACGGGTTTAAGACTACAAATGTTCAACTCCGTAGCCTTGTAATTTTGAACCCAATCCAGAAGACAAGGAAACTCTTGGATCAGTACCCCCAGAAGTATTGATTTGTTACGGGGACATGAAGGACTTTACGACTCAAAAGATTTAACGTGCATCATTCCCCATTTAGTACACGGGGAGTCTTCGGCCTGTCTGCGATCGAACCCACGAACTCTGGGGCATGGGTCCAGTGCCCTACCAACCAGACTATCTCGGTCCCTATATGTAAGGATGATTTTATTTTATTTAATAACCGTCGTTGAACAGCCGACCCAATTTCACGGGTTTACGACTACAAATGTTCAACTCCGTAGCCTTGTAATTTTGAACCCAATCCAGAAGACAAGGAAACTCTTGGATCAGTACCCCCAGAAGTATTGATTTGTTACGGGGACATGAAGGACTTTACGACTCAAAAGATTTAACGTGCATCATTCCCCATTTAGTACACGGGGAGTCTTCGGCCTGTCTGCGATCGAACCCACGAACTCTGGGGCATGGGTCCAGTGCCCTACCAACCAGACTATCTCGGTCCCTATATGTAAGGATGATTTTATTTTATTTAATAACCGTCGTTGAACAGCCGACCCAATTTCACGGGTTTAAGACTACAAATGTTCAACTCCGTAGCCTTGTAATTTTGAACCCAATCCAGAAGACAAGGAAACTCTTGGATCAGTACCCCCAGAAGTATTGATTTGTTACGGGGACATGAAGGACTTTACGACTCAAAAGATTTAACGTGCATCATTCCCCATTTAGTACACGGGGAGTCTTCGGCCTGTCTGCGATCGAACCCACGAACTCTGGGGCATGGGTCCAGTGCCCTACCAACCAGACTATCTCGGTCCCTATATGTAAGGATGATTTTATTTTATTTAATAACCGTCGTTGAACAGCCGACCCAATTTCACGGGTTTAAGACTACAAATGTTCAACTCCGTAGCCTTGTAATTTTGAACCCAATCCAGAAGACAAGGAAACTCTTGGATCAGTACCCCCAGAAGTATTGATTTGTTACGGGGACATGAAGGACTTTACGACTCAAAAGATTTAACGTGCATCATTCCCCATTTAGTACACGGGGAGTCTTCGGCCTGTCTGCGATCGAACCCACGAACTCTGGGGCATGGGTCCAGTGCCCTACCAACCAGACTATCTCGGTCCCTATATGTAAGGATGATTTTATTTTATTTAATAACCGTCGTTGAACAGCCGACCCAATTTCACGGGTTTAAGACTACAAATGTTCAACTCCGTAGCCTTGTAATTTTGAACCCAATCCAGAAGACAAGGAAACTCTTGGATCAGTACCCCCAGAAGTATTGATTTGTTACGGGGACATGAAGGACTTTACGACTCAAAAGATTTAACGTGCATCATTCCCCATTTAGTACACGGGGAGTCTTCGGCCTGTCTGCGATCGAACCCACGAACTCTGGGGCATGGGTCCAGTGCCCTACCAACCAGACTATCTCGGTCCCTATATGTAAGGATGATTTTATTTTATTTAATAACCGTCGTTGAACAGCCGACCCAATTTCACGGGTTTAAGACTACAAATGTTCAACTCCGTAGCCTTGTAATTTTGAACCCAATCCAGAAGACAAGGAAACTCTTGGATCAGTACCCCCAGAAGTATTGATTTGTTACGGGGACATGAAGGACTTTACGACTCAAAAGATTTAACGTGCATCATTCCCCATTTAGTACACGGGGAGTCTTCGGCCTGTCTGCGATCGAACCCACGAACTCTGGGGCATGGGTCCAGTGCCCTACCAACCAGACTATCTCGGTCCCTATATGTAAGGATGATTTTATTTTATTTAATAACCGTCGTTGAACAGCCGACCCAATTTCACGGGTTTAAGACTACAAATGTTCAACTCCGTAGCCTTGTAATTTTGAACCCAATCCAGAAGACAAGGAAACTCTTGGATCAGTACCCCCAGAAGTATTGATTTGTTACGGGGACATGAAGGACTTTACGACTCAAAAGATTTAACGTGCATCATTCCCCATTTAGTACACGGGGAGTCTTCGGCCTGTCTGCGATCGAACCCACGAACTCTGGGGCATGGGTCCAGTGCCCTACCAACCAGACTATCTCGGTCCCTATATGTAAGGATGATTTTATTTTATTTAATAACCGTCGTTGAACAGCCGACCCAATTTCACGGGTTTAAGACTACAAATGTTCAACTCCGTAGCCTTGTAATTTTGAACCCAATCCAGAAGACAAGGAAACTCTTGGATCAGTACCCCCAGAAGTATTGATTTGTTACGGGGACATGAAGGACTTTACGACTCAAAAGATTTAACGTGCATCATTCCCCATTTAGTACACGGGGAGTCTTCGGCCTGTCTGCGATCGAACCCACGAACTCTGGGGCATGGGTCCAGTGCCCTACCAACCAGACTATCTCGGTCCCTATATGTAAGGATGATTTTATTTTATTTAATAACCGTCGTTGAACAGCCGACCCAATTTCACGGGTTTAAGACTACAAATGTTCAACTCCGTAGCCTTGTAATTTTGAACCCAATCCAGAAGACAAGGAAACTCTTGGATCAGTACCCCCAGAAGTATTGATTTGTTACGGGGACATGAAGGACTTTACGACTCAAAAGATTTAACGTGCATCATTCCCCATTTAGTACACGGGGAGTCTTCGGCCTGTCTGCGATCGAACCCACGAACTCTGGGGCATGGGTCCAGTGCCCTACCAACCAGACTATCTCGGTCCCTATATGTAAGGATGATTTTATTTTATTTAATAACCGTCGTTGAACAGCCGACCCAATTTCACGGGTTTAAGACTACAAATGTTCAACTCCGTAGCCTTGTAATTTTGAACCCAATCCAGAAGACAAGGAAACTCTTGGATCAGTACCCCCAGAAGTATTGATTTGTTACGGGGACATGAAGGACTTTACGACTCAAAAGATTTAACGTGCATCATTCCCCATTTAGTACACGGGGAGTCTTCGGCCTGTCTGCGATCGAACCCACGAACTCTGGGGCATGGGTCCAGTGCCCTACCAACCAGACTATCTCGGTCCCTATATGTAAGGATGATTTTATTTTATTTAATAACCGTCGTTGAACAGCCGACCCAATTTCACGGGTTTAAGACTACAAATGTTCAACTCCGTAGCCTTGTAATTTTGAACCCAATCCAGAAGACAAGGAAACTCTTGGATCAGTACCCCCAGAAGTATTGATTTGTTACGGGGACATGAAGGACTTTACGACTCAAAAGATTTAACGTGCATCATTCCCCATTTAGTACACGGGGAGTCTTCGGCCTGTCTGCGATCGAACCCACGAACTCTGGGGCATGGGTCCAGTGCCCTACCAACCAGACTATCTCGGTCCCTATATGTAAGGATGATTTTATTTTATTTAATAACCGTCGTTGAACAGCCGACCCAATTTCACGGGTTTAAGACTACAAATGTTCAACTCCGTAGCCTTGTAATTTTGAACCCAATCCAGAAGACAAGGAAACTCTTGGATCAGTACCCCCAGAAGTATTGATTTGTTACGGGGACATGAAGGACTTTACGACTCAAAAGATTTAACGTGCATCATTCCCCATTTAGTACACGGGGAGTCTTCGGCCTGTCTGCGATCGAACCCACGAACTCTGGGGCATGGGTCCAGTGCCCTACCAACCAGACTATCTCGGTCCCTATATGTAAGGATGATTTTATTTTATTTAATAACCGTCGTTGAACAGCCGACCCAATTTCACGGGTTTACGACTACAAATGTTCAACTCCGTAGCCTTGTAATTTTGAACCCAATCCAGAAGACAAGGAAACTCTTGGATCAGTACCCCCAGAAGTATTGATTTGTTACGGGGACATGAAGGACTTTACGACTCAAAAGATTTAACGTGCATCATTCCCCATTTAGTACACGGGGAGTCTTCGGCCTGTCTGCGATCGAACCCACGAACTCTGGGGCATGGGTCCAGTGCCCTACCAACCAGACTATCTCGGTCCCTATATGTAAGGATGATTTTATTTTATTTAATAACCGTCGTTGAACAGCCGACCCAATTTCACGGGTTTACGACTACAAATGTTCAACTCCGTAGCCTTGTAATTTTGAACCCAATCCAGAAGACAAGGAAACTCTTGGATCAGTACCCCCAGAAGTATTGATTTGTTACGGGGACATGAAGGACTTTACGACTCAAAAGATTTAACGTGCATCATTCCCCATTTAGTACACGGGGAGTCTTCGGCCTGTCTGCGATCGAACCCACGAACTCTGGGGCATGGGTCCAGTGCCCTACCAACCAGACTATCTCGGTCCCTATATGTAAGGATGATTTTATTTTATTTAATAACCGTCGTTGAACAGCCGACCCAATTTCACGGGTTTACGACTACAAATGTTCAACTCCGTAGCCTTGTAATTTTGAACCCAATCCAGAAGACAAGGAAACTCTTGGATCAGTACCCCCAGAAGTATTGATTTGTTACGGGGACATGAAGGACTTTACGACTCAAAAGATTTAACGTGCATCATTCCCCATTTAGTACACGGGGAGTCTTCGGCCTGTCTGCGATCGAACCCACGAACTCTGGGGCATGGGTCCAGTGCCCTACCAACCAGACTATCTCGGTCCCTATATGTAAGGATGATTTTATTTTATTTAATAACCGTCGTTGAACAGCCGACCCAATTTCACGGGTTTACGACTACAAATGTTCAACTCCGTAGCCTTGTAATTTTGAACCCAATCCAGAAGACAAGGAAACTCTTGGATCAGTACCCCCAGAAGTATTGATTTGTTACGGGGACATGAAGGACTTTACGACTCAAAAGATTTAACGTGCATCATTCCCCATTTAGTACACGGGGAGTCTTCGGCCTGTCTGCGATCGAACCCACGAACTCTGGGGCATGGGTCCAGTGCCCTACCAACCAGACTATCTCGGTCCCTATATGTAAGGATGATTTTATTTTATTTAATAACCGTCGTTGAACAGCCGACCCAATTTCACGGGTTTACGACTACAAATGTTCAACTCCGTAGCCTTGTAATTTTGAACCCAATCCAGAAGACAAGGAAACTCTTGGATCAGTACCCCCAGAAGTATTGATTTGTTACGGGGACATGAAGGACTTTACGACTCAAAAGATTTAACGTGCATCATTCCCCATTTAGTACACGGGGAGTCTTCGGCCTGTCTGCGATCGAACCCACGAACTCTGGGGCATGGGTCCAGTGCCCTACCAACCAGACTATCTCGGTCCCTATATGTAAGGATGATTTTATTTTATTTAATAACCGTCGTTGAACAGCCGACCCAATTTCACGGGTTTACGACTACAAATGTTCAACTCCGTAGCCTTGTAATTTTGAACCCAATCCAGAAGACAAGGAAACTCTTGGATCAGTACCCCCAGAAGTATTGATTTGTTACGGGGACATGAAGGACTTTACGACTCAAAAGATTTAACGTGCATCATTCCCCATTTAGTACACGGGGAGTCTTCGGCCTGTCTGCGATCGAACCCACGAACTCTGGGGCATGGGTCCAGTGCCCTACCGACCAGACTATCTCGGTCCCTATATGTAAGGATGATTTTATTTTATTTAATAACCGTCGTTGAACAGCCGACCCAATTTCACGGGTTTACGACTACAAATGTTCAACTCCGTAGCCTTGTAATTTTGAACCCAATCCAGAAGACAAGGAAACTCTTGGATCAGTACCCCCAGAAGTATTGATTTGTTACGGGGACATGAAGGACTTTACGACTCAAAAGATTTAACGTGCATCATTCCCCATTTAGTACACGGGGAGTCTTCGGCCTGTCTGCGATCGAACCCACGAACTCTGGGGCATGGGTCCAGTGCCCTACCGACCAGACTATCTCGGTCCCTATATGTAAGGATGATTTTATTTTATTTAATAACCGTCGTTGAACAGCCGACCCAATTTCACGGGTTTACGACTACAAATGTTCAACTCCGTAGCCTTGTAATTTTGAACCCAATCCAGAAGACAAGGAAACTCTTGGATCAGTACCCCCAGAAGTATTGATTTGTTACGGGGACATGAAGGACTTTACGACTCAAAAGATTTAACGTGCATCATTCCCCATTTAGTACACGGGGAGTCTTCGGCCTGTCTGCGATCGAACCCACGAACTCTGGGGCATGGGTCCAGTGCCCTACCGACCAGACTATCTCGGTCCCTATATGTAAGGATGATTTTATTTTATTTAATAACCGTCGTTGAACAGCCGACCCAATTTCACGGGTTTACGACTACAAATGTTCAACTCCGTAGCCTTGTAATTTTGAACCCAATCCAGAAGACAAGGAAACTCTTGGATCAGTACCCCCAGAAGTATTGATTTGTTACGGGGACATGAAGGACTTTACGACTCAAAAGATTTAACGTGCATCATTCCCCATTTAGTACACGGGGAGTCTTCGGCCTGTCTGCGATCGAACCCACGAACTCTGGGGCATGGGTCCAGTGCCCTACCGACCAGACTATCTCGGTCCCTATATGTAAGGATGATTTTATTTTATTTAATAACCGTCGTTGAACAGCCGACCCAATTTCACGGGTTTACGACTACAAATGTTCAACTCCGTAGCCTTGTAATTTTGAACCCAATCCAGAAGACAAGGAAACTCTTGGATCAGTACCCCCAGAAGTATTGATTTGTTACGGGGACATGAAGGACTTTACGACTCAAAAGATTTAACGTGCATCATTCCCCATTTAGTACACGGGGAGTCTTCGGCCTGTCTGCGATCGAACCCACGAACTCTGGCGCATGGGTCCAGTGCCCTACCGACCAGACTATCTCGGTCCCTATATGTAAGGATGATTTTATTTTATTTAATAACCGTCGTTGAACAGCCGACCCAATTTCACGGGTTTACGACTACAAATGTTCAACTCCGTAGCCTTGTAATTTTGAACCCAATCCAGAAGACAAGGAAACTCTTGGATCAGTACCCCCAGAAGTATTGATTTGTTACGGGGACATGAAGGACTTTACGACTCAAAAGATTTAACGTGCATCATTCCCCATTTAGTACACGGGGAGTCTTCGGCCTGTCTGCGATCGAACCCACGAACTCTGGCGCATGGGTCCAGTGCCCTACCGACCAGACTATCTCGGTCCCTATATGTAAGGATGATTTTATTTTATTTAATAACCGTCGTTGAACAGCCGACCCAATTTCACGGGTTTACGACTACAAATGTTCAACTCCGTAGCCTTGTAATTTTGAACCCAATCCAGAAGACAAGGAAACTCTTGGATCAGTACCCCCAGAAGTATTGATTTGTTACGGGGACATGAAGGACTTTACGACTCAAAAGATTTAACGTGCATCATTCCCCATTTAGTACACGGGGAGTCTTCGGCCTGTCTGCGATCGAACCCACGAACTCTGGGGCATGGGTCCAGTGCCCTACCAACCAGACTATCTCGGTCCCTATATGTAAGGATGATTTTATTTTATTTAATAACCGTCGTTGAACAGCCGACCCAATTTCACGGGTTTACGACTACAAATGTTCAACTCCGTAGCCTTGTAATTTTGAACCCAATCCAGAAGACAAGGAAACTCTTGGATCAGTACCCCCAGAAGTATTGATTTGTTACGGGGACATGAAGGACTTTACGACTCAAAAGATTTAACGTGCATCATTCCCCATTTAGTACACGGGGAGTCTTCGGCCTGTCTGCGATCGAACCCACGAACTCTGGGGCATGGGTCCAGTGCCCTACCAACCAGACTATCTCGGTCCCTATATGTAAGGATGATTTTATTTTATTTAATAACCGTCGTTGAACAGCCGACCCAATTTCACGGGTTTACGACTACAAATGTTCAACTCCGTAGCCTTGTAATTTTGAACCCAATCCAGAAGACAAGGAAACTCTTGGATCAGTACCCCCAGAAGTATTGATTTGTTACGGGGACATGAAGGACTTTACGACTCAAAAGATTTAACGTGCATCATTCCCCATTTAGTACACGGGGAGTCTTCGGCCTGTCTGCGATCGAACCCACGAACTCTGGGGCATGGGTCCAGTGCCCTACCAACCAGACTATCTCGGTCCCTATATGTAAGGATGATTTTATTTTATTTAATAACCGTCGTTGAACAGCCGACCCAATTTCACGGGTTTACGACTACAAATGTTCAACTCCGTAGCCTTGTAATTTTGAACCCAATCCAGAAGACAAGGAAACTCTTGGATCAGTACCCCCAGAAGTATTGATTTGTTACGGGGACATGAAGGACTTTACGACTCAAAAGATTTAACGTGCATCATTCCCCATTTAGTACACGGGGAGTCTTCGGCCTGTCTGCGATCGAACCCACGAACTCTGGGGCATGGGTCCAGTGCCCTACCAACCAGACTATCTCGGTCCCTATATGTAAGGATGATTTTATTTTATTTAATAACCGTCGTTGAACAGCCGACCCAATTTCACGGGTTTACGACTACAAATGTTCAACTCCGTAGCCTTGTAATTTTGAACCCAATCCAGAAGACAAGGAAACTCTTGGATCAGTACCCCCAGAAGTATTGATTTGTTACGGGGACATGAAGGACTTTACGACTCAAAAGATTTAACGTGCATCATTCCCCATTTAGTACACGGGGAGTCTTCGGCCTGTCTGCGATCGAACCCACGAACTCTGGGGCATGGGTCCAGTGCCCTACCAACCAGACTATCTCGGTCCCTATATGTAAGGATGATTTTATTTTATTTAATAACCGTCGTTGAACAGCCGACCCAATTTCACGGGTTTACGACTACAAATGTTCAACTCCGTAGCCTTGTAATTTTGAACCCAATCCAGAAGACAAGGAAACTCTTGGATCAGTACCCCCAGAAGTATTGATTTGTTACGGGGACATGAAGGACTTTACGACTCAAAAGATTTAACGTGCATCATTCCCCATTTAGTACACGGGGAGTCTTCGGCCTGTCTGCGATCGAACCCACGAACTCTGGGGCATGGGTCCAGTGCCCTACCAACCAGACTATCTCGGTCCCTATATGTAAGGATGATTTTATTTTATTTAATAACCGTCGTTGAACAGCCGACCCAATTTCACGGGTTTACGACTACAAATGTTCAACTCCGTAGCCTTGTAATTTTGAACCCAATCCAGAAGACAAGGAAACTCTTGGATCAGTACCCCCAGAAGTATTGATTTGTTACGGGGACATGAAGGACTTTACGACTCAAAAGATTTAACGTGCATCATTCCCCATTTAGTACACGGGGAGTCTTCGGCCTGTCTGCGATCGAACCCACGAACTCTGGGGCATGGGTCCAGTGCCCTACCAACCAGACTATCTCGGTCCCTATATGTAAGGATGATTTTATTTTATTTAATAACCGTCGTTGAACAGCCGACCCAATTTCACGGGTTTACGACTACAAATGTTCAACTCCGTAGCCTTGTAATTTTGAACCCAATCCAGAAGACAAGGAAACTCTTGGATCAGTACCCCCAGAAGTATTGATTTGTTACGGGGACATGAAGGACTTTACGACTCAAAAGATTTAACGTGCATCATTCCCCATTTAGTACACGGGGAGTCTTCGGCCTGTCTGCGATCGAACCCACGAACTCTGGGGCATGGGTCCAGTGCCCTACCAACCAGACTATCTCGGTCCCTATATGTAAGGATGATTTTATTTTATTTAATAACCGTCGTTGAACAGCCGACCCAATTTCACGGGTTTACGACTACAAATGTTCAACTCCGTAGCCTTGTAATTTTGAACCCAATCCAGAAGACAAGGAAACTCTTGGATCAGTACCCCCAGAAGTATTGATTTGTTACGGGGACATGAAGGACTTTACGACTCAAAAGATTTAACGTGCATCATTCCCCATTTAGTACACGGGGAGTCTTCGGCCTGTCTGCGATCGAACCCACGAACTCTGGGGCATGGGTCCAGTGCCCTACCAACCAGACTATCTCGGTCCCTATATGTAAGGATGATTTTATTTTATTTAATAACCGTCGTTGAACAGCCGACCCAATTTCACGGGTTTAAGACTACAAATGTTCAACTCCGTAGCCTTGTAATTTTGAACCCAATCCAGAAGACAAGGAAACTCTTGGATCAGTACCCCCAGAAGTATTGATTTGTTACGGGGACATGAAGGACTTTACGACTCAAAAGATTTAACGTGCATCATTCCCCATTTAGTACACGGGGAGTCTTCGGCCTGTCTGCGATCGAACCCACGAACTCTGGGGCATGGGTCCAGTGCCCTACCAACCAGACTATCTCGGTCCCTATATGTAAGGATGATTTTATTTTATTTAATAACCGTCGTTGAACAGCCGACCCAATTTCACGGGTTTAAGACTACAAATGTTCAACTCCGTAGCCTTGTAATTTTGAACCCAATCCAGAAGACAAGGAAACTCTTGGATCAGTACCCCCAGAAGTATTGATTTGTTACGGGGACATGAAGGACTTTACGACTCAAAAGATTTAACGTGCATCATTCCCCATTTAGTACACGGGGAGTCTTCGGCCTGTCTGCGATCGAACCCACGAACTCTGGGGCATGGGTCCAGTGCCCTACCAACCAGACTATCTCGGTCCCTATATGTAAGGATGATTTTATTTTATTTAATAACCGTCGTTGAACAGCCGACCCAATTTCACGGGTTTAAGACTACAAATGTTCAACTCCGTAGCCTTGTAATTTTGAACCCAATCCAGAAGACAAGGAAACTCTTGGATCAGTACCCCCAGAAGTATTGATTTGTTACGGGGACATGAAGGACTTTACGACTCAAAAGATTTAACGTGCATCATTCCCCATTTAGTACACGGGGAGTCTTCGGCCTGTCTGCGATCGAACCCACGAACTCTGGGGCATGGGTCCAGTGCCCTACCAACCAGACTATCTCGGTCCCTATATGTAAGGATGATTTTATTTTATTTAATAACCGTCGTTGAACAGCCGACCCAATTTCACGGGTTTAAGACTACAAATGTTCAACTCCGTAGCCTTGTAATTTTGAACCCAATCCAGAAGACAAGGAAACTCTTGGATCAGTACCCCCAGAAGTATTGATTTGTTACGGGGACATGAAGGACTTTACGACTCAAAAGATTTAACGTGCATCATTCCCCATTTAGTACACGGGGAGTCTTCGGCCTGTCTGCGATCGAACCCACGAACTCTGGGGCATGGGTCCAGTGCCCTACCAACCAGACTATCTCGGTCCCTATATGTAAGGATGATTTTATTTTATTTAATAACCGTCGTTGAACAGCCGACCCAATTTCACGGGTTTAAGACTACAAATGTTCAACTCCGTAGCCTTGTAATTTTGAACCCAATCCAGAAGACAAGGAAACTCTTGGATCAGTACCCCCAGAAGTATTGATTTGTTACGGGGACATGAAGGACTTTACGACTCAAAAGATTTAACGTGCATCATTCCCCATTTAGTACACGGGGAGTCTTCGGCCTGTCTGCGATCGAACCCACGAACTCTGGGGCATGGGTCCAGTGCCCTACCAACCAGACTATCTCGGTCCCTATATGTAAGGATGATTTTATTTTATTTAATAACCGTCGTTGAACAGCCGACCCAATTTCACGGGTTTAAGACTACAAATGTTCAACTCCGTAGCCTTGTAATTTTGAACCCAATCCAGAAGACAAGGAAACTCTTGGATCAGTACCCCCAGAAGTATTGATTTGTTACGGGGACATGAAGGACTTTACGACTCAAAAGATTTAACGTGCATCATTCCCCATTTAGTACACGGGGAGTCTTCGGCCTGTCTGCGATCGAACCCACGAACTCTGGGGCATGGGTCCAGTGCCCTACCAACCAGACTATCTCGGTCCCTATATGTAAGGATGATTTTATTTTATTTAATAACCGTCGTTGAACAGCCGACCCAATTTCACGGGTTTAAGACTACAAATGTTCAACTCCGTAGCCTTGTAATTTTGAACCCAATCCAGAAGACAAGGAAACTCTTGGATCAGTACCCCCAGAAGTATTGATTTGTTACGGGGACATGAAGGACTTTACGACTCAAAAGATTTAACGTGCATCATTCCCCATTTAGTACACGGGGAGTCTTCGGCCTGTCTGCGATCGAACCCACGAACTCTGGGGCATGGGTCCAGTGCCCTACCAACCAGACTATCTCGGTCCCTATATGTAAGGATGATTTTATTTTATTTAATAACCGTCGTTGAACAGCCGACCCAATTTCACGGGTTTAAGACTACAAATGTTCAACTCCGTAGCCTTGTAATTTTGAACCCAATCCAGAAGACAAGGAAACTCTTGGATCAGTACCCCCAGAAGTATTGATTTGTTACGGGGACATGAAGGACTTTACGACTCAAAAGATTTAACGTGCATCATTCCCCATTTAGTACACGGGGAGTCTTCGGCCTGTCTGCGATCGAACCCACGAACTCTGGGGCATGGGTCCAGTGCCCTACCGACCAGACTATCTCGGTCCCTATATGTAAGGATGATTTTATTTTATTTAATAACCGTCGTTGAACAGCCGACCCAATTTCACGGGTTTAAGACTACAAATGTTCAACTCCGTAGCCTTGTAATTTTGAACCCAATCCAGAAGACAAGGAAACTCTTGGATCAGTACCCCCAGAAGTATTGATTTGTTACGGGGACATGAAGGACTTTACGACTCAAAAGATTTAACGTGCATCATTCCCCATTTAGTACACGGGGAGTCTTCGGCCTGTCTGCGATCGAACCCACGAACTCTGGGGCATGGGTCCAGTGCCCTACCGACCAGACTATCTCGGTCCCTATATGTAAGGATGATTTTATTTTATTTAATAACCGTCGTTGAACAGCCGACCCAATTTCACGGGTTTAAGACTACAAATGTTCAACTCCGTAGCCTTGTAATTTTGAACCCAATCCAGAAGACAAGGAAACTCTTGGATCAGTACCCCCAGAAGTATTGATTTGTTACGGGGACATGAAGGACTTTACGACTCAAAAGATTTAACGTGCATCATTCCCCATTTAGTACACGGGGAGTCTTCGGCCTGTCTGCGATCGAACCCACGAACTCTGGGGCATGGGTCCAGTGCCCTACCAACCAGACTATCTCGGTCCCTATATGTAAGGATGATTTTATTTTATTTAATAACCGTCGTTGAACAGCCGACCCAATTTCACGGGTTTAAGACTACAAATGTTCAACTCCGTAGCCTTGTAATTTTGAACCCAATCCAGAAGACAAGGAAACTCTTGGATCAGTACCCCCAGAAGTATTGATTTGTTACGGGGACATGAAGGACTTTACGACTCAAAAGATTTAACGTGCATCATTCCCCATTTAGTACACGGGGAGTCTTCGGCCTGTCTGCGATCGAACCCACGAACTCTGGGGCATGGGTCCAGTGCCCTACCAACCAGACTATCTCGGTCCCTATATGTAAGGATGATTTTATTTTATTTAATAACCGTCGTTGAACAGCCGACCCAATTTCACGGGTTTAAGACTACAAATGTTCAACTCCGTAGCCTTGTAATTTTGAACCCAATCCAGAAGACAAGGAAACTCTTGGATCAGTACCCCCAGAAGTATTGATTTGTTACGGGGACATGAAGGACTTTACGACTCAAAAGATTTAACGTGCATCATTCCCCATTTAGTACACGGGGAGTCTTCGGCCTGTCTGCGATCGAACCCACGAACTCTGGGGCATGGGTCCAGTGCCCTACCAACCAGACTATCTCGGTCCCTATATGTAAGGATGATTTTATTTTATTTAATAACCGTCGTTGAACAGCCGACCCAATTTCACGGGTTTAAGACTACAAATGTTCAACTCCGTAGCCTTGTAATTTTGAACCCAATCCAGAAGACAAGGAAACTCTTGGATCAGTACCCCCAGAAGTATTGATTTGTTACGGGGACATGAAGGACTTTACGACTCAAAAGATTTAACGTGCATCATTCCCCATTTAGTACACGGGGAGTCTTCGGCCTGTCTGCGATCGAACCCACGAACTCTGGGGCATGGGTCCAGTGCCCTACCAACCAGACTATCTCGGTCCCTATATGTAAGGATGATTTTATTTTATTTAATAACCGTCGTTGAACAGCCGACCCAATTTCACGGGTTTACGACTACAAATGTTCAACTCCGTAGCCTTGTAATTTTGAACCCAATCCAGAAGACAAGGAAACTCTTGGATCAGTACCCCCAGAAGTATTGATTTGTTACGGGGACATGAAGGACTTTACGACTCAAAAGATTTAACGTGCATCATTCCCCATTTAGTACACGGGGAGTCTTCGGCCTGTCTGCGATCGAACCCACGAACTCTGGGGCATGGGTCCAGTGCCCTACCAACCAGACTATCTCGGTCCCTATATGTAAGGATGATTTTATTTTATTTAATAACCGTCGTTGAACAGCCGACCCAATTTCACGGGTTTAAGACTACAAATGTTCAACTCCGTAGCCTTGTAATTTTGAACCCAATCCAGAAGACAAGGAAACTCTTGGATCAGTACCCCCAGAAGTATTGATTTGTTACGGGGACATGAAGGACTTTACGACTCAAAAGATTTAACGTGCATCATTCCCCATTTAGTACACGGGGAGTCTTCGGCCTGTCTGCGATCGAACCCACGAACTCTGGGGCATGGGTCCAGTGCCCTACCAACCAGACTATCTCGGTCCCTATATGTAAGGATGATTTTATTTTATTTAATAACCGTCGTTGAACAGCCGACCCAATTTCACGGGTTTAAGACTACAAATGTTCAACTCCGTAGCCTTGTAATTTTGAACCCAATCCAGAAGACAAGGAAACTCTTGGATCAGTACCCCCAGAAGTATTGATTTGTTACGGGGACATGAAGGACTTTACGACTCAAAAGATTTAACGTGCATCATTCCCCATTTAGTACACGGGGAGTCTTCGGCCTGTCTGCGATCGAACCCACGAACTCTGGGGCATGGGTCCAGTGCCCTACCAACCAGACTATCTCGGTCCCTATATGTAAGGATGATTTTATTTTATTTAATAACCGTCGTTGAACAGCCGACCCAATTTCACGGGTTTAAGACTACAAATGTTCAACTCCGTAGCCTTGTAATTTTGAACCCAATCCAGAAGACAAGGAAACTCTTGGATCAGTACCCCCAGAAGTATTGATTTGTTACGGGGACATGAAGGACTTTACGACTCAAAAGATTTAACGTGCATCATTCCCCATTTAGTACACGGGGAGTCTTCGGCCTGTCTGCGATCGAACCCACGAACTCTGGGGCATGGGTCCAGTGCCCTACCAACCAGACTATCTCGGTCCCTATATGTAAGGATGATTTTATTTTATTTAATAACCGTCGTTGAACAGCCGACCCAATTTCACGGGTTTAAGACTACAAATGTTCAACTCCGTAGCCTTGTAATTTTGAACCCAATCCAGAAGACAAGGAAACTCTTGGATCAGTACCCCCAGAAGTATTGATTTGTTACGGGGACATGAAGGACTTTACGACTCAAAAGATTTAACGTGCATCATTCCCCATTTAGTACACGGGGAGTCTTCGGCCTGTCTGCGATCGAACCCACGAACTCTGGGGCATGGGTCCAGTGCCCTACCAACCAGACTATCTCGGTCCCTATATGTAAGGATGATTTTATTTTATTTAATAACCGTCGTTGAACAGCCGACCCAATTTCACGGGTTTACGACTACAAATGTTCAACTCCGTAGCCTTGTAATTTTGAACCCAATCCAGAAGACAAGGAAACTCTTGGATCAGTACCCCCAGAAGTATTGATTTGTTACGGGGACATGAAGGACTTTACGACTCAAAAGATTTAACGTGCATCATTCCCCATTTAGTACACGGGGAGTCTTCGGCCTGTCTGCGATCGAACCCACGAACTCTGGGGCATGGGTCCAGTGCCCTACCGACCAGACTATCTCGGTCCCTATATGTAAGGATGATTTTATTTTATTTAATAACCGTCGTTGAACAGCCGACCCAATTTCACGGGTTTAAGACTACAAATGTTCAACTCCGTAGCCTTGTAATTTTGAACCCAATCCAGAAGACAAGGAAACTCTTGGATCAGTACCCCCAGAAGTATTGATTTGTTACGGGGACATGAAGGACTTTACGACTCAAAAGATTTAACGTGCATCATTCCCCATTTAGTACACGGGGAGTCTTCGGCCTGTCTGCGATCGAACCCACGAACTCTGGGGCATGGGTCCAGTGCCCTACCAACCAGACTATCTCGGTCCCTATATGTAAGGATGATTTTATTTTATTTAATAACCGTCGTTGAACAGCCGACCCAATTTCACGGGTTTAAGACTACAAATGTTCAACTCCGTAGCCTTGTAATTTTGAACCCAATCCAGAAGACAAGGAAACTCTTGGATCAGTACCCCCAGAAGTATTGATTTGTTACGGGGACATGAAGGACTTTACGACTCAAAAGATTTAACGTGCATCATTCCCCATTTAGTACACGGGGAGTCTTCGGCCTGTCTGCGATCGAACCCACGAACTCTGGGGCATGGGTCCAGTGCCCTACCAACCAGACTATCTCGGTCCCTATATGTAAGGATGATTTTATTTTATTTAATAACCGTCGTTGAACAGCCGACCCAATTTCACGGGTTTACGACTACAAATGTTCAACTCCGTAGCCTTGTAATTTTGAACCCAATCCAGAAGACAAGGAAACTCTTGGATCAGTACCCCCAGAAGTATTGATTTGTTACGGGGACATGAAGGACTTTACGACTCAAAAGATTTAACGTGCATCATTCCCCATTTAGTACACGGGGAGTCTTCGGCCTGTCTGCGATCGAACCCACGAACTCTGGGGCATGGGTCCAGTGCCCTACCGACCAGACTATCTCGGTCCCTATATGTAAGGATGATTTTATTTTATTTAATAACCGTCGTTGAACAGCCGACCCAATTTCACGGGTTTAAGACTACAAATGTTCAACTCCGTAGCCTTGTAATTTTGAACCCAATCCAGAAGACAAGGGAACTCCTGGATCGAGTATTGGGAGAAATTTTGCCTTCGTGGAGGACTTTTTGATGGAGCTAACCCGCATTTGCGTTACATGGAGAGGAAGACCACGAGAACCTCCCACGGTTAGCCTGACGGCAAGGGGACTCTAACCCATGATCCGTCTACCACTGAGGATATTTAACGTCAGCACTGTGGTCAGTGCAAGCCGGATGCGGAATTCGTATCGACTGGGATTCGAACCCGGTTCGCCTCATTGGAAGGCGAACGCTCTATCCCCTGAGCCATCGCGGCTCATGTAAGGATGTTTGACAGTTTAAGGCTAGGCACAAATGTCACTAGGGTTTAAAATTCGTCGTAAGATTAATGGGTTACTACTTCCGATTGATTTTTACGCCTAAGCTTGGAAAAGTGCACCATTCAACAATATTACATTCACAATATTACTCGCTCTAATATTACTCGTATTAATCTTATATTACTCGTTAATTATCTCGTATTATCTAATATTACTCGTATTACACTCAATATTACTCGTATCTTTCCACTAAACAAATAACAAATGAATTCGGAAGACCCCACAAGCATGCTCAAATGCTACACAAAGGACAACAACCTGCTATATTTTACATGATTATAGCCAAATAAGGGATAACACTCAAAACGTAGCAAACCTTACACTTTATTTATAATGTGTTATTAATTTTCTTAGATTTGTGTCAGGCTTTAAACCTGTTAGAATTTATAAATCTCCGAAAACTCTTATGAATATTGAAATTTTGCGTAAATTTGAACGAAAATCACAATAATAAAGCTTCCTAGAATATAAAGCCTGTTCACAGATCGCCTCGTAAGCATAACATAAGCGGAGGGATGCACCGGAAGTTTTCTAAATTTCCTCCGGTTTTAGAAAGCTTGTTATTGTTTTAATTCTATCAACCATCCATATATAGTTTGTAAGAACTCCCCAAGCCATTCGTCCTGACTGGTGGCGGTGACTATGATAACGAGGTAGAACCATTTCAAGTAGGGATGTGGGGGTCACTGATTAGGACAGGTTTTGGCTCGGATCAGGAAGAGGAAGGGAGTCTTTTTCTTCTGTCTGCTGTGTTAGTCCTCGAGTGAAAAGAAGCTACCCTCCCTGAAGTGCGCTGTTCTTGTTTCTATAACAGCAGACGGTCTCGGATTTTCTGGCGAGGGAGTTCTTACCATAGACAAACTATATGTTTATGTTACGGTCAATGTGTGTCGGTTATTATTAATACTAACCTGTACACGTTAATAATAACCAAAAGGCCGGGATAGCCTGGTCGGTAGGGCGCTGGGCCCATGTCCAAGAGGTCGTGGGTTCGATTCTCGCCGGCCGAAGACTCCCCGTGTAGTAAATGGTGACTGATGCACGTCACGCCAACTACAATTGCCAAGGTGCCAAATTGATTTTTAAACTGGAAAAAAACAAACAAAAATGTAGATGTTTGCTCGAGTGTTATCCCTTAGTTTTGTTAAGTTATATCCTGCCAGTTGGTCTCTTTCTGTGATGTTTTTTTAAGTTTCTCACGAACCACTGCTCTGAAGCTGCATATACTTGGCGATTATTCTGCCACAGATCACGATACTGAAATCTCCTTTTTTTATTTTTCGCTTTGACCAAAAGAAACGGTTACTATTAATTTGAATAATAACCGGATTTATCACTTTAATCGTAAAAAAGAGAAAAACAAAGAAAAACTCTGTGGCTAAAATTATGCGCAAAACAGACAATTCATGTCTCTCTCTCTCTCTCTTTCTTAAATAAAAGTTAATTTTTTAAAATCATTAAGATTGTACAAATCCATATTAACCTTATTAATTATAAACTTCTTTGAATTATCCAGTATAATATTACCTTGCGCACTTCCATGTTCGGGATCCCTCTATTATTACCTCATTTTGCACTTCTGTTTTTATATTTTGTAACCTGGCAATCTTATTACGAAAATATTTTAAATCATTCTTGAAAATTTTCTCTTACATGTAAGTTCATTTGAATTCGCTACTCGCTTTATAGCATGTAGATAGATTTCGTTTTATGGCTTGTTCTGTGCTTTCTTTCCGCTTTATTTTATGTTTTTTATGTGATATTTATTACTTAATGTGTTCTCTATTTTATTTTGTTTAAAAACAATTTCTGAGTGCTCCTCACACTATTGCATTGATATACATTTATATTGATACAATATTAGAAAGCACTCCTTTTAGCGGATATAATCGTGTGAGTTGATAAAGATCTTTATATCTGATTACAAAGATCTGATATATCTTTTCCCCCCGGAATTTTATTGATTTTTTTAAAAATATTTTTCTTTTTCTCTTTTTTCATTATTATGTAATTTTTTTCCAGGTTTTCTCTACATTTCCCCATGTTTTCTCTACATTCTTTTCGCGTTGTTCTGAAGTTAACTTCTTTGTATGAAATTTTAATACTAAAACCGTATTTTCTTAAATCATTATAATTTTATACAGAGTTATAAGGCTAATCATGTTCACTCCTCGGATCGAATCTCCTTGGCAAGCTAGGGAAAAGAGACGAAAAACCGGAGGCCTGAAAAAAAGAGATCATAACAGTAATGCGAATTCAGAAGGTTTTATATAATTTACAATAAATCTCTTATGCATATATACATATAAAGAAAAGAATTTAGTGATATTTAAAAAAACGATTTTTTTTTTTTTTTTTTTTTTTTTTTTTTTTTTTTAATAAAGATGATTTGCAAATTGTATCCTGATGTTTCTATACTCTCTGAAAATGGTTTTCGCAAATTTACCACAAAGCATGTTCTTCCGCTAAACTCTTTAATTGCTTTCAGCTACATTTATCACCAAAAATCACTACTAAAATGTCTTTGTTAATTTTTATTTTATTTACAAACTTATTTTATTATTCATTACATACGTACATATGATACGATTGTCTCCTTTTAAACCAGATGTAGCAGCAATACTAAGAACATTTTTTTTTTTACCAATGCCCTCCTGGGTTAACATTTCGTCAATTCAGGCGTATTAGGGCTGATTTGTTTTTCGCTCCTTCAGGGACACCAAATTAGGCGGGCCAACGTTTCTCCCACAGTAAGGACAAATAGTACAGATAATGAAAGGACATCCATGCCTTATACTAAAAATATGTTGTTTTTTTTTAATTTTTTATATTCACCACATGATTTTTGTATTCTATTTCAGTGACTCCAAATATTTGTCCACCCATGAAACTACCCGTTTTTACCCCACTAGTATAGAACGTGAAAAATCAAATAATTAGAGCGAAAGTCATTCAGAGTGATATCCTTTTCGTTTTTTTTTTTTTTTTTTTAGCACACCGTATTGTGCGGCTTTGAGAAGAACTCCTCCAGACTAAAAGTCTAGGGCTGTCTGCTACTATGGTAATGAGCGAGAGCACATTTCTAATATGCGTGCAATGGAGGAATGAAGGTGTCGCTTGGTTTACTCATGCTGACCTATACCAAGATCAATACAAACTATTCACCCCGAGCCGCGATGGCTCAGGGGATAGAGCGTTCGCCTTCCAATGAGGCGAACCGGGTTCGAATCCCAGTCGATACGAATTCCGCATCCGGCTTGCACTGACCACAGTGCTGACGTGAAATATCCTCAGTGGTAGACGGATCATGGGTTAGAGTCCCCTTGCCGTCAGGCTAACCGTGGGAGGTTCTCGTGGTCTTCCTCTCCATGTAACGCAAATGCGGGTTAGCTCCATCAAAAAGTCCTCCACGAAGGCAAATTTCTCCCAATACTCGATCCAGGAGTTCCCTTGTCTTCTGGATTGGGTTCAAAATTACAAGGCTACGGAGTTGAACATTAGTAGCCGTAAACCCATTAAGTTGGGTCGGCTGTTCAACGACGGTTATAAAAAAAAAAAAAACTATTCACCCCGAGCCGCGATGGCTCAGGGGATAGAGCGTTCGCCTTCCAATGAGGCGAGCCGGGTTCGAATCCCAGTGGATACGAATTCCGCATCCGGCTTGCACTGACCACAGTGCTGACGTGAAATATCCTCAGTGGTAGACGGATCATGGGTTAGAGTCCCCTTGCCGTCAGGCTAACCGTGGGAGGTTCTCGTGGTCTTCCTCTCCATGTAACGCAAATGCGGGTTAGCTCCATCAAAAAGTCCTCCACGAAGGCAAATTTCTCCCAATATTCGATCCAGGAGTTCCCTTGTCTTCTGGATTGGGTTCAAAATTACAAGGCTACGGAGTTGAACATTAGTAGCCGTAAACCCATTAAGTTGGGTCGGCTGTTCAACGACGGTTATAAAATAAAATAAAACTATTCACCCCGCACCCCTATTCGAAGTGACTTTTTCTCGTAACCATGGTATCCGCAACGACGCAAACTGATCTCTGGAGGAGTTCTCGTGAAAGCCGCACTATACACCTTACGTAAATTATTGCTTGTTTATTTTATCCACAGTTTAAAATGGGCTATAAATCAACGAAAAATTTTCTTTCAGGTTGCAAATGGAGAGTTTATTCTCTGGCGTACATGTCGGCACCCATATGGATGCTCCTTGCCATTTCGCCAAAGGGAGTTGGTGCATTGATAAGGTTCCCCTAAACCATTTAGTTGCTCCAGCCGCCGTCATAGACATTACCAAACAAGCTGAGCAGGACAGAGACTATCTTGTGCAAGTGCATGACTTAATTCAATGGGAAATCTTTTCTGGCAGAAGTCTTGATGGCACAATCGTTATGTTGAGGTCCGGATGGGGACGCAGATGGGGGAATAGGGAGTCCTTCACCGGAACTCCTGGAAACGATACCACTCAGTTACATTTTCCGGGAATGTCTGCAGAAGCTTCAGCGTGGTTAGTCGAAAATAGAAGTGTCTACGGTGTGGGGACAGAAACGTTGTCAACCGATAATGGAAGATCTCAAGACTTCATGGCACA
The DNA here is from genome assembly GCA_949128135.1 of Parasteatoda lunata. Taxonomy (NCBI): domain Eukaryota; kingdom Metazoa; phylum Arthropoda; class Arachnida; order Araneae; family Theridiidae; genus Parasteatoda; species Parasteatoda lunata. The sequence goes on from OX421970.1 coordinate 101,551,415, forward strand.
TAGAATTCTACACGCGGCTAATATTTTTGGATTGGAAAATGTGGCAAATGTGGAAAAAATACCTATTTATGGAGCTACTTTATATGTAATGCCAATGAAAATAGGAAATGCTAGTGGAGCGCCAGTTAGAATTATTGCCACTTTTCCGAAACCTATGTTTGCAGCTCAAAGTAGAAAATTCAATCCTCAAAGCTTTTTGAGACCAATAACCTTTTACTATTGAATAAAACAAGGATTATAACATCTCTTTAATAAATTGACCTAAAAAAGCTCCAACAAGTACTGCATGTTTATGCATGCTTGAATATTTGTATTCATAAAACTTTCGTAACAAAAATTTCAATGTAATCTGTAATACATTTTTTTTTGTTCTGTTTTTTTTCCAGTACTTTTTATGATTATTTTATTTTTTCACAATTAATTTCATTCATAACTAACAAATATTAGAAAGTCATGATTCAGCGAGATTGATATGATGATCTTTTAGTGGCAATGATTGGCCAATTTAGTCAGATTTATAGCTCACAATTGGACTTTATTCACTTAATAATTATTTATTTTATACCAGTATTCAATACTCTCGCATGAGTCTGTTACACATACACAGCTGTTTCAGAACTCAGTCGTGTAGTTAAATTCAATTCACGCTTACAGCCCCATCTATATGTTGGATGGGAATTAACAATGATATTGCTCTATGCTGGGAAAATTGAAGCATTGCAACAATAGAAACAGTTCTAAGATCTTCGAGAAAGGGCTTAATTTCTTAATAACGGGTAATATCGAAGCAGAAAGTTCTTTATTCATTTCATTCGATTTCGTCAAGTATTCAATGTTCCCCTTTGTTTAAAAAAACAAAAATATTTCGCGCATTTATTGAGACAATCTCATTATTAATGTTGAGAAAAATCACGATGAAACTTAATTTTCATAAAAAAAATGCAACCACTCATATCTATGTATACGATACCAATACCACTCATAATATCTATGTATTAATAATAAAAGGAATTAATCTTGTGTCTGTTTGTTCCTCTGTAAACTATTTGAGCTATGATCCTGATTTCCGATCGAGCTTGAAAAAGTAATCCTAACTGTAATTCGTAAAAATCTTTCATAAATTTTCATTAGTCTGTTCAAAAGAGTTGTGAAAAATAACTTTTTCAAACGGATAAACAATACAAACATTATAAATTAAAGACGCTTCTGTTATTAAATAATCTAATAAAATAACACGAGATATATACACTAATCAACAGCTCCATTTGATAAAAAAACCAGTTTCATTGGTAGTTTATTTCATGTTCTTTAATAAATTTTCATATTTGATTCATTAAGTATGGTAAAACTTTTGAAAAATTAACGTGGATGACATATAGGACAAAATTAGCCTTTGTCAACTGTTACAGGGTAACTAAATTGAACAAAAACGATTAAAAAATATAGTGAAAAACGCCACTTTTTTTCGTCAAAAATGCATTTTTTAATAAGCATTAAATTATTAAGAATGTTTTATAATATTCTTAATATTGCTTAATTCAAAGGGCTGACGTCAAATATGTTAATTATTTAATGCAGATGATATTTCAAGTTACGAAATCAGGCTCAAAAACGTACTTTTTCTGAATATACATACCTTTTTTACGATGGATTTCTAACCCCTAAGATATGGGGGTAGCCGCAATGTGGTAAATATGGTCCCCATAGTTTGGTCAGGAGAGCGTCCAAAGTTTGGACCCCTTCATGATAATTTTCCTTTTGCGTATTTTGCCATTTCTCGAGAGTTCTTTAAGCGAATTGAAAAAATTTTTTGCACGCAATTGTAAAATTTGTTTATCTAAAGATAATTTTATGCAAAAAATATAATAATAATAATAATTCTAGCGAGTATTTAGTAGTTTTTTATTATTTTATTAAATTAATAGTAAAAAAAAATTTTTGAATTGTAAGGTATAAAATTTTTTTACGTCATTTCAAAGCGTGTAATTTTATAAGGCAAACTACAAAATTTGATCGAAATCGTTTGAATAGCTCCTGAGAAATGAAATTTTAAATGTACGACTTCTTTGAAATTCGATATCTCAGAAACTATTTTACCTATTTCGCTCAAATTTTGCAGCTAGTCATGTAAAATTGCATGCTTTAAAAGGATGTAAAAAATTTTATAGCCTTACAATTCAAAAATTTTCCGACTATTATTTAATAAAATAATAGATATTTACTAAAATATATTTCTTTTGCATGGAATTATCCTTGAATAAACTAGTTTTACAATTATGTTCAACGAATTTTCAATTCACTTAGAAAGTTCTCGAGATATGTCGAAATACGCAAAAAGTAAAAATAACTTTAAGGGTTCCAAATATCGGATAAATTCCAGATTGCTGCTACCCTCTATGTTTTGGGGGTCAAAAATCTGGATCCGTTGGAAAAAAAAGTGTATTCATTTAGAGAAAGTACGTTTTTGTGTCTGATTTCGTAACTTAAAATATCATCTGTACTAAGTAATTAGCATATTTGAGGTCACCTCGTCGAACGATTAAGAATGAGTTCCAACGTTTATATCATATTCTGAAAAACTCTTCAAAAGAGAAATGCTTAAAAAAATGCTTCAATAGTTTTTTCAATTGTTCAAAAATTCCAATTTTTGGAAAAAAGAGCTCAGTAAAGTGATTTCTTATTGTCCTGGAGTAATTTTTTTTTAAAGCTATGACCAAGGTCTCCCATTTTTAGATCAGGCCCTGGAGTTCGTTGCTAGGTTCATTAATCAACTGAAGAGAGATTTTAAGAAACAAGCGCGGAATAAAATAATTATCAGAACATTATAAAATATTCGTAATAATTTCTCATTTATTAAAATAATAATAAAAGGCAGACAAGGCGCGTTTTTGGCGAAAAAAATGACGATCGAGTGGCAACTTGCAGATAACTCTTTAATCACAATTTCTTTAGTCGTCCTATGGCAGGTGGCGACCGTTCATTTTGCCCAATAGTTTGTGACTAAGCTGAGCCAGGTTGGTAGGGCACTGGGCCCATGTCCAAGAGTTCGATCCCTACCGACCAAAGACTCCCCGTGTAGTAAATAGTGACTGGTGCACGTTAAATCTGTCGAGTCGCAAAGCCTTTCATGTTCCCATATCAAATCAATACCTCTGGGGGGTACTGATCCAGGAGTTTCCTTGTTTTCTGGATGGGTTCAAAATTATAAGGTTACGGAGTTGAACATTAGTTGTGGTAAACCCAAAATTGGGTCGGCAGTTCAACAACGGATATAAAATAAAATGGTTTGCGACTGAGCGTTCCCCTTTCCAATGAGTTGAACCGGGTTTGAATCCCAGCTATGGCTGGTCGATACGAATTCCCGACTTGCACCGACCACAGCGCTGACGTAAAATATCCTCAGTTGAAGACGGATCATGTGTTGGAGTCTCCTTGCCGTTGGGTTTTCGGGGTTCTCCTCTCTATGCAACGCAAATGCTGCCTAAATCTATAAAAAATCCTCCCCGAAGGCAAATATCTTCCTATACTTATCCAGATGTTCCCTTGTCATCTGGATTGAGTTCAGAATTACAAGGCTACAGAGTTGAACATTAGTGGTCGCAAACCGAAATTGGGTCAGCTGTTCAACGACGGTTATGAAATGAAATTTAAAAAAATAAAAAAATAGTTTGTGACTATATATCATATTAATATAGAAATAAAACCACATGATTTAATTATTTAAATGGTGATTTTCTTTCTTAACAACATGAAATTTTCCTTACTTCTCTTCATAATAAATTTTCCTGTTAAAGAAATTACAAACCAGAAAAGAAGAAAAAAAAACTTTATAAGTGCGCGTTCTTTTCATTTTCATCTTTTAGTTCACTTAATCATAATATTAACAATTTTCAATGAGAGAGATAGAATCTTATTTATCTCTACTCGTTTGAGAAGTCGGGAATAACGTAATCTTAAAAAAGAATCTACATATAATTGTTTGAAAAGATCTTTTTTATCCTAAGCTGGCTTCTGTAAAGGCTACGGTTGAATGATTAACATATAAAAGATTAAAAATACTTGACTATCACTTTCTTTACCAAGGGCATCGTTAATGAAGCAAATGCCGTCGTTGAATGACCGGTGTTGTGTAAAAAGACGATTCATTCACAAAGGCTGAGACAAAACACAATTAGTGAAAAGGTAGGTACTCTTATCTTGTTTGCATGCAATAAATGTAATATGCCATACACCAAGAATATCAAATAGAATGACCACAATTTAATGCACAAGTTCTTATTTCCTGCACAGTTTAGTCCTTGCAGTTTTTGATTAGGATCAAATATACTATGTATATTTCTACATCATATTAAGTTTAACAAATTCCGTCTAAATCTAATTTTCTTAGCATTTTACTTATATACCTCTTGGAGCTCGTGTGAAGTTTATAGCATATATTGTCAAGAATCTTCCCGTGCAAAACACTTCAGAAACTATACATTGGTAAATCTGAAGGTCGCCCTCTTGTTCTTTTCCCTTTAGGATTGCAGGTAAGTTTAACAGATGTTACGTTCTATTTTAAGTTTCGTTTCTATAGCTTTTTTCTCACTTAAATACTAATTTGCAACCTCTTGTGTATACTTTTTTGACTTTACTCTTGCCAAGGATTCTGAAAATATATTTTAAGGACGATTACCATGGTATACCAAGAATGTATTAAAATTCGAAGTTTGTTCTTATCTGCCGTTTTTGTTTTGAGCCCCTTAATTTTTATCAGTCATCTTTGGAATATAAATGTCTTTCTTTTGTTTTTCTAAAAAAAATATTAAAAAAATAAATAAATAAATAAATAAATAAATAAAAAATTATCCAGTATGTTTTCCCAATTCTAAAAAATGGTGCCAATGCATTGCAGTTTTATTTTTATTTTCCTATATATTATTATTATTATTTCTATATAGTTATAATAAAATAACACATTCCTCTTTTTTAAAAAAATTTAATGCCTTTTCAGACTTGGATATAACTTGAGAAACGATCATGGATATTTTTATCATCTCATTAACTGTTCTTTGTGCGTTTATTGTGGTTGATGCAGCGCCTATACCACAAGAAATGGTTGATATGAGCTACGTTTTCGACAACAACACACTCCATAAGCCGGAAACAGAAAAATTCAGGCTAATCCTGAGACACAATGGAACAACTGAAAAAGGATTTTGGTGAGATCTAAAATAATTTTTTTGAAAATTATATCTTCAAAAGTGTAATATAGGGTTGTGAACTAGATAATTAAAAATTAACGCATTTATTTGGAAGCCTCTTAATTCCTTTTCTTTTAAAAGTAAAGATATACAGGCTTTTCCACAAAAACCACCTTTAATATGTATTTTTATGATCAATATCAAAAATAAATCTGCACGTTAGGGTTGAAAATTAATATTTAACTGATCGCAGTATAGGAAGGTGCTTGTAATAAACAATATGACAAACTTGATTGCGAAAGGTAAATATGATTGGGAGAAGTTAAGAAACAGTTATTAGAAAATACCTTCAAGTCTCAACCTGTTTTGATGCTATAGAGCAGGGGTGGCCAACCTGCGGCTCGCGAGCCACATGTGGCTCTTTGAACGATTATTTGTGGCTCTAGATAAATGTCCCCGATTTCCCTTTTCATTTTTGTGCTTTTATATTTTAATATTTTTCTGCGCCCATTTGAAATTAACATAATTCAAGATGAGTTTTCCATTTCCAATAAAATTATGACCCAAAAAGCATCTGAAGAATTGGAATTAATAGAGATTCAAGACAGTCAAGCTCTACAATTAAAATATAAGTCAAGGTCGATTACTGAATTTTGGAAATTTGTACCAGAATCGAAGTATCCTGAATTAAAAAAGGCTGCATGTCTAAGTATTTCAATATTCGGAACAACGTATTTAAGTGAATCATTTTATTCTACTTTAAAATTCTTGAAATCCTAACACCGATCAGTATTAACTAAGCAGCATCTCAAAGAATTACTGAGAAGTGCTGTCACCAATTATTCACCAAATTTTAAAGAATTGTCAAGAGAAGTAAAATAAATGTGTTTAATTTTTAATATTTAAATTCAATACACAAATTTTGTACTTTTATTTATATGTTTTCAATAAATATAATTTCAGTAAAAAAAAATTAAAAACTTTTGTGCATACCTTTTAAATGCGTATTTAATTGCGGCTCGCGAAAAATTTCAAACTTTGAAAAATGGCTCGACTATCACAGAGCTTGGCCACCCCTACTATAGAGCAACCATTACATTACCCAACAATAATACTTTCAGTTTTTGATATTTTTTTTTAAAAATTCTCCCGAAATAGTGAGAGGATTATTTCGTAATTTAGTGGCTTCAATAAGCTTTAAACTTTTATCGATTACGTTGTTTGTTGCTTGCAATAATTGCATAAAATTTCGTTGACTTCGCTTAAATATATGCATGGCGGTATGGAAATTTTTATAAAAACGATTTTTTTTTTTATATCTAACGCTTTTTTGCTAAACTTTAAAATAGATTCAATAGAATTAAACTAAATTTTTGAGCAATTTAAAATTAATTACGAAATTATTAATTTGAAATTTGATGAAAATTCGTTAAGAACTGTGCACGGTATATTTGAATCAATTATTTTACACTGCGCACGCGAGGAAAAAATTTATATTATTATTTTTTTTTTGTTGTTGATAAATTTGTAGTGATAAGTATTTCTCAACTAATGAAAAAGTCTGATTTGAATATGTTAAAAATGTCATAAGTTTAAAGCAATTTTCTTAGTTGTTTTTGTATTGCTTAAAAGCTCAAAACTATCATAAATTTTCCACAAATCTCATTTTGCAGTATTGCAAATTTCGCTACTCTCTAATAACCGGACAGCAAGATGTGATTGTATAATGAAAGAAAACGTTTGAAATATAACATACTTTAATAAGGAATTAACTCTCCATGTGGTGCAATAACAGGATTAACTCTTTTAGAGATAATTGAGTCTTCCGTTCGTTTGGATGGTCATATACAATAACAGGATTCTAAGTGGAATCTTGAAAACTTCTGTTGTAACCGCGCCCGCTTACGATAGGTATATGAGGGGATATGTGAATAGGCTTCATATACTAGGGTATTTTATTATCGAGATTGTTTTACTAATAGTTTTAATATTCATAAATGTTTTCTATAGTTATGAATAGTATATCAATTTAGGAAAATAAATATCACGACTTAAAGTGCAAGAATTGTCCTTTTCTGAGCGTTAGTTTTTAATGTTTTTAGATAGATAAATTTAAATTAATTAACTCATTGGTTGATAAACAGTTCAAGTCATATTGTAACAAGAACAAGTATTTTCACAATATTAGACAGCGAGTTTTTTTTTAAAACTTTGGCTGAAAAATGAATAGGAAATAATAACTCGAAAGTTCAATTGAGAGTTTTAAACACTAGCGTCTATCTGTGCTTATCTTTATTCGATTAACCATCATTCTTTATTTGATACTTATCGTCGTTTTGTGATTAGAGTTGGCCGCACTGCAAGAATTTTTTCTTTGGTTTTTCTGGAGGGTCAACTTAAAGTTTATGCCAATTGGCCCACAACCATCCTCTTATAGGAGGAGAAAATCTGATTTTTTTTACCTACAAAATTCGTTCAAATTTATACTGGCCATTTAGGCGTTAGCATCACTGTCTGCAGTCAGTAAGCTGGTGGGAGACCAGTTTGATCAGACCGCGTACCGTAAAGTGCTCGATTTCGCGTGCAAATCATCGGGCTACCAAAGCAGAGGATCCAAATTGCGGTGGCATGTCTTCGGATAATCCTCAGGGATGTTTCCCAGACTGTCGTCAATAGCTCATTGTGCAGCTCTAGTATGACGTAAATACAATACCTACAAACCTACCTTAGAGAAAAAAATTTCCCCTAGTTCTTTTAACGTTTCCCGTATTTTTTTAGATGGTGTTTTCAATGTAAATGTAAACAACAACAATCTCGAGCTCTTGACCTGCTCAACTTTCGGTTAGAAAGTTTACAGCTACTTACTACAGCTGATTCTGCAAGGCGATATTTTCAAACAGATTATATTGTTTTCGAGAAAAGAAAGAAATTACATAATTTTTGAGCTCAAATCTGCTGTATTTCATAAGATATTAATTAAGCGATTTTGGTGAGTTTGAAGTGAAAATTTATTTTAATTATTTATAGATATATTGATTACTAGATTTACAAAGAACTCACTTTTTTGGCAGTCTTTATTTGGCCTTATTTTACATGTTTTTACTGTTTGTTCTTCTTGCAAGCCATGCACTACCATACGCTAGTGTTAGCATATCGTTTGAGCAGCGAGACTAAGTCCCTTTCACAAATTATAATTTTGGTTTAAATTTCGAAATTGGTATATTGTTGACAAGGTCATAAGTGTTTTGTAACGATTATTTTTATTTATTAATTTATTTATTTTTTTCAAATGTTAAACTACATGGAAAGAGCCAATTTGAGTTTTAGACTTAAAACTCATTGTAAACATAAATAATAAATCAGGTTACAAATACTATGTATACAAGAAATATTACTCCAGAGTGTCCCAAAATACAATGAACACGTTGTGAGCCAAATGGCCTCAAAACGCACCGGAAACAGAAATCAGAAAGTATAGGCAGTAAAGATCCTACAGCGCTCGATCCCTAGTGTAGAAAGCCTCATCCATAATTATAAAAAAAATATCAAAACCATTTTGATATTCAAACAACAAACTTAATAAAACATGGAAGTTATTCTAAACATTCATCCACTTATTTCTCATTTCCTCTAGAAATCAAACACGTTTGAAATTTTTAATCCCACTTTCCCCATTAATGATCACGTCCTATTAAGAATGGGCATCATTAAACTTGTACAACTTTAATGATAAAATAATATTAGATAATATTGGAAAATAAAACTCATCAACATAAAATAAGCAAAAAAACGTTGTTTATTATTATTATTATTATTTTTTTTTTTTTTTTTTGCAGGTTACAAAGTGACAATTATTCATCTGGAGTACACGTTGGAACTCACATAGATGCTCCATGTCATTTCGCCAAAGGACGTTGGTGCGTGGACCAGATCCCGCTGGACCATTTAGTCGCACCAGCAGCCGTTATCGACGTCACGAAACAAACTAAGAATGACAGTGACTATCTCGTGAAAGTCGACGACCTGATGAAATGGGAGATATTGTCCGGTAAAAGTCTTGATGGCACAATCGTCATGTTAAGGTCCGGATGGGGTCGCAGATGGGGGGATATAGAGTCTTTTACTGGAACAACGGGTAACGATACCACTCAGTTGCATTTTCCGGGAATGTCAGAGGAAGCTTCGAAGTGGCTCGTCAAAAATAGAAGCATTTATGGTCTGGGCACAGAAACATTATCAATTGATAGTGGCCAGTCTCGAGACTTCAAGGCGCACAGAGTCTTGAACGAGGCCAACATTTTTGGACTGGAAAATGTAGCAAATATGGAAGAAATACCCTTATATGGAGCAACTTTATATGTCATGCCAATGAAAATACGACATGCCAGTGGAGCACCAGTTCGAATTATCGCCACTTTTCCCAAGCCCATATTCGCAACGGAGGGTGGAAAAACTGTAACCGAAGGCTTTTTACGTGAAGTTATAATTTTTCACTAGAGACTTTAATAGTTTAGCGCCTTAATAAAAGAAATGAATGTAAATAAATAAAAACTCACATCTTCATCTTTACATCATTGGTAGTGAAAAAATCCAGTAGATTTTACGAAATAATATAAATTTCATGATAGATGTTGTATAACATATTAAAAATTTGACATATTCACGATCATAACACTTGAATACACCATCTAGGGAGAAGACCAGTTTCATGTTTAAAACCTCCCCTTTCGTTTTCCTCCTATGCTCAGTTGTATGAGAATGTACTGCAAAAATTTTCCCTTCTGTTAATATTTTTTGCATTTAATTCTCAAAAATGTTTCTAAAAATTTCCAGGATGCTTTCTTTAAGAACTATGTTTAATGCAATTTTGAGTTCAATATGGTATCCTAACTCAAAATATTTTAATCTGTTTTAAAATCATGACATAAACTAACGCACTTCCTTCTCCTATGACTATCCACATCCTAATGGTGAAAGTACTCGAAATGTTGCCATAGGTATAGAGTTCTGATTTGAGCTATCTGTGGATCATTTCGATTGCAAATAGGGATTTATAGTCATAAAAATGCGAGATTTTTTTCACTAATAACAATACAGTCTGCAATATTTTCAATTTATGATTGATACGAAATAAATGACTTACCTTTTTTCCATTTTTTTTTAATTGATGCCTTACCTATTATGTTTGAACACTCAAACTCCTAAATTCTATTTTCTGAGTAACTACTATTGTTAATTTTAAGATTTCACTAAATTCTTTGAGACCTTCTGGTGTTGCCATGGATCGCCACCAAGCCTACCTTTTTGAATCCTCTTTTTCTTTTGCTGAGAGGTCACGAACGCGCACTTAGAGCCTACAGTATTCTCCGGATGCCCAATGACGTGGTTAAGCTATGATTAAATAAATGACTTCAATTTGAAATGTATTTTATCAAGTTAACTCAAAATTTTTATATTGACAGTTAAATAATTTTTTTTTTTTTTGAATAACTGAAAAAGAGATCGAGTAATGAATAAAAATAAACTAAAAAATTTAGAGAAAAAAGAAAGTAAAGATTTAATTTGATTACTATAATATTAAAAAAGGGACAATATCGTATAAAACTTAAAAGAGGAGGAGAGGGAAGGGGACAGGTTCAGGACATGGAACCGGTCTTCTTCCCATATGGCATATTCGAGCTTTGCGATCGTGAATGGACAACTAGTCACATTTTGTGATGCAGCTAAGTTAACTGTTAATAGACCATAAAGCCCAAGTGTAAAGCGTCCTTATATAGACCTCTTTTTTTGCACTGTATATAAACAAAAAATATTCTGAGGCTTATGAAGAGGTTTCTCCCTTTCTCAAATATACACAATGCAGAGCTTGTTACGTAATTGAACCTCTTATAATTTGCCTGCGGAAAAAACTCCCCTTGCCGAAAGTCTACGGCCGGCTGCTGCAATGAAAATAAGAAATATCGTTTTTCAAAGATGGGAACTTTTCTCTCTCATGATTTCTTTTCTTTCGCCAACTTAGCCAACGTCTAACTTAAATATGGACCCACCACACACCCTTACTTGTAATGATCTAGTAAACATAGTCACCACCATTGCTTCAAACGAATTGCGAAAGAAGTTCTTTCCACACACAGACTATACCTTGCTTCGGAAATCACCTTACTTAAGAGGCAAGTATAAATATTTGAAAAACTTCGCCCCGTTCGCGCTGAAAGTTTACATTAGCAGGTACAGACAGACAGGGGCCAAAAGGAACGTTTTACACATTCAAATTGAACTATTATAGCCATAATATTTAAGATACAGCAAATTTAATGCTTTCAAAAAGCATAATAGGAAGATTTTAATAGTTTTTTTTTTAAAAATGTTTCTAAGAAAATTAAATTGAATTAAGGATTCGCCATTGCAACTCAAGAATACGCCATTTTCAAACTATTTGAAAATCAAGAAAGAAACTAACTTACTTCCTACTCCAATGACTCACCCGACGCTAATGGTGAAAGCACGCGAAGTGATGCCATAGCTGGAGAGTTCTTCCCCACGCCATCTGTCGCCCATTTCTATCGTCAATAAGGAATCAAATGTCATACTTTCAGTATAATGTCCCATATAAAACAGTCCCGCAGTAGACTGATCGTTAAGACACGGTTTCCAGCAGATCACCGAAGTCAAGCATCACTGGCTGCGGTCAGTGCGCGGGTGGGTAACCAATTGGATCTGTCTGCGTAGAGACCGAGGGTGTGCGGTATTGTTCCTCGTTAAACTGTTCTACTATAAAGTGCTCGACTTCGCGTGCAGGTCGTCGGGCTACCGAAGCGGGGGTGCCCTCTCCCCTTTGCAGAGGATCAAAACTGTGATGGCATGTCTTCGGATCATCCTCAGGGATATTTCCCAAACCGTCGCCAATAGCCCATTGTGCGGCTCTAGTGCGACGTAAATGAACTACAACAACCATATAAAGCAGAAATTATCGTGTCACATTGAAAATTTTAATGGTGTGCTTTTTTATATAGACAATAAAAAAATTTTCCACCTCCCTTCAGTTTTAAGTAATTTTGTCAGAAAATGCTTTTTTTGGGGAGGATTTTTTTACCAGTATTAGCAGAAAGTTCAATTCAGAATAGCAACGCTCGAAAACGCCATCTGGGGAGAAGACCGGTTTCATGTTTTGAACCTTCCTTTTTCTCAGTTGTACAGGAATGTACAACGATCTTTAATCCTTCCTTTTTTCGTATTTAATTGTCAAAAATATTTTTTAAAACTTCCACAATGCTTTCTTTTAGAACTATGTTCAATGTAGTTTCATATAGTTTCCCAAACATAAAAGGTTTTAATCTATTTGAAAATCAACACAGAAACTAAAGTAGTTCCTTCTCCTATGATTCTCCACACTATACAGGTGAAAGTATGCGAAGTTTTTGCCATAGGTAGAGAGTTCTGCTCTACGCCACCCGTGGCCATCGCCAAAAAATAAAATTTATTACCTAGAATAGATTTAGAGCGGAGCATCACGTACAAACAAGGGAAATTACCTTGAAAAGGTCCCCAACCCCTACACATGATACACAGTAAGGCCAGAAAAAAGTGCAAAACGCATAATTTCAATGCAAACGTGTACAATGTAAACTAACTTACAAGGGTGGCAGATGTTCGAAATGAATGTACGCCACCTACGCGTCATGGATGAGTGATTAACTTTCGTGCTGTGCACAACATTTACCATTGCATAGAAAATAATAAAGAAACAAATCAGCTGTTCTAGGGGGGAGGGGAGGGTGCGACGTATGTTTTAGAAACGTATTTATAATGATCGTACGCAACCATCTTTTATAGTGAAAAGGTGACACTTATCAATGTTAAGAGCTCAAGTGTGGAATCATCTACAGATTTTCTTGTGGAGCATTCCCGTTGCATGTAACTCGCACATGCGAGAGCAGCTCCCCTTATATGTTGCTTATAAACACGTGCATCTCCTTTTACCAGTTAGGCGAATATATCAGAGAAATCTTATCTCAAATGAGTTTGTAGATTTTTGCATGTGAGATTGATAACTAGATAAAATTTCCAGTGAATTGATTGTTGTTGCCACCCCCAAAGTTCAGCTGGGCTGGACTAGCTCCATGAAGCCAAACACCCCCAGGATCAGTAATGGACTACAAATAAAATTTTGGTAACTGAGCATTCCAAGAAGTAAGTTTTGGAAGCCTGTTCAGAGGAGCATCTTGTGCACACTTCATAAACCATCTGTGAAGGTCATAGTACTGAGATGGCGGGTGAGAACATCAATCCATCCATGAAGTGAATTGGTTTATTGGTGTACTAGATGGATCATTATTAGATAATAACAATAGATCAGTGTTTCCCAAACATATGACTTTTCGTTACACTGTGTACCACTAATAAAAAAATGAATGTATTGTTTACTATAAAAAACTTTTACAAAAGTTAAAAATCACAACTGGCTGTTGGCACCACTTATTATTAACGGTTATCTCTGCAAAAAATAGCCAATAGAAAAATACGTAATCGTAAATTTTCATGGTAGTCCTCCAGTGGGTGCCAGCCCATTGTGGTGTTTGGGGCAATGAGCAGGCAGATTTACTTGCCAAAAGAGTTGCCAATTTGCTACAACAACCAATTACGGCAACTTCCTTTTGGAAAATCAAACTGTTCCTTAAAAATTTATGTAAAACCAACTCATTGCGAGACCTTCAGACTTGCACAGCTTTGAAAAGTTGGAGAAATGTAAGCTCTTCTTTAATTCCCGACAAACCAAGACGTTATGCAGTTGCGGCCTTCCGCTTATATACAGGCCACGATTGTCTTTCTGCTCATTTATACCGCATAGGTCTTTCTACCACGCCTTTTTATCCACTTTGTAAATCTGGAGAGAAATTGGGCAGGGACCACTTGCTTCTATTTGGGGCCTTTCATGGACACACTGAGTCCTCAAGATATTGGGCAGCAAGAGAACTTTTAAGGCAATGACTTCGGTCTTCTTTCTTTGTTATCCTACGTACATTTGCATTCGTTATTTATTTCATTTTTCTATTTGTACTTTTTGCCTTGCTTTAAAATAAATTGTTTTGAAATTGTAGTTTTTTGCAAGATATTTCGCATAAGAACGTATACCCCAGCTAAACTGTTCTTGTACCCCTGGGGGTACGCGTACCACACTTTGGGAAACACTGCAATAGATCTTAAAATAGGATAGGGTATACATTTTGATATGTATACTACATAAAACAATTAAAAAAAACGAGAATAATGAACAAATAAGGATACAGAAATGGACATACCATAATTTTGGTTCGAAAGACAAGAACCTTCCTTAGTGTCAAAACACTAAATGATAGTAGAAAAGTTGAGACAAACATGTGCAGAGTAGTTTAACCAGTAGGAGTAGAGACTTTCTTAACTTCTAAAGTGAAAATCAAATAAACTTTTTAGCTTTTTTTCAAACGGTATGGTCAGAAGAGTTTGGGGCAGGCTCCAAAAGCTTCATTTCGGAGAACAGACCCACTGATTAATCTACAGAACAGACACATAAAAGCAGGTAATTTTTAAAGCTGTAGGTGCGTAAGAAAATAATGACTTTTGTGCACATCCAACAATATTCAAAAGAAAGTCAAATACCATTTATAAGTAGAAAAAATATTTTATTGTGAATTCATATTGATTAAAGAACATTTATAAAATATACTTTTATGTGAAACACATTTGGATCGGTAATCAAAAATAGAGTAGGAACATATATGTTGGAAAAAATAAAACAATCAGTATCAAAAATATAAACATCAAAAACAAATAACATTGGCACATCTGAGGAATTACATATACGAAGACAACTAATTTAATTAGAACAATTTAAAATAATTGCAACTCCTTAAAAGCGTCTCAACTTGGGTATTGTTTGGAAATAAACAAATTGCTAATAGATGCCCTAAAATAGGAGGTTCATTTTTTTAAAAACATTTTATGTTATAAATGATTATAATAAAATAATTATACTAAATAATATTATGGTTGCATTAGTCCATAAAAGCAGGGCCTGAAGCCTTACCCAGCCTTTTCAAACTTAGGAGCACTTTATAGAATATTGGTCAAAGATAGGGAGCTATTTTTTCAAGTTGAAATAATATTTATAAATCATTAAAAACTTAAATATTTTTATCTTAGTCACGCAGTATCAGGCAAATGTAAAAAAACTGACAGGTACTATAGTACCCAGTGGTATAGGGACCCATGATGTTTTTTAAAAAGATCAGCATCATTAACATAGAATTATGTTTGAATTATTCATATTGGCTTTAAGTACCCAAATTTTGTTCTAATTTTATGATTTATATATTTTAATGATAATATAGAAATAAAATTTAATAATATAATATAACATTACATAATTGAGCATATATATATATGAAAATTTTTCTATTTAATTCTAATCAAATATGTTAGTTTAAAAAAAATATAAAACAGACTTTGTAATTAACAGAATATTTTATGTACAATCAACTCACTGTATCTATCTAAGTAACTTTTGTACAAACACACAGTTTAAATTGCAATATAGATTCAATAGGAACAATTGCTTACATAAAATGGTTTTATTATAATGCCATTTGATAAACACATAAAATGTTTGATTTTTTTAAATAAAGATATCCTATACATTTAAAATTAATAACTTATCTCAAAAATATTTTATAGAAAAATACTTAAGCGTGGTTTGGTAATAAGGTTTGAAATAAACAATAAAAAAATTCCTGTTATAAGCTGTAATGCATTTAATATCTTATGATCAATATAACACAATATCCATTGCCTCCATTTTAAAATACTGGAATGACATTTTTACTTCAAAACATCACAAGATTTTTTTTTTGTATTTAAAATGAGTCAATAAGTCAGTGATAAAAATTGGACCAAATTAAAAATGGAAAAGTTTTGTACAAATATTTTTTTTTTTATAAAAAAATATAATGTAATATTGTGACTTTATTAGAATGACATAGAAAAAAATATCAAAAAAGTTTCTTTTTTTAAATTCAAAATGAATCAATGATGTAAATGTATTTATTTCAAATTGGAAACGGATCACATAAAACGGTCTACAAACCGCAGTTTCTTGTATACCACAGCATCTGAAAAATTGTAGCTGCTACCCAATAGTTTATTAAAATTTAATGTCTTTTTTTTTTTTTTTCAAAACAAAAAATCTGGATTTTTTTTTTTTTTTTAGGAAAAAAAATAAAAGAGTTCTTCAAATCTTGACACATGACCAGAGCATTCTTAAAAACTCACCTATTTTCTGAACTCATTATTTGTTCAATATTATTAGACCTCATAAGTTCAGTTTTTGGATATAATTTAGTAATAATTTTAGGCTATGGATATTTTAATTACATTATTTATTTTTTTGATAATATTAAAATTTAAAATAATTAGGGACATTATGCAATTTTAGGGACATTATGCAATTTTATAAATGCAAAGAGCTGTTATGCCACTTTGTACTTTCCACCACAGAACATTGCTAGCTTATTAAAATTAGTCCTAGAAATTTAGATTTTTTGTAGACCCCTGTCACACATATATATTATATATAATAAGAATAAGATAAATGCAGTATAGCTGTACGTTTTTTCAGGAAAATAAATGTTTCCTATTTGGAATGCAGTTCCTAACAACAATAATCAACAACGAGTCGTAATTAAAAAAGGACATAATATACAAAAAGTTATATAAATATTCCTTTGTAAAAAAGTTAATAATTTCTATGAAAAAGTAAAAACAGCTGATGAGATTACAGTCAAACCTCAGTTTTTTGATGATTCAAGAAAAAAAAAAAAAAAAAAAAAAAAAAAAAAAAAAAAAAATTTTTTAAGAAAAAAATTTCTTTTTTGTTTCTTTTATGATTATTTGAATTTTTTTTTTCTACAATAGCAATAGACAATTTTTATTAAAAAAAAAAAAAAAAAAATCCAGAAAACCCAAGTTTTTCCAAAAAAAGAAAGTATAGCAAGAAAACAATGCATAAAAGGGATATATAAAGCTTCAAAAGACATTATTTAGAATGTGTCAAACTGATAACGTGTCATACTTTTAAGCAAACAACAATGGAATCTCTTTTTTTATTAAATAGTTTTATTTCTGTATAGTGTTTAATTTAATTAAAAAAATGAACTACTTTTTAAAAAGTAAATGCGAAAATATATTTTTTTCCAAACTGTAGTTAACATGCGATTTCTGATAATTTGAATTTTATAAAACATGATTAATGTTAAATATGTTCCCTTTTATATAGTTAGCTTGAGGTATGAATGAAGGTTTGATCTTATTAAAAAGCACACTATAATAAAATAAAAAAATCCATTTCAATATATGACGCAAATATAAAAAAATGTGCATCCAAACATTAGCTTTGCCGCAAAAAATAAAACACCAGTGATCATACAACAAATAAAAATGAGATTTTAAAATGGTTCAGAAAATAGAAATTCATTGCAATGTGTAAATAAGTATTTTTTGATTGAGTAAATAGATTTATAAATGAGAAGTAATTTAACTGTATAAATCAATAGATTATTAACAATCTTCATTCCAGTTCAACAATTATTTGATCTTCTTCCACAGCATCACCTTCTTTACACAGAACTGATTTCACTTTGCCAGTTGTACTCACAGTTAAGCTATTTTGCATTTTCATAGCTTCAATAACACACACTTCTTGACCTTCTGCAACCTGTTAAAATATAACGGATAATTCAATAACTCAACAGTTAAAAAATAACGACTGGTGTATTCAATATAAATGCAAACAACAACAATCTCTAGTTCTTTACCTGCTCTACTTCCAGTTAGAAAGTATATAGCTGCTTACTACAGCTTATTCTGAGAGGCGATATTTTCAAACAGATAATATTAATTTCGATAGAAAGAAATTACATAATTTCTGAGCTCAAATCTGCTGTATTTCATAAAATATTAATGATATTAAGTAATTCTGGTGGGTTATAACAGAAAATTTGTTTTAGATATTTAGAGATGTATTGTTTAAAAAGGTGACATGGTTGCTAGATTTAGAATTTACATAATTTCTTAAAGAAATTACATAATTTCCGAGCTCAAATCTGCTGTATTTCATAAAATATTAATGATATTAAGTAATTCTGGTGGGTTTGAAGTGAAAATTTGTTTTGGATATTTAGAGTTGTATTGTTTAAAAAGATGACATAGTTGCTAGATTTATAAAGAACTCGCTTTCTTGGCAGTCCCGATTTGGCCTCTTTTTACTAGTGCATTACTGTTTGTTCTTGTTGCAAGCCACGCATCATCATACATTAGTGTTAGCATATTGTTCGAGCTGCAAGACTAAGCTGATTTTACAAATTATCTTTTAGGTTTGAATTTCAAAGTTGGTTTACTGTTAACAAAATAAAAATGGTTTTATAAATTTTTTTTTTAATTGACAATTCTTACGTCTTGAAATGACAGGTCTTCGAATAATGATTCTTATAATGATTCTACTTTTAAACACAAATAATAAATCAGGTAACAAATAAACGTATACAAGAAATACTACGAGTCTCAAAGCCCAATGAGCATGTTGTGAGCCAAATGGTTTCAAAACATACCAAAAATAGTAGCCCGGAAGTATAGGCAGTCAAGAGCTTGCAACGGTCCCTTGTGTCCATGTATCTTTTATTGAGAGACCAAAAAGTGGATTAATTATGTCAAGGTGCGTTGTCAAATTTTTCACCAAAAAATAAGCACCTTTTAAATACTTTTTAAGAACTCAAAAAATATTTTTAAGCACTATATACATTAACAAAATGCAAAATAATTTTTAAAGATTTAACATGATTAGGATAAAATAACTAGTTTCTGACAACGAACACTTCTTGATTATATTAGCCATTATAAAATTATCAAAATTTTTTGGTTAGATATCAGAGGGTGGAAAATGAAGCCTGAAATTGAGAATATCTTGCAAAATGCAACAGAGTTGCACATGAAAGTGCAATAATCTCACCAAACCCAGTTCAGTAGTACATGCAGACTCGCAACTATTTCATCAAACATGTAAAATGATTGGCGGTTTCATATGCTATGGATCGACGGTACACAGAAATAGATTGTAAAATGAATTGTGAAAACGTTGAATAGAACAATGTGAAAAGCACGCTTTTGCATAATACATGGCAAAAATCGACATGGTAAAGAAAATAAATCTCATTTTCGAAAATGGAAAATTAAGCACTTTTTAAAAATATCCAATGAATCTTTAAGGGCTTTTAAAAAACGAATATCCAAAATAAGCACCTTTAAGCACTTTTTAAAAACACTACGTACCATGTATGTGGGTTGGTGAGCAACAGTAAGCAGAGAATTCTCTGGCTTACAGGAATTATACAAAAAATTAGAAGTGATTCTGTAAACCACAAATTTTCGGGCAATTGAAAAATAAATTTTTGTTTACTTTTTTAAAACTTTTATAAGTCTCTTATAATTATACATTTGAAAGTAAATTTTGCGCAAATTATGGAAATGTTGTTGATAAAAATATAATAACTGTAGATCATGCAGGAAAAATGTTATGTTGGACAAATTTATATAGTGCTTGTTGAAAGGCCTATCAAATCTTTAATTTTTTTTAAAAAAAAAGAAGGTAGAATTGTTTTGAAGAAAACAAAATCTATTAAATTTACTTTAATTTTTAAAAATCCATAATACTCAACTTATACGCAAAGAAAAAAAATATCCTAAGATTTTTGGAAAGTACATATATTTTCTAATACACAATAAAAGTACTTAGGTTAATAATTTCAAATAAACAGTTACAATTTTATTACCTCATCTCCAACTTTACAAGAAATAGATTTTAAGAGTCCCGGCATTGGAGCCATTATCACTTTTGATTCATCTTTCTATAACAGAATATGAATTCAAATTAGTACTAAAAGATAGCCTAAATTAATAAAACACTAAAATTAAAAAAAATCAGAATTACCTCAAGTTTTTTGGGCATTATTCTTTCATAATCTGCTGCAACTTCTGTCAATACTCTCACTTTAAACTAAAAAACAAAAGTTTTTTCTTCTATAAGTAAAAAATTATTAAGAGTAAACTTGTAAATTAAAAACTAAACTCGTACACTTGTTCCCAAAAATCGAATTCTTAAATTTCCAGCTCCATCATGTTTGCTCAGTTGGCAAGTGTATGGCTCATCCTCTATTGTAGTTTCCATCACAGGCGCAGAAAGGAATATATCACCAGAAATCATAATTTTTCTACCATTCACAGAAACCTAAAAACAAAAGAAATAATCTAAATGACATTGAAATGGAAAGCAATGTTTCATTCACATGAGAAATAATTTTATAATAAATTAGAAAAAAGGCTCAGTAACAAACCTCAAATTGATGATTTTTCTCAGCCACACACACTTCTACACTTTTTTCATTTATTTCAGCAATTAGGTTCCACTCTGTGGGTAATGTACTTTCTAATGGAGGCCTTTGAAATAAAAAAAAAAGAAACATGATTGTTGCTTCATGTAAAATGTATCCTCATAGAAGGCACTAATATTTTAATTGCTGAAAGGTCAAAAAGAAAGAAAGAAATGATTAAAATGCTATGGGGTACTGAACTGTGTTTTAACAATACAATGTTATTGCATCATTTAGAAGGGAGGTGTATTTTATTTTAAAATAAATAATAAAAATATAATTTATGACAAGCTACAAGAGTAACATATTTAACATGCATTCTATTTATTGAATTTTGAAGTGATTTGAATAAAGTTAAATAGTAACAAGATAAATGAATTAAAATGATTTAATAAATAAATATTATCAATTACGTAACATCTGACTTATGGTGGAATGATATTTATCACACTTGCTGATATACAGACTGTATATTTAAGCATAATCATTGTTTAAGATAATTTTAATACATTCAGTTATAATTTAAATTAAAGTTATATGAATATTATAAAATAAACCACATGATTCCACAAAATACTTGTAGATAGATTTTCATTACACTCAAAGAAGGTAAAGTGTATACTTTACCTTCTTTTTTTAAGGTTCTAGTTCAATTTTAATTTACAAACAAGTATAAAGTTACTCAAAATTTCAATATCATAAAATAGTACCGGAACTCTCTCTAAAATGACACATTTAGAGAGAGTTTGCAAATTGTGACAAGAAGGTGCCAAGAAACGTGACATCAGATAGTTATAAATATGACAAAAATAGTTACATTTAAACTTAGCACATTTAATATTTCTGCAACATTTACTTTTATATTTTCATCAAAATAAGCACACATATTATAATTATTATTGTTATGCTCAATGTCATTGAAACACATAGTTAAAGTTAAAAAATAAAATTTAAAGTGTGACCTCTTAATACATTGTTTGGTATCTGAACTGCTATATTTAGGGTGACACGTGACAAAGTATCGTGATATGTCACTGGAGAAAGATCGACTAAAAATATTGCCTTTTGATCATCAAAATTTTTATATGTGTATAGATATTTAATAAATTATTGCAGTTTCAATTCAGCTTGCTTAATCATTTTTTACTAGTCTTGTGTGTTAGATTTACATTGAACTCTTAAAATATTTTTTATTTTTATTATTTTTCTATAATAGGGTATTAAATCTATAAGCACAAAAATGCTAGGTAATTTACCATGAGAGTTTAATCCCAGCAAGGGTAGAAGCAAAAGAGAGATATTATGGAAGTCATACCGTTTTGTGAAATTACAGAATCTCAGAAAAATTACCAAGTAATTAGTAATGGAATTTTTTTGTAAGTGTTTAATTTAAATTATGTTTACATATATTCTGAGTGAAATAGTAGAAATCTTCTCTTCCACAGTACAGTTTTCTCAAAAGATTTGAGTGTTATTTCAAATGAGGAAAAACTCATAATTAAGCCATGTATTGTTAGTTAAAAGATTCATACATTTTACTATATTTTCACTGTTATTTTTCAAAATAAAACAAAACGCTTAGCGCACAGAATATAGATAGGTTGATTCAAATTTGATACACATGTACTGTCTAGGAGACAAAGTTAAAAATCAAAGATTGCTTACATAAAATTGTTTATTATTAAAAAATAAGAAGAAAAAAAAGTTGATTTTTATAGCTAACAGAGGAAATTATGTTCAGTGCTAAACAGATAATTGATTCAGATTAACTGCACTATTTTAGGGGTAAAAAACACAATGTAATTCTAAAATATATGAAAGTTTGGCATTGTACACTGCTAGGGGCCCTTCTCTATTCTGAACTGACTGTGCACCTATTAATTGCCCCAGATGTCTTTTTACTTTTCTTTATTATAAATCAACATTAACTTTGGAGAAGGAAGACATATCATATACCAGAGGCCTCAATTGTGTAAAATTTTTACCATCCTATGATTATGTCAGTTTTTTTTAATATGCTTGATTTTTTTTCAATAAGAATTTTATGCATTCACACTTCCTTTATGAGGGTTAAATTCTAATTAATAAAGGTTAATTCCGTTCTGAAGTTAGACATAAAAGCATATTGGGATTATAAAAACATTTCTTACCTTGCATTTTAGTAGATAGAAATATAAATGTTTTTTTAAAAAAAAGCAGTTTTCAACTTTAGGTCTTTTATGCAACTACACATTTTATTCATTAAAAATTATTGAAAAAACTATGCACTCACTGAGGCTGATTGAGAAAATGTCGAGATCTTGTTTCGTGTCTTACGAATATGCAACCACACAAAGAAGCAAGATGTTCCATCTCTTTAGGAGACAATTGCTTACCTAATCAATTCAGTAGAAACATTAGAATAAGTCAATTTAGCAATAAAATATCTTAAACAAGGAGCAATAAACATTTGTTAATTAAAGTACCTTTAAATCCATCAGGATACACTTCATTGAGGTATTTTGTGCTGATATTACCTTCAACAAATTTCTTTTCAGTCATAATATCCCTCAATAGTGGTATATTGTGACTCACACCTAAAATAAAACCCAAAGTGATTTCAATGAAATAGAACAGCTGCCACTCTCTAAAAAGTAAAATTCAAAAAATTTGACAGCATTTTACATTTTAAATTAGTTTAAACAGGGTTCAAAACGTAATTAAGATTATATATATATAATAATAATTTTAAAAAATACATTGATTTGTATCAATGTATTTTTAGAAAAATACATTGCTCTACAACTTCTTAGAAAAATTGAATGTTGTAATTTGGCTCACATTAAATGATCTCTTAATTCTTCACCATAAAATATTGAATAAACAGTGAAATTTATTTCATGTTTTTCTTTTTCTTTTGCTATTATGTATATTTTAATATGTTTTTAATTTTTTTAAATTAATTGGAACTCTATTCAGTATAACAGTGAATATGTTCTATTTTAAAAGTTTGACCTGAGAATTTTAGTTCAATTTAAACAAAATAAATTATTGTTAAAAAGGAAGCCAAAAATAAATTAAAGGTGCAGAATCATTTATTAAAACATCAGTGTTATTTTTTAACTAATATTTTTCCTGGTAATTATGAAACAACAATTTTTATAAAAAATGCAAACTAAATCTTTTTTAAATTTTACTAGTAGTACTTAAAAAAAAAAGACAAAAAATTTTATGACTCATGTATAGCTTGAACTGTTCATTGCAGTGGTAGACTCAATAATTTTAAATTAAATTTAAATAACCAAGAATCAAATATTATATTTAAAGCTCGCTATAATTTTAAATGAAAAACTATAATCTCCCAAAAAAATTCAGAAGGAGTAGCACATTTGAATCTCTGTAAATAATACAATCAAAATCCTATTTCTCAAAGAATTTCAAAAGCACATAATAAATTTCAAAATTCCAGACTTTCCAGCAATATTTTCCAAATTTCTGAAGGATCCCGAATTTTTCCTGTTTCTAGAGACTTAGTTATTTTACTTAGTTTATATTTTAGAGCTAGTTTCATATCTTAGTTATTTAACTTAGTTAAGACGGCCACTTAGTTATTATATTCATTGAAATAATAAAATTCTTTGCTTGCTCTTCAGGCTTTCCAAATCAAAATAACTGCCATATATTTATTGAAATTTATACAAGAATATTACTGCGGTTTGATTCTAACCCCCTCTCAACTTCAAATCAATGGATGTCAGCTTGTTTCGAAAGTAAAGGCACATTGGGAAAAATGCTGATCAAAACAATCATGCAATTTGTCATGAAATTATAGAGCCTTAACCTCTAAAAAGCTATTTAATTACTTAAATTTTTAAATATTTCAATGACTTAAATTTACATAAGACGCCAGGTGGCTGAGCGGTAGTGCTTCGTGCTGTCGTGCCACAGGTCCCTGGTTCGATCCTCGGGCTGGGCAAGGTTGACTCAGCCCTTCAGTGGGTGGATAAATGAGTACCAAGCATACTTGGGAACTAAACACTGGGGGTTCCGCGTTCAGCTGACCACCTAACCGGAACATCTGCTCCTGCACCCCAGAGCCCAAGGTATGGACACAGTAGGCCTTGGCCCTCTATGGGCTGTCGTACCAATGAGTTTAGTTTAGTTTAAATTTACATAAATTCAAGAATTTTCAAAGATTTCTTTCAACAAAAAACTTAATTTTATATGATTAAACTATCTTTAAACTTATACTAATTTTGGAAAAAAACTTTTTGAAGAATGCCTAAACATAATTTGATAAAGTAGAAATTTTTTTTATATTAAATCTACTTAAAGTACAAGAGATAATATCCACCTTTAAAATACTTAGTACATAATCTGACCCATTAATACAAAACTATTAACAGAATGTGGAAATATGCAGGTTTGAAATCCTCATTAAAAGTGATTTTAAAAACACTCCTTGTGGGTTGCAAATTAACAGTAATCAAAACAAGAGTTTAACTATAATAAAGGTGAGATTACAAACATCAAAATCACTTCAACTGTGGAATAAAATTGAAAGGAAGGTATTTCTTCTGATAATAAAACCGGTTTTATATCTCAATCCTATCTGTACTGTAAGCCTATTTTCACTTTTAATCCAATCTTTTCTTTTTTAAGTAATTATTTATACAAATTTCTTTTTACTTCATTTTTTAAAAGGCTTCAAAAATTAAACAATAAAGTTGCTGTTTTTGAAACATGTAGTGCATGCAATAAATTACATATCTCCAGGCGTTCATTACCTCGAATAACATATGCATCCAAAGCGTTAATCATAGTGTCGATAGCAGCATTTCTTGTTGGACCATAAGTAATAAGCTGAAATATATATATGCAATTAGAAAAATAGAAAGTTATTTTAAAATACTTTATTGAATCAAAAAAGTTAGCATATGTGAATTGAAAAAAAGTTTATAATTAGAAGTTAAGAAAAATATGTAATTATGGTATTTGGGCAGACTAAAAGTGTTAAGAAACTGTACTACAACTGCCTATATACTATTGGTTGTAGAGGAAAAAAAAAAAAGACAAACAATTAACTTTTTATAATTTAGAAATCTAAAATCTTAGAATAAGAAATTGATTGTTGATGTAGCTTACAAGAATTTTATAATCAATTTGTTGCTTACTCAGTGTCCTAATCTCTGATAAGATATGCTTTCATTATTTATTTTTTTAAATTTGAATTATAATTTAAGTATTAATAACATATAATAGCTAACAGTGAATGAACGGTGTTGTTTGATTTTTACTAAATATTTATAAATAAAATAAAAAATTCACATGACTGAAAATTAAATAAACAATGAACAAAAATACAGCTGTTATGTAAAGTGTACATATAATATTTAAGCAGAAATTTAAAAAGTAAGTAAATATCTGAAATATTATTTTAAACAGTTTTTTTAGTGCAACTTAGAATGGTCTTTATTTAGAATTTAACAAAATTGCACAATGCAAAAATTATTAGGAAAGAGATACAATAAAACTTTGATTTGAAAAAACTCATTTGGTCATTTTAAGAGTTTTTTTTAAAGCTCACGGAAGCAAAAGTGTTTTCTCTTCATTTAAATAATTTTATGATAAATAATGATTTTAAGAAATTTATATTACATTTAGATAATATAGCTAGAAAAAGCTGCAAAAATTGAGAAAATTTAACTTTTTCTCGAGTAAGTTTTTTATTTTAAAATTTTATGCAGAAAAAGTTTTTTTTCTTCTTCATATTCCTTTTTTTGTATTCAAGCAGGCATTGGCAAACTTTTTACTTATGTGTGCATTTCATAATATGTATTTAAACGTAAAAAAAATATATATACTGTTTTAATAAGAAAAAATATTATACATTTTTGAGTGAATATTCAAATAAAAAAGACTAAATTCAAGCAATAACTACTACATTAGATAGAACATTAAAAATTTGAGTCAAATTCACCTGACTCTTCAGCTATATGTTAACATTCCTCTGTATTTCCCATTCTATGTTTCTTGCCCAAGTTATTCATATTTTTTCTATGTTTAATATGTATGTAATATTGCTTCAGTTTTATAGTTTCCATTTAATAAAAATGTTTCCATTTAATACTGTCATGGATCTGAATAGTACCCTCTTAACATTATTTCTACATCAAAAAACTAACCAATGCAATATTTTTATCAATATTTGTATTCACAATGAGGGTTACAATTTATAAAAAATTAATAAAGTATTGTAGATACATTGAATATTATTCAATTTCTTAAAATAGCATTAATATAAAGTTGATATTGCAGTAGGAAAATTTTTTTCTTTTAAATATGCATTTTTAACAAAGCCACTATATCTTGTAATTTTGACCATCTCAAAAAAATATTTTTTAAAGTAAAAAAAACATTAAAAAAAATTTACGTAAAACTAACAAACATACAGGAGTTTAAACTGGAGGAAAGTCATGTAAAATTTAATTCAATAACATTTATAAAAATAAAAACTAACCTTGCAGATCATAGGATCATAAAAGATACTTATTTCACTGCCTTCTTGAATTCCACTGTCGCATCTGACCTATAAGATGAAACAAAATTCATTAATATAGCACTGTGGCAAGATTTTTTTAAAACTTCAACAGGGTTGCAAAAAGGCCAGATTGGAGAGCTTTCATTAAAAAAAAGCCAGTCTTCACTGGCTTTTTTAAAAAAAATATTATTCAAATATAACAGACATGCATTTAAATTAATTTTATTAATTACAATTTAGTAAAAATAATATAAGAAAAATTTTATGATATTATGTATCAGATACTTGATATTGCAGTTTAATAGCTAATGTGATAAAAAAAAATCAATACTATGAGCTATATAAAGGTAGTATTAAAAGATATTTTCCATATCTTTAAGTTGAAGAAGTTTGATATATAATTTCTTAAAATAAAACTTGATATACTCCTTTTTTGTCTTATGTTTTCTTCTGTCATACTGTGCTTTGACTTACAGAAAAGTTCTTATTCATAAAACCAAAACAGAATATGTTAATTTTTGTGTCATTAGTTATGTTTTATTCACATTGTTTAGACTTATTTAATATAAGTTTTTATTCTGTTAATCAGGCATTCTAATTTGTAAGTTTATTTTTTCCCTAAAAAAGTTCAAAATTTAATAGATTGAATAAGTTTTATTATTACATTGGGAAGATGTATAGGTTCGATGTACTTGTATAATCGTCCAACAGAGGGTAGACCAAAGTTTTTAAAGGGATCTTCTGCATACACTCTCGATTCAATAGCCCAACCATGTATACCAACATCACTTTGTTTTATTCTCAGTTGGTGACCTGAAAAAGAACATCAAATCTCTGTCATATATTTCACATACTGATATACTTTTTTTTGTTGTTTCGTGGTGACAATATATTGCTATTTAAAGTTTATTTGTTGCATTTAAGTAAACCAATTAAAATTACTTTAGTGCCAAATTTAAAGGGCTAAATTATCAGGCTAAATACATGACATCATTTACAGAAAAAGAAGAAGAACAAAATAAAACCATTATTTACCTTTTGCTACTCTAATCATTTGCTGAACTAAATCAATACCAGTTATGCATTCCGTAATAGGATGTTCAACCTATGAAATGCAAATAGAATAATGATCAAACATTTTTGAGCCGCTTACTTCTACAAAATTCATAAATAATTAGTTTTTCTTACACTTAACCCCTTACCTGCCGAGTAAAATTTACGTGATTCACTCCCCAGTGCCATTGTTTTTCGCTCAAGTGCGCTTTCTTACGCGGTGTTTTGGTGGAGGAAAATGATGCACGCTTTGCAATTTAAAAACAGTTTACTTTCACAAGACAAGAAAAAAGGGAAAAAAAGAAAATACAAAACTTAAATTAAAGAATAAAAATTTAATATAAAAGATGTTAAAACTTAGCTGTTGTATGATAAATTCTGAAACATGGTTGGACACATAAACCAACATCACATTCATTGCACCGATAGCGGGATTTACGCCGAATTTTTTTTCCTGAACAAACAGCACATTTTCGCGATGCATTTTTCTTTGCAGACGTTGATGGTACTATGTCCGGAAAATGTCTATCAGTAAGTCGTAAAGGACATTCAGTTTGTAACTTCTGACGTTTGGCAGGTCGTGGAGTATTCCTCTGAAATTTTTCTATAACACGTTCAACCAAACTCATTCGGAAGTCGTAGTTATCCACGTTTGGAAGCTGTTTCTTTCGTTAAAAAAAAAGCATTCCAAATAGCCATATCTAACAGATGGCGAAATATGGTTACATAATATTTCTTCTGTCTTTCGCGTGTTGTTGGATAGCATACTAGTGCCTGATCCGCTCTATCTACCCCACCCATCGTCAAGTTATAATCTATAACAACAGCTGGCTTCATAACTTTTTTTCCAGTTTCCGACAAGTTTGCTGTATGAATAGAGCTAAGAAATGACACATACTTTTTGTCCCGCCATCTCAATACGGTAATTTTGCCTCTTTGAAATGCAGCAATTTCGCCTTTCTTCAAAGTTAGTTTGTTAAAATTTTCAGGCGAATCACGTCTATTAGGACGAAGAGTTCCATATACATCAGTTCTGCTTTGGATAAACAGGTCTGCTAATTCTGGTGAGAGATAGAAATTGTCAGCAATGACGCAATAACCTTTTCCCAAAAAGGGTTCAATAAGCGGCTTCACTAATTTTGTTGCGACACCATACTTCTCATATTTTATGTCATACATTGTGCTTTTTCTTGTGTAAACGATGGTGTTATGAATATAAACTGACTCCGCTTCAGCAAGAACAAACAGTTTTACTCCAAAGCGAGCTCGTTTCAATGGAATATACTGTACCCATGACTGCCTACCTTTGAAAAGCATCAAGCTCTCATCAATGCTCAAATCCCTTTCAGGTGTATAAACACTGGAAAATTTCTCCATCAAGTCAGAAAAAACCGGCCATATTTTTCTGAGTTTTGGATGCGTTTCTTCATCAAAAGAGCTATTATCAGAAAAATGGAAAAACTTCATTATCAGCTGGAAACGATTTCTACTCATAAGTTTCCCAAAAATTGGAGTCTCAATCAATTGATTTTTTGACCAGTAAAGCGCTATTTCAGGTTTTACTGTTATTCCTTGTAAAATCAATATACATAGGAAAACATACATTTCTTCTAAATTTGTTGGATACCACTTTTTCGTTCTTGATTTCTCTTTTCCAGGATGCATATTGATGAATAGGTCAGCAAAACGGTTAGTTTCAGTAACAATATGAAGAACAAGTTGTTCATCAAAAAATAATTCAAAAAAAAAGGAAGTGGGTTTGAAACATCCTTAATATTTTTCTTTATTCCTGGTTGTCTAAAAAATGGAAAGCATGGAGGCGGCACTGGTAAATTTTTCATATCCAGTCGTGTCCACTGGCGGGCATCTTTCAGAGAATAATCACAATCAGAATCGTCTTCACCTGAAGAAATTTCATATTCTGACGAATCTGATCCTGAAGATGACGGAAAATAGTCATCTAACTTACTACCATCACTTTCAGACATATTCATCCAAAAAATAAAATGCACCAAATACACACAGTAAACGAAAGCGAAAGAAGAATAAACCTGACCTTACTCAAACAAAAACACACAAGCAATAAATACGATCTCACTTTTCCAACACACCCCTTTCCCATTCCCCCTCTTCGGAAATTAGTAATACATTTGCAAAGACTTTCAAAGTTATTTTACTGCATTACAAAGAAGGGGGTGTAGTTCTATTTATAGCAGCGCAATGCAAAGCATCGTACTTCGGGAAAGCGTATATATACGGCCGCGGCAGTTGACGCATCGTCTGGCCGAGGCGTATATATACGCCCGCGGCAGTTAAGGCGTTAAATTATAGTATGAATTAATAATAGCTAATTTATAAGCAATAAAATTTTCAACTTAAATAATGTATAATTGATACCAAAAAATACATTGCATCATTCTATCCATTGCACAAAATTATTTTAGAGAGCTAAAACATGCAAAAATATTTTGGATAGGTTCAACAAGTGAAGATATTTTAGATCCATAGAACACACAAAAATATGTTAGATTGCATTTCTTCACTGCATATATACTCACAGGTCAGTAAAACTACATTATTTTTATAGATAATTAAAACTACCTTATTACAAATGTAGCTAATTACAGCTATAACTACTTTTTTTTTAAACGTAATTATTGCAAACTACTTCTTTTGAATTGTAGTTACTACTTAACTGCTTTTAGGAGACAAATTTCGCGATAGAACTTAATTAACACTCATATTCAAAATAGTTTTGAATAAGAAATTAGTTTACTCAAGCATAAGGTATTATTTAGAGATATTTATTTATGTTTATATGCACCAGTTTGTCATTCTAAACCATTTTTTTTGGAATCTTCTCTTTAATCTTCAACTTTTTATGTGTTTCTCAACAGTGTGAATTTAATTTACAAAATGCCACGGAATTATCAAATATTTGTAGTTTTGTTAAGCGTTTAATGCTTTTTTTCATTTCTTCTAAGAAATGAAATCTGCGAATATTACAGAGTAAATATGTTCCCTTCCATTGAAATAGCATTAGTGATTTGTAAGTGTACATTCAAATTTGAAATTCTGTTGGCAAGTGATAAATTAGCTATTATTTGTAATGGCTAATTTAAATGTCAACAATATGTAATTTTTATTAAAGCTCAGCCTTGGCATTTTCACCGTGACACTGTCGGATCTGTGAAGATTTGTACCAATAAGATTTGAAAAATTAGTAGTGTTTGAACCTTGTTTATTCCCATAACAAACATTAAAAGTAGTTGCCAGATATTGCTACAAACTACAGTTTTTTTTTTATTCCACTACACACCACACTACTTTTTGAAAAAAAAAAATATCACACTACACTACTTCTTTTAAAAAGTAGTGCAGTAACAAAGCATAATAGCATAAGTCAAAATATATTAAAAGACAAAAATAATGCTATATAAAACAATCATTAGATCAGTCTTAACTTATGAATTTGAAACATGGCCCTCAACTAAATCACAAGCTGCCCTGCTTGCTATTTTTGAGAGAAAAGCATTGAGAAAAATTTTCGATGCTATAAATGTGTACGGCTTATGGAGACAACAACATAATTGTGAACGGAATAGGCTATTTAAGGAAGCTGGCATCAACAAATACTTCAAAATAAGTAGTTTAAACCTTGCGGGTCACATCTGTCAAATGGACCTTTCTTCCTTGACATTTAAGATCTTCAATTACAAACTAATGGGAACGAGAGTTAGAGTCAGGCCTAAGATCAGATGGCTCGACTGTGCGGAAAAGGTTTTTAAAATCCTTAAAATTACTAACTGGAAAACAATCACAAAGAAAAGAGCAGAATGGAGAAAGGTTCTAGGGAAGCGTCTGGCTCACAATGGGCTGTTATGCCAATAGAAGAAGAAGAAGTACGAAGATTGTCTTCCCCTTTTGTTCACTGACTCAAACTACAAAAAAAAAAAGAAGCTACTACAGTAGTTTGGCTTCTTGTAGCATGTTATTTCTGACCACTCATCATATTTTAAAAGGGTTTAAGGTTATTTTCATAATTAAATACTGATAACAAGAGACATAAAACCAAAGAAATATTTTGCAATAGAAAGTTTACTGATAAAATACAAGTAATGTTTCTTGTTTAGCAGCTGAGGATAACCACATGATGAAAATTTCTCATTTTACAGTAGATCACCAGTAACCAAATAATTGATTATCAAAAAATAATGGTATGTGAATAATAATGGTGCAAATAATCCTGGGAAACTTAAATAAACTGTGTAAAATAGCCTTAAAATGTTTTAGTGTTTATAAAAAAGAGTTTTTTTTTGTTTTTTTTTTTTTTTTTGAAACCTCACCTGTAATCTAGTGTTCATCTCCAGGAAGTAAAAGTTCTTTTTTGAGTCAACCAAGAATTCAACAGTACCTTAAAAATTGTAAAGTGAGTTTTAATTTTAAACAGATAACTGAAAGAAAAATAAAGAAATATAACATATTTAATTTTATCTGAATGAATTATTTTAAATTAATATAAAATAGTTTGTAGAAATATTAGGGAGACAGTAATACAGACAAATAATGTTAAAAATATATCACATGAAAACATAATTAAGATAGCATCAAATAGTAAAGCAATTTATGTAATGAAATAAACCAATGCAATAGTAAATAAGTAATTTTTTTTTTAAATTTCACATCAATAATTGAAAAAAAAAACAATGCCTGTTAATTATAGGGCAAAATTAGTCTTCATCTGCAACAGGGCGACTAAATATTACAAATAATGAATAAAATATTGTCGGCTAGTCACCATCTGATGGCCACTTTTTAAATCGAAAATACTGCCCATGTGTATTTTATTTTTAAAAAATACATATGGATTTACTATCAGCAGAATTGTTGTGGATTTATTACAATATTCTGAAAATTATTCAATTTCAAGCTTGCTTCTTAAAATTTTTTTTCATTTTAGAAATGAAGCTTATAATATTTATCATATTTTCAGCAACGCTTCAAAATAAATGCCTTACATTATTAATATCACCAGTATGCTAAGAATATTATCAATCAAAACAATGTCAGATGGGCTATCTCCACCTTCAAACCACTTAAGAGCCCTGGACCTGATGGAATCATGCCAGTAATGATCCAAAAGGCAGGAGATCCTATCATCCCTGTGTTAACCAGAATTTTCAGAGCAAGTCTGGCACTGGGACATATTTCAAAGCTATGGCAGAAGACTAGGATTGTTTACATTTCTAAACCTGGCAAAAGTAACTATGACCAGGCTAAGTCTTTCAGACTAATCAGCTTATCTTCATTCTTTCTCAAAATTATGGAGAAAATTATTGATAGGCATATTAGGGATTACCTGGGTAGCAATAACCTCTTGCATAATCTACAGTTTGCCTACCAACCTGGAAAATCCACAGAGACAGCCTTACACAAGCTAGTATCTAAGATTGAAGACACCCTGGAGAGAAAGGAAATTGCATTGGCCACTTTCCTAGATATTCAGGGTGCTTTTGATAACACCTCTCACCTATCCATCCTTAACGCCCTAAGGGATACAGGGATAGACCAAACTTTATGTTTATGGATTAGGGTCCTACTTCTGGATAGAGTCATTCAAATGAATATCTTCAACGAGTCATTAGAAAAGAAAACAACCAGAGGCTGTCCACAAGGAGGTGTTCTATCACCATTACTTTGGAATCTGGTTGTAAATAGCCTAATAAAACATCTAAATAATATAGGCTACTATACCCAGGGATATGCGGATGACATTGTCATACTCATCCTTGGTAAAGATTTTTACACAACTTGCCAACTAATGCAAAATGCTCTAAGTTATGTAAGCAAATGGTGCAGGGAGAGGAATCTGGACATAAATCCACAGAAGACCAATCTAGTACCATTTACTCGTAAAATAAAAAGGGATGGCTTTTTTATTCCAAAACTTTTTGACGTTCAAATCAATGTTGCTTCCGAGGTGAAATTTTTAGGCTTAATCCTTGACCAAAAACTCACCTGGAACAAACATGTTGACTACAAAATCAATCAAGCAAAAATATGCATAATGATGTGCAGACGCATGCTTGGCAAAAACTGGGGTCTGCAACCAAAAATGATGTTTTGGATGTACACAGCAATTGTCAGACCCGCTTTCACTTATGCTTCAGTGATATGGTGGTGCAAAGTGGAACAGAAAACTGTGAAGGACAAGCTGGGGAGTCTGCAAAGACTGGCCTGCTTGTGTATCACAGGCGCAATGTCCACAGCCCCTACCAGAGCACTTGAGGCAATTCTGGACCTGACTTCTTTAGATATCTTCATGTGCAGCGCTGCCAGAATGACTGCATATAGAATGAAACTGCAATATCAGTGGTATGACAAGCCCTCATCTGGAGGTCATACCAGTATTACTAAGAAAATCCAACATCCAACTCTCCTTATGCCTTCTGACTGCATGGAGAGAAGGTACGTGTTTGAAAGATCATTTGAGGTAGTTTTTCCTACCAGAGAAGAATGGGATAACAACACGATTGATACAAAAAATGATGATCTAATCTGGTTCACCGATGGATCAAAGAAAGGTAACCTCTCAGGACTGGGGGTCTGTGGTGTGTCACCAAGATTCAATCTTTTTGAAGGTCTTGGGGAATATGCTACTGTCTTTCAGACGGAGGTACTTGCTATCGCCAACTGTCTGCAGATAAATATTAAGAAAGGCTATCATGGTAAGCGGATTCTTATTTTCAGCGACAGTCAAGCAGCCTTGATGGCTATTTACTCATTCCAAGTTAAATCAAAAATTGTTCTGGAATGCAAGAATCTCCTAATAGAACTGGCAAAAAGAAATAAAATTATTCTTATTTGGGTACCAGGACACATAGGAATTGAAGGAAATGAAAGAGCCGATGAACTTGCAAAACAGGGATCCTCTTTCAACCCAATAGGAACGGAACCTTTCTGTGGAATCAACATGAAGACTACAAAGAAGGCCATCCTAGAAGGGGAAAAACAGGAGATGAACAAAGTTTGGCGCAATTCTCCTGGACAAAAACATGCAAAAAGCATGATCAGCAATTCATCAGCAAAAATTGCTTCTGAAATCCTTAGGTTCCCAAGATTGAAGATTCAAACAATTGTAGGCTTCATCACTGGGCACTATCATTTTAGGAAACATCTACATAGAATGGGACTTTTCGAACAAGAACCAGTATTTCGGAAGTGCTGTGAAGCGGTAGAATCAGCACATCACATCCTATACGAGTGTGATGCCCTCGCTCATACGGGGCCTCACTACTTTAGGCAATCCATATCCTAAAGAGCTTCACCTTAACTCCATTAAGGGACTGTCAGACTATATAAACGAAGTAGGCGACCCAAGACAATGGAATTAGGAAAAAATTGAGCTTGGAGCATGGTACAAAATGCAACAAAATGCAGAGGTGCTACATATCTGACAAGCTCAAGAAGAAGAAGAAGAATATCACCAGTCATTTAAATCCTTCAATATTTTCAAGTTTTGAAAAAGCAGCCAATAATAAACATACAACTGGCTAGTAGTAGCATTTCCTAATTTTGCTCTATACTACTAATATTAAACAATAGCAAAAACAATTGTAATAACTGTCTTAAATTTTACAATAAAGTCTATTTATGTGTTATAGATATTATAAGACAAATACAAAAAAAATGCATGAAATTTTTTCCCCCTCACCATTAGAAGAGAAAAAGAAATCAAAATATATTTAGAACTAAGTAGAGTTTTTCCTTCTGGTGTGATACAGATGGCACAATTAAGCGTCTAAACAAAAACTAAAGAACAGTATTGAACTGCAAATATGATTACTTTTAAGAAAAAATTTAAAATAGAAATTATGAAAGAAGGATTATTTTTAATACATTTATGTCGTTTTAATAAATCTAGGAATATTTAGCCATATTGCTCTAGAATTTTTAGAAAAAACAATTCGGATATATGTTAGATTTATTTACTTTAAACCTCACTTACAATTTACTGTTACCATGAATTTCAAAACTGGCTATTTTTGAGAAATGCTGCAATATTTCTAGACATTTGTCAGATTTTATTTGTAAAAATAAAATTCCTTGACTAATTCATGTTTTTCTGATCCTGTGGGGGCAAAGATTGTCTTTGCTAACTGAGAGTGACATACATTTTAAAGGTAAAGTGATAAAATAAGAGCAAGAATAAAAGTATTAAATTTGAAATATTTATTGAAACCAATTACCAGCTGAGTCATATCCTACAGCTTGTGCAAGAGCAACTGCTTGCTCACCCATAGCCTGCCGAAGCTTTGGATCAACAAATGTACTGAAATGAGTTATAATAAAAAATTAGAAAATATTATAAAATTACTTAAATGTACTACTTAAAAAAGATATTTAAAATCACTAAACTGTTATTAGAATAAAGGCAAGGAAAACCTACCTATGTTTTCATTAAATGTAGTAATCATGCAATATTATTGATCCTATGTCTGGATTCTCTCATATAGCAAAGCTGCATAAGCATTTTAGTAAGAAGCATGAAAATGAAATAAAAAAGAAGATGTAGAAAGGTTAGTATAGCGAAGTGTTAATATAAAAAGTACGAACGGTAATGTTTATTTTCACAATTAAAAAACTAGTGTTATAACAATAACAAATCAAAGAGCAGGTACGTATTTCAAAACGAATTATTAGACCTAAAGCAATTTATTCTTTATAAATGAATAAATAAATATAAGAATATTTAATATAAAAGGACATTAGAAATAAGCATAAGAAAAGGTAAAGTAATGACTGATAGAATTTATACACATTTATTCATTGAAATTATCTATTTAGTAAATATCATAATTGAAATTAGATAGATATTAAAGAAGTTCAGACTTATTCTTAAAGTATGTCAACTGTACTAAGAAAAAAAAGCAGTATTAAATTAAGCTTTTCTACTGCATAAAATAAAAAAGAAATTGGCTATTCGAATCTTTTTTTCTATAGAAAGAAAAGAAAAGTGATAAATGAGAAGTAATATTAGTAATTTGTTCATAAGCAGAAGTATCAGAAGCCCTTACATATATTCAAGAATTGGACTATTCCTCACAAAAAAAAGTAGTAACTTTCAGTTAATATTTTTTTCTTATGAGAAAATTGTAGAGAATTCCCTATCATATATATCAGAAAGCATAAAAAACTACAATTTTGAGTAAAGGTTCTTCAAAAATTGATGAAGATGATGAATTTTTGATGAAGAGGTTTGTAAAATTTTTTTTCCAGTGGATTGTAAAACTTGTGTTCAGCTTTGTCTAATTTTAGTTCAAAAAGGCGAATATCCAAGAGAGAGGAAGATTTTAAGACAGGTAAATTAAAGAATTCACCAAAAACTTCATAAATAATTCAACTTTCCTCAGAAAAATAAGTCATTCATTAGAAATGTCATAGCTTTTATACGGAATATTAAATATTAATATAAATCATGGTGCAAAATTATGAAGTTTTGCTACTGGCCAATGGTCAGTTGTAACAGAAGCAGTAAAATTTTAAAACACATGGCCACTTTTTAAAAATTGAAAACTATACACGATGAAAAAAAATTTGATATTAATAATGTAAGACACTTCTTTTGAAGTATATTTTATGGAAAATATTATAAGATTTATTTTTAAAATAAAGAAAAATTTTAAGATTCAATCATAAAATAATGTGATTTTTGTAATAATAAAAAAAATATTTATAATTTAATATATACAATGGATGCATCTTTAACGAAAAAAGTGACAATCACTGTCCACTGGCCATTTGTTATATTTAGTCACCTTGTGGCTGGCGGTAATCATTAATTTTTAACCTATATTGTATAATGTATGTTTAATATTCCAGAAATAAATAAATAATTATTTAACAAATATAAAATCTTACTTTTGAATTAGTGAAATTGGTATGACTTAAATTTAAATTGATAGAAGCAGGCATCTATTTTTAAAGGATTTAACATTAAAGCTAATAAATTGCTTGAACAATAATAAGTAATTAAGACTTTAGAGTGTAGTTTAAGCATTGTATGCAAAGGAAAAGCAGATCTTTTAAATGAATCTGTGACATTTGATTTATTAAGTACAAATGTGTACTTGCAGACCAATGGCAGTAAAACTTGAGGGAAATGTATAAAATTAAAAACAAATTACATACTTTAAGACAGGAATGTATTTTGCTCAATGTGCATGCAGATAAAATAAGCATTGTGTATTAATTATGTAATTAAACTTAATGGTATTTTATTTTATTAATGTTTTCATATACACAAATTTTAATTGCTTATAAATTTATTTTTAAAATATTTCACAAATAATACCAGTTTTTTTCCCTTAGTAAAGTGGAAAAACAGTATAAAAATTAAATTACTTGAATTGAATTTCTAGCAATGAGATATGAAATACCCAAAAAGCCTGTTTGTGTAATATTTTAGGACATACACTATTGTGGGTTAAAAATAATTACTTTACCTTGGAGCTTCTTCAATCACTTTCTGATTTCTTCGTTGAATGGAACATTCCCTCTCATTCAGATATACTGCATTTCCATATTTGTCACACAAAACCTAAATAAATAAATATTGATTAGTTTAAAAAAAAAACATCATATTCAGCAGAAACTATTACACTTTCCTGTATTCATAAACTAAAAAAAAAAAAAAAAAAATTACTAGGAACTACCAATTTAATATTAAAATACACATAGTACTCAAAAGGAATAATTTTAAAAAATGAGTTTCAAATTATTAATGAAATAATAGGAAGTATACTTATAAAAAAACATTATTTACTGCTGATTTTACACTATGAATAAAAATAGCATATTTCAGCTTTCTTTCATGACTGTAAATAATTTTTAATTTTCTTTGAAAAATATTATATTTATTTTTAAGGAAATAGCATTATTTTCTTGTTCATTTCAACAATTCAATTTCTAGATAATTAAACATTGCTACATATTTCTGATGAAAGAATTTTTTTTTCCTGATAATACTTAATTATTTTAATTTTTCTACAAAAATCTTTCAAATATATAATACAACAATAAAAACATTACTTGTATTTCAATATGCCTAGGATTGTCAACGAATTTTTCAACTAATAAGCGGTCATCTCCAAAACTTGATTTTGCTTCTTCTGTAGAAAACCTGAATCCCTCTCTAAAAAATTTGATTGGTTACAGTTAGAAGAAATGTTTGAAAATTTGTGACATTGCTCAGCAAAGAAAAAAAAAAGGTGAGAGAACAGTTACCATCATGGAAATAAAAATATAATTTTTGATAAAATTCCATTATTTTAAGTAAAATACAAAAAGAAATGCTATAATTACAGAGCTTCTTTATCATTCCAAGCAATTCTCATTCCTTTCCCACCACCACCAGCAGATGCTTTGATCATTACTGGATAGCCTGAAACATAAATTTGCAAAATATACAGTTTTGAACGCAGGATTAAAACGACTTTATTTATTTTTCCAAGTGTTATCAATTCAAAACAAAGCATAACAATAGAATATTTTAAAGAAGAAAATAAAAATAATATTGAGAGAGCAGGACAAAGGTCTAAAAATTGCTCTCTCTGTATCCCAAAGGTTTTGTAAAAAGTCCAGGAAAAGAGAAAAGAAATACATAATACAAAAACAAATACAAAAGTAAATTACATAAACTTGTCAGAAAAGGAAAACATTGTTGAAAAAACCAACTTAAAAATATAGTTTGCCTAAAATAAGAACTCCTCCAGACATTCGTCTGTACCTCTGGCAGTGACTATGGTAACAAGGTATGACTATTTCAAGTAGGGGTTAGGGGTCACTGCTTTGGAGTGGTTTCAGCTCGGGTCAGTGAGAGGGAATCTCTTTCTTAGGTCTATAGTGTCAGTCCTAGAGGGAAGCTACCTTCCCTAAAATGCACTATTCTTGTTTCCATAGCGCTAGACGGCCTGGTTTTGTGGCGGGAGGAGTTCTTAGCTGAGACAAAATATAGTTCTATTTCAGCCCAAAGCACACAACTTTCTGTAAATATTTAACCAAATTGAAATTTGAAAACAAACTACACCCACATTTAATGCACAGAAAGACAAAAAAATACTCATATATTTCGATAATCATGTTTATAAAAGTTTCGATTTATTTCTGGATTAAAGAAAACTTATTTATTCAGCATAACAAAATCTTTTGATCAAAAATACAAAAAGTTATCAAAGTCCAATGATATTTAAAGTGCTTCGCCATTGAATAAATTCAATTTATGCAGACAAGAAAAAAAAAGATGTTTAAAGAGAGTTTAATGAAACTAATGCATAAAACAACAAGCAATAAGTAAAATAAATATTCTTACAATTATTAATTCAAAAATCGTTTACCTATTTCTTGGGATATTTTGATGCATTCTTCTGGAGTCTGCAATAGATTAATAATTATTGATTTTTCTGTAAGCAAGATTTAATTATAAAATTTAATAAAATAATAATATATCATTATAAGCTTTGAAGTGAAAATATTACATTGAACATCATTCAATAAAGCTAATAAAATAAATTTTGAATAGTTACCTTTACAACACCATCGAAACCAGGAATAGTATTAACACGAGCTTTATTTGCTAATTTTTTACTTTCAATTTTATCTCCCATGGCTGATATAGATTTCGAATTAGGGCCAATGA
Organism: Parasteatoda lunata; assembly: GCA_949128135.1. NCBI lineage: Eukaryota > Metazoa > Arthropoda > Arachnida > Araneae > Theridiidae > Parasteatoda > Parasteatoda lunata. The sequence continues at coordinate 101,592,320 of OX421970.1, forward strand.
AAACAATACCTAACTTTTCCTGAAAGAATACAAAATAAAGGAAATAAAAGCTAAATAATCATTCTTTAGGAATTTTAAGAAATTATTTAAAGCATAAGAATGTACCAATTTTTTGGCAAAGTCCATATTTTCTGACAAGAAGCCATAACCTGGATGAACCTAGTAAATAAAATACACAACAAAGTCATTTCTCATAAAAATATATTGAAACTGGCAAAAAAATTATATGTTAACCTGGAAATACATTAAAAAGTTATTTTAAAACTAGAAAATATAAGGTGTCCTCTAAAAGGGTATGACAATAATAAGGAAATATTAAAGGGTGTTAAGAATACCCAGTTTTTAATATGAGCATTAACAAAGACAAGTTTACTTGATTGAAATTCCAAACTATCTCAATTGAATTATTAAATGCTGTTACTCTATTTATCTACAAGAAACCATTACATATAAACATGTTCTTTCATTTCAATTTCACTCTAACAAGTCAGGACAAAAGAAACCAACCTATTTGTTTAAGTTCAAGACAGTTGATCTGACATTTGAGTTATTTGTGCAAATTTATACCTTATTTTACATAAAAAAACTAATTAATGAATTTTTTTCATTAAATTTATTTATTTTAAATTAAAACAGAAAATCAAATGTATTTTGACAATTCTTTTCTGGACTTAGGATTCAAAAAAATAAATAAATAAAAATAAAAAAGCTGAGAGAGAGAGATTGTACTCTCATAAAAAAGGTATACAATATATATTTTTTATCACTTCTTTTAAGCCCCCCAAAAATAAAGTACTTTTTAAAAGACGTCTAGTCTTTTAAAAACTATTAAAAGTGTTTTTCCGGAAGATTTGATGAATAAAATCTGTTTTATGTCACCTATTTTTAGCTGCAATGTACCTTTGATTGTAACAAAGGTAAAATAATGCAGTTTGATACAGTTTCTCAAAAAATTTAAATTTTTCTAATTTTTCTCTCTTAAAAATAAAATTTTACAAAGTAAAATGAGTAAACTATAATCAATTCCATTTATCTTATTTATTTTCATGTATTTAAAATAATATATAAACCATTAATTTAAATTTATTTAGAAAACAAGATTTTAGGAAGAAAAAAAAAGATCAATATAAGTTTTAGTTTTACAAGTGCTTTGTTAAGGGAAAAAAACTTTAAAAATAAATGATAATTAGATACTGAATCAATGAAAATGCAAAAGATCAAACTGCAAGCTCGAAAAGAGTTTTATTCAAAAATAATTTTTAATAATAAAATTCATACCGCAAATTTTTAAAAAATTATCGCTCTATAATGGTCATACAGTCTAGATTTTACGAAATGAAAAAAGTTTAAACTCTTACAGCTTGAATCGAGCTTTCCTCTATCACTTTGAAAATGGCATCCATATTTAAGTAGCTTTTATTTGTGGGTGCAGGTCCTAAACAATAGGCTTCATCAGCCATTTTAACATGAAGCTTCAAGGAAATAAAAGAAATAAATATTATTAGACACAGTAAATTTACAAAAAATTTCAACATACAAACAAACATTTTTGTAAATAATAAATTTACTTAAATTCAAAGAATCCTATTTTATCTGGAACATAGGAAAAAAACACAAAAGAAATGGAAAAAACTAAAACTGACCAATACAATTTTTAACAATAACTAATAAGCAAATAGTTTAAATTGAATTTTTAAAAAAATAACTATTTTTATAATATTTATTTGAAGTTTATAAGGAATTTTAAAATCTACATAATCTATAACATTAATTTGTTTTGAATTGTAATTTATATTATCTTTATTTTCCTAAACAAATATGTACACTAATATTTGATGAATTACGTATGTGTACTTATATTATTTACAGTTTACTGAATATTCTGTTTAATAGTATAATGTCTAAAAAAAAAAAAATTAAATTACTTTTCTTAAAAAAAAAATTATTATTTTATAAGCATATTTCCATTTGGTTAATTTTTATTTCAATTTTTTAAGCCAATGTATATTATAGTAACTCTTGATGTTATAAATGATCTTAATTTTCATTTTTAAAGAAAACAGATTTATTTAACAATAAAATAAAAACTAGTTTTTTCCCTAAATTTATAATATTAATTAATTCTAAGTGATTTATTGTAAAGCATCAAAATATGAAAAAACCAAAGCAATAACTTTTATATTATTTGAAAACTCATAAGTTTTATTTTTTATATTGAAATTTAAAGTTCTGACATGATATTCAGCTCATATATTTAAAAAAAAAATTCACATTGTTTAAAAACTGTTTATAAAAATTTAAATATTTAAAAAAAATTTTAGTCATTGATTTGAAAATGGAAATTTAGTAATTTGTGAATCAAAACTTATGGTTAAAAACTCTGATAGGTTTATTTGATAAATTATAATTAATTTTTAATTTTATGATAAGGAATGTAAAAATACAATTTGTATTAAAAATATTTATAGATTGCATATTATTATGAAAAAATTGTTATCAGTTTTTATTCTTACCAGCATTAGGATATGAAAAGTAATATACTGCTTATATTTATGAATTCAAAGTGTGATTTGTAGTGTAATACAACAATATATGACTTGATTTTTATGTTTTGAAAGTTCTTTATACAACTATAAAAATAAGTTCTTTTATACTCCCTTATGCAAAACATAGAAAGAAATTACAGTTATTTGTATTACTTTAGAAATTTATTAATTTGATTTTTCATTCCAATTTTCACTTATTTAGGAATGATTTTTTAAATGACGTGCAAATAATACTTAATAAAAAACCAATATAATAATAAAAGGACATGCTTTCTTTTCCTTGCCTGTAGCCCTCTCACACACATCCCTTCTTGTCGCTCTAAAATGCTTTACTCTTGGTGCATAGTCTAATTCTAGATGATAAAAGAATGACTTTTCGTTTTAAAACATTGAACTGAAAAATTGTTCTTATCAACTTTATTGATACTTAAAGATTAAGCACTTTTAAAAACTTTGTACCAAAATTAACTACTTTTAAGGGCCCTTATAATAAAAGTTAAGCAGTTTTTAAGGATCCTGGGAACTCTGATAGACCATTTTATAAATGGCATCTTTAAATTGAGCAAGATATTATTAAAACTGTAAAAACAAAAGAAAAGACACTTTAATATTAAAATGGAAAGGCCAGGATATCCTGTTGATAGGGTGTTGGGCTCAAGTCCCAGAAGTCCTGAGTTCGATCACTGCCGGCCAAAGACTCCCAGTGTAGTAAATGGTAACCAGTGCACGTTAAATCTGTCGGGCCACAAAGTCCTCTATGTTCTCATAACAAATCCTACCTCTGGGGGTACGGAATTGGTGAATTCTCTGGTTCAGGTCAAAATTAGGATCTGTGAATGAATGAATGGATATGCCCCCTAAACAGGTTGTGAGGTGTGTGTGGCCGAAGTCTTATTATAGGCCATAGATGGCACCACTGAAAAACAAGAAACCTACCATTTGCCTTAAATTAGCTTCTTTGCACCAAACTGGTTTGCTGATATTAGCGAGTGGCATTAAAAACAACAACAACTTATTAAAATGGAAATCTTAAACATAAATACTTACAGCTGTTGAATCTACATCACTGTGAATTGCTACCGTTTTGATGCCCATTTTTCTACAGGTTTTAATAATTCTGCAAGCAATTTCACCTCGATTTGCAATAAGTATCTTATCAAATTTCTAAAAGAAGATCAAGATAATATAACAAATGTAATTGAAGTTTTAAAATGTTATAAGTTTCAGTAACTTTGACGATGAAAAAAAAGACAAGTATAATAAATCATCGATAATCCAGCATTAACGTGGCTTACAAAATAACAAATTACTGATTTTTCCAGATTGGGGAAAATATTAAAAAGAAAATATAAACCATATAAAATATGTAATAAAATTAAGAAATTATTATTAGCAAATAAATGATAGTACAAAAAAATCACAAAGTAAAAAATTATTATTCAGAAATATAAAACATAATATACAATAAAATAATTAAAATTTTTTAAAAAAATATTTACTTTTCTATGGATCTTCAAGAAAAAGTAAAATATTGCCTTCAGCTACAAAAATCAAGTTTATATTTATTTAATGTGACTTAACTTCAAACATGACCCTCAGATTTCCCATAGCAAATGCCCGATGCAACTTATATAAGATTTAAGGCAATAATGCTATTTGTCACATAAATTGAGTAACATTAAATAAATAAATAAAAACACATTAGTTTAAGTAAAATAATTTTAATAAGCTTAAAAAGTAAATAAAATGATGTTTCTGGGGTTTTGCATGAAAGAATAAGAAATAAAATATTGGGTGTAACTTATCAGAATTGAGTTTGATATATTCGAAACTAATTTTCAAGATATTATGTTCATTTTATATGTGTTGCAAGAATCTCTTAGTTTATTAGGTGTTAGTATTGTTATTCAAAATGTTAGTGGTTTATTCAGATTTATTATTTTTACTTGAAAACCGATTTTTTAACTTTTTTTAAGAATTTTAAAAGAAATTATTGCAACAGAATTTAAGATTAACTTTATATAAAATGAACATAAAACCTGGAAAATTAGCTGAGACTATATAAACTCAATTTTTATAAGTTATATAAATACAATATTTATTAATTTTTCATGCAGACCAATTAAAAAAAAGTTATCGCAAATTTTTTAAAGTAAATTTTTTTTTCATACTTTGTCTTTTTAAAATTCATTATGTCTGAAAAAAATTGCACCTCATTTTTCTCTTAGAAACATGTTGTTTTAAAAGTGAAAATATGTACAAAATAAACGCAAGTTTTCAAATAAACTTTAGAAATGCTAATTTGCTCACGTAAAAACAATCTGCATTCATGTTAATGACTGAACTTGAAAAAAATAATTAATCAGTTAAGAACATGAGGTAAAATCTTAAACAGAATTGTTTATAATTTTATTTATAACAATGGCTAATGTTAAACTAATGGGAAAAATTCATTTTTTAAACATTTTGAATGGATTAATTAAAATTTTTAAAAGATATTTTGGATCTGGGGCTATCATCAAATATGGTAAGCTAAAATAGCTTATCATATTTGATAACCAAATTTTAGAACTCTAGCATCAACAATTCTGGATTCTAAATAGTATTCTACTACAAGGAGAGATAAATAATTAATAAACACAAAAAATAATCTATATTTTATTAAAAATATCAGTTTTATTTGTTTCATGCCTTTTTGAATTTTAGCATTTAATAGACTGATAAGCACATACACGAGTTGATTGTCACTAATAAATTCTTAATTTTCTAAATCTTTTAAAAGCTGCTAGCCAAGGTTAATGCATTCACCAATCTTTGTATTTTTCATTGGTATTTTATCTGAAAAGAATAGTTTTTATACAGATAAAAAACTAAAAATTAATTTTCTGAAATGGAAATTTCACAGTAGTTGGAGGATATGAGGTAGTTTTAAAATTTAAACAATGAAATGAATAATTGTTTTATTTTTTACAAAACAATGCAATTTTTTTTCTATTTCCTTAATTTAGTCATCTGATACATCACATATAGATTTAATAACCAATAAAAATTATGTATATATAATACCTAGACACTTTTAAAAATTTATGATAAAAAATAAAATTTAAAAAAAATAATTAGAGCAAAAATTGGTTGATGAAGGTGATGCCTCAAACTATGGATAATAAACATGTTTTATTTCATATAAATTATTTTAACTGAACCTATTTATTTTATTTTTCCTCTTTATCTTTGATTCCATTAATCTTTCACTATATAAAAGTAATTCATAGTTAATGTTGCCACAAAAATGCACAGCATTCAGAAGAAAAAAAATTAAATAACAATAGCTGTAGTCTATATCACTTATTTCCTCAAACTACAACAGATTATAAATGGGTATAGTTGTAGAGGTGCTGTGGGAATAGCATAGTCCCACTTATTTTTCAAAGAAATTAAATTTTTTTAACATACATTTTAGAATTTTTTACTAATATTTTATTTTCTATTTATTAAATTTTTTTTTTCTTTAATGTGTTGTAATTTTTTTAAAAAACTTGTTTAAAAGTTTTAGTTCTATGAGCAGAATGATTACTTGCTATTATATTACAGGAATATTTTTTTACAAAACATCAAAATCAGAGCGGAAAAAAAAAGCCACATCTTTAATTATCCTTTTCGTTTCCAGAAGTAAAATTCAAAATAACAAGTTAACAAACATTCCACTACTATTTTTAAAAAAAATTTATTTAGGAATTTTAAACCAAATATTAAATGGAAACAGAAGTTTTTATATAGTTGTGTGTAATTTAAAAAAATTCCAAAATGTCGAAATTTTTAGCATTCACCAACTGAAAAAATTTACCACTACTACACAATTTATAAACCTGAAAAAAAAATTACTATTCACTTTGACCTAGACTTTTATAAATTTAAAACTTAATATAAAAAAATCTTTAATGATAAAACCAAAGCCAGAGAAAACAAAGAATTGAAAACGTGTATTCTATACATTTTAGAGAAAAGTTTTACTGTGAAATACAATACTGATTGTATAAAAGGAATAAATACTGCAGCATCTATTTTGCCCTTTTTTTCTTGAAAAAGCTATTTTCAACTTCATAATGTGTAACTCATTCTGTATTTCCAAACGCTTTTAAAAATGGAAAATACCTTTTTTAAAATGAAAATGTATGAAAAAAATTTTAAGATTAATCAAAACCTTGAGAAACAGCAGCTTTATCAATCCTCATCTGAATGAATAACATACTAAATTTATAAATTATTATATTTATAGACATGTAATACTTACACTTACTTTTTTTTGTACTTTTCTGTTAGCCAGGCTTAAGGAAATACAATTTTTTTATTTTACTTAACTAACTTGTAAACTTCCATTTTGTTTAGTTTTTAAAAAATAAAAAGTTGGCTGAGGTCTACAATTTATGATGACTTTTCGCTTGTGTGTAGCTACTGAAAAATACCTAATTTTTAAATCAATCCTCTGAAGCTGTCAAACTAAGAAATTAAGGGGATGAAAATTTGAGAAAAGGTTAGATACTGCGCTAGATGGTTTTTCTTAATGTTAGACAAGAAGTTTTCATTAATCTGTTTATCTTAAAATGGCAGAAGTTATTAATAAATTCATAGCTTAAAAAAATATTTACTTAAACAATAATAAATATTTAAAAGTAAAAGAATCTAATTTTATATATAAGTTTTCAATACATTTATCTAAAAATAATTCTTCATTTTTTTAAAAATTATAGTTGGACCTTATCTGTTTGAGAAGCTTATAAAATACCTATTACAATAGTACTTATATTAATGTACAAAGGACTGATTACTTTAATACCACAATATCAGCAGTAACTATTATCTTAATTAAATAAAGATGGCTGAGATCAATAATAGCTAAGCTGGTTTTAATATGGCACCCTGAAACTGATAAGTACTCTCTTAGGTAAGTAGAGAATTTTTTAAAATATACAATTAAATTAAAATTTATAAAACCCAGATGCCATTTCAGTCAATTTTTTAAATTTCTTTTCTACAAGACATTAAACCTAAATATTTTATTTCATAATCAATTAACTCAATAATTAAAATTCATAGCTAAAATAAACTTTAAAATTCATGAAAAATATTATGAAAGTAGCTTTTAATTAGTAAAATAAACTTAATTTGAGAACTGATATAAAATACTTTCATGAACATAGATCATATTGAATAGAAATTAGTACAACTTCAAAACATATGTAATAAAATATTTTATATATATTTCTTTATTTATTATAAGTACTTCAAAAATATCTCAACAAACCTCTTCATGATGATCAATTGGATCCAAAACGGGAAGTATGTACTTTTCATCAGAAAAATATCTAATCTGTACTCCTGATAAAGTATTCTGAAAAAAAATCAAGTAATTATCAATTCAAATTACAAGAGAAAAAAGGAAAAAAAAAACACATAGCACACGACAAATCATTTCAATTATAAACTTGATAAATCAATTAACACAAATTATCTCTGAAGATTTCGACTTCGACGTATATAACGATCCAAGGTAAAAGTAATTAAGAAAATTCTGAGATTATTTATTAAAAATACATTCTTTGTTTTTATTGTCAATCATGAAAGAAATTTACCGATTCTAAAGATAATTTCAATTTTAATCAAAAATCAGATAATATATACATTTATATAGATGTCTATCAGCAATAATTTTTAAAATATGCAAAAAGTTTATACTAACTTTTGAAAACAAAAATCCACTTTTTTTGCAATATCGCGATTTTGACAAAATTAAAAGTTTGTTGGGAAAATTAGTTCGTAAAAATAATAGACAAGATGAAGCCATATTATTAATTAAAAATAGATACTAATTAACTATCAATCCTTGCTGTTACATTCAATAACCGCTTGCTTTATCCGAAAATTCGTTTTGTTGCTTTGCACATTGCTGTTTTGTTCGTCTGCTCCTCAACATACTATAGCAGAAAAAAATCGAATTATCGCCAATGTTGTTGATGTTTAATATTACATAAGTAACGAAATCTTTTGTTTTTATTCATTTAATCTTTGAAGGAAACTAAATTTTATCTGGTCAACTTCATTAGAGAAATGGAATATTATTTTTATAATAAAAAGTTAATTTTCGATCTAAAAAATAAAATAATTTTTTTGAAAAAGTTTGGCGACAACTCGCAAAGAAAGCGATTTATTTTCATGTTTGATAGCCCTGCGAGATTAGCAACTCATACGACTACTGAGTCACTAGCCGGTCAACATAGGCACGTAAACCTTGCCTTTCCTTTGTATTATAGATGAACGTTTTTACAAATAATGTTACATTTTTGCATAGTAAATATAGATGGTAAGAGAATTTTAATTCAATCCAAGCTTCAATGTTTTTAGAACTCCCTTTTTTCCATCCGAACTATGTTTGTGTTTTCTCACAAATAAAGTTTGACGTTTCAAGCAAGTCCGTCAGAGAGTTGGCAATTGTATGAAATAGTTATACTCTCTAACTTTATGAAAATTTTCGAATGTTACTTGACTTTTATACACTAATTATTTCATAATATTAATAATTTGAGTTTTATTAAAAATATTTTAACCTTTAAAATATACCTTTCCTTTTTTTTTTTTCAGTCTGATACATATTCAAAGGGGAAATCGGACCCATCGGTAGGCTTAAGCAAACAGAAACAATACGTAAAATGTAAACAAATCTGATTTTCCTTTAAAATTAATTTCTATTGATTGAATTAAGTTTCTTAAGTGAAGATATTACTTTTAAACTTTAATGTTCGGATAAATTAAATTTATGCTATATTTATTTTGTTTAAAAATAGGAGCACTGCATTAATATTGTGTAATTTATCTTTTATTTTTTGATGAGCTGTAGGGAAGAGATATGAATATTTTTATCTCTTGCTTTTAGTTTCAGTATCTTCCAATTTTAAACTGAAAATTAAAGAATACTTTTATAGTCTTGTTTAACGTTAGTTGTTTATATGTGATATTAAAACTTACGCCCTCAACTTCCGATTGAAGTGTAAACGTGTATTTAATGTTTCATTTAATATTAGTTAATGCTCTTTACTCGAAAATTAAATAATTCTGTTTCTCAACGATTTTAATTTCTCCTTAAAATATCATAGTAGATTATGTTGTAAGTAAACTCATTTTTTGTAGTACTATTCTTTCACAATGGTTTTAATATTGTCTTTAAATTTTTATTTCAATTTTAGAGCACAAAGTAAATACTTAATCAGATATATAATGATATGAAAATTTTGTTACAAATTTTTGTTACTTTCATTTATATGCGTGTTTCTCAGGTCATTGTTAAAAATTTCTTTATCCTTGTTTTATAATAGTTTGTTTTTGTAAAGTTTGGAGATAAATGTTTTAAAAATCAATTTATTTTACATTTGATTATAAATAGTATATTTGATTGTACATAGTTCAATTTTTGCTTAAGCCTTTTAAATTTTATTTTACAAAATCATGTTAATCCATAATTTCATGATATGAAATACTGAATCATTATACATAACTGAGTTGTGTTATGTTCAGAATAATTTTACTTCTTTAAACTCATAAATAAAAATCTAGGTTTAAATTTTGTTACATAATGATTTTGATTTAAATTTCAATGCTTTATCAAATAAAATGCACTTGTTTTTATTTATATATTTCTATCTATCATTTGTTAGTAAACTTTATATATTTATATGCTTATAAATATTTATCATGTTGTCAAATGTTATCAGTTATCATTTGATTTGAGTTTTTAGATATTTTAATTTTTTTTTAGTAAATACCGATGTTAATCTAAGAAAATACAAAGACTGGCTAGTTTTTAAAGCGGTGTGTAAAGTATCAGTGGATTAAACATGACCATTGTCATGCGTGGTGGACAGGTTGGTGGTGGCGGGGATTCACCACAGGAAAATATTCCAATGCAGTCAAGAACTAACCCAGTACCTAGTCCAAATACTGTAAGTAAAGTTCCTTAACATTCAAAATCATAATTATCAATAATAAGTTTTGCGTTTTATGTGCTTAGTCATTTTTTACTAGCTTTTAAATTAAAGTTTAATGTAGTAGTAAACATTGAAAAACAAGTTTCAAAAAAAGTTAAATTGGCAATGGTTAGTTTGAAAAACTCTTTTGACTTCATCTTTTAAGAGCTAATTGTGCTCCGGAAAAAAATCTGGATTTCCGGATTTTTCGCTAATCCGGAAGTTTCCGGAGATCGAAGGTTCATATGTTTAAAAAAATCATTGATCACAAAAGTTTTCAGAAATCAATTTTTCAAAAGTGGAATTTAAAAAAACACAGTTTATTTTATTTGTTTGTAAGGAGAGCTACTTTATAAGCTTATATTCAAGATTAATATTCATTTTTTATCAATAGATAGTTATTAAAATTATAAACTCAAGAAAGACATATTTGTAAATTTCAATTACTTCTCCAGGTCATCATAGGTATGTATAAAATGTTAAATATATTTTAAGTAAACTAAGAAATATTGAGAAAAAAAAACAAAAAACCTTGTTTAAATTTTTTCTAATTTTTCGAATTAAACTTTTATTTATTATTTTTTTTCTTTTTACTCAAAAAATTTTCCAGTATTTTGACTTGGGCTCACAATCACCCCTGTCTTTAAGATTGCATTTATTTTATGTTTTATCATTATAATTAAATAATGACATAACATATATCATTTAGCATTATAATATAATTTATCATTGTCATTATAAATCAATTATGTAATCCCTACTTGAATTTATTTCTGATAAAAATTTTATTGTTCATGCAACTAAGATGCAGCTTTTATTAATTATATTATGAATGTGCATTTTGTTAAGCATATTCTAGTTTTAAAGTGTAAAACTTATTTCAGTAATTTGATTTTCTAAAATGTATAAATGTTACAAAGAACTTATCATCACTTAGTAATTATAAATATTTTGATATTTATATTGCTGTACAAGTAAATTATTAATAATAAATATTATTTATAAGTTGGTATATTTCTAATTAATAGCATGATTTAGATGCTTTATGCTAATCTCTATTTATTACATTAACCCTTAATCCAAATTTTTTTTTATTTTTTTTAAATACTAAAATTTTTTTTAGTCTTCATTAGCATTTGTACCTAAAAAATAAGTCTTGTAAAAGCTAACATAATTGGATGATTGCTATGCAAGGCAGTGCATAGATTTAATCTGTAAAATAAGTTGAATAGTTTATTTTTTTAATGCTAAACTAAAGCAATTAAATATTTAGTTTATAAAATTAATATTTTTGACATATTTTAATTGTTATTAAAACTTCAAACGTAGGATGCTTTAAATTTTTTAGCATTATTATAAATAAAAGTTTTTATTTACTTTTTAAGTTTTTTTTAATAAGTGATTAAGAGTTCAGAAAATAGTTATAATTTTGCAACGTATTTTAATGGTTTTTTATGCGATAGGCAACAGATTTTAAAAAGTCCAGGCATTGTGAATATTTCTTTAAGAGTTAAGAATAAATGGTATGTTGAAAAATATTAAGAATCTCAGTGTTTGCAATAAAATTTTAGGTTGCTTCATCCTTAGCTTTTGTGAACCCCTGATCTTAAGTTGTTCTCATATGCTTTCGATAAAGGATATTTATTTTTTCAACACATTGAATGTATAGAATAGATATTAAATTGTCCTATGATTTCTAATTTCTAGTTATGATTTGAAAAAAAGTTTTATATTGCCAGTTTATTATTTATTTTATAGTTTGTTTCTTTAATGTAAAAATGTTTCAGATTTTCTTTTTCTATGCACTGTTTTATTTCTTAAAATTTATATGTTTTTATGTAGTTGTTAGAAAGTATAGTGACTTAATTTTTCATTAGTTAGAAATTGCAACATTTTCAAACTGAAAGAAAGTATTTCTGAACTACTAGCAGATATTTTTAAAGATACTATGCTTCAAAGGCTTAAACTATAGGTAGAAAATAAGTCAAATAAAAATACTCATTCAAGTAAGGCATGTTAAAATTACATATTAGATTATTTTAAAATTTAATGGCATTTATCATTATACGGTTATGAATTGAACTTTAATGATGTTATAACTTGACTCATTAAGGAAAAATGTTTCTTAAGAAAACGCCCAGTTAATTTTATATTTTAAAACAAATAATCTATATTTTTTTTCGCAAGTCACATTGATTTTTTTAGAATGTAACTAAAAGACTATTTCTATAATATAATTAAATACACTTATAAAGATTTCCCTGATTTTGTTCATCTTTAACTTAAAATATTTTTTTTAAAAAATTGCTTTTTAATTTCTTATGATTTTGCTCCTCAATTCTTAAGAAATCTTTATAGTTTTAATTATGGAAATATTTTCGTATCAATATTTTCGTAAAATATTTTCAAAGGGTATGCTCATAGTCACCCTCAAACAAACCTCTATATTGAAAAAAAAAATTGCAAATTTAAAATTTATTTGGTGCCTTAGAGATTGTAATTAGCCCAACATATTCCCATAATTAGGGCGTAAAAAATCGTTAACTCTTCTTGCATGAATTATGTCACATATATTTAAATGTTTATAGAGAATTCGTTGGACTGTGATAACCCTGATAATTAACAAAATGCTAAAAAGCCCAGCAGATGCCTTCAAATATATTATGTACAGTACGACCTCGAAAATCCGGACTTCTGAAATCTGGAAATCTCTAAAATCCGAACTTATACGTCCAGTTCGTCAGAAAAAGTTTTCAAAAGAAAATAATAAAAAAAAAATTGCTTAAAATAAAAATTTTAATGCAAGAGCGCAAAACCACAACTCTTCTCTAACAATGAAGCAGTAGATGAAGATGTTGGGGTACGGTTCTTGACCAAGAACATTGAGAATCCAATCAGGCGATATGTCTTGATGTCTAGTCCTCTATTGTGTGTTTTTATTACTTTTGGAAAGTTACGGTGTGGGTTAAATTTTACTAAACAATTTTGAGAAGTCCTAAAAACTTTTACTCAGTAAGGTACTTTTGTTCCATTGATATATCATTTGCTGACTAGTTCTGAAGTTAACAGTTTGTGTGCGTTTTATAATTACAAGTATTGGTTTGATGAGAGTTAAATAGTGGATAAAAGAGTCAGAATTCTAACCCCATTGAAATGTTTTAAAGGTTAAAACTTATCCCCAAAATTTAAAAAGTTTTTCTTAAACTTGAAAAATGCAGAGGAAAATATGATTCTTTCCCCTAATAATATTGTTGCTGCCTAGATTTTGGCACTTGGTACTTTTATTAGAAATATCAGTGTAACCCTTAGGCTAAGAAGATGGGAAACTGCTCTACATAATCACTTAAATACCTTTTTAAATTTTTTTTTTATAGATGAAATTATGCTGTGCACAATTGTTACGATTTTATAACTTGATTAGAAATAAGACTAAGAAATAATCTTATTAAGTTAAATGGTAAAACATAATTTAGCTAATTTTAAAAAAGATGATTATTTATATTAAAGGTTTCTACTGATTATTCAGTTTTTACTAGTAAACTGAAATGCTTAGTTTTACAAATTTCAAAGTAACATGTATTTTTCAGCTAAATGAAAGTGATGGTAGTGGGGACCAAGATGAAAGCAATGAACTGCCCGAAGGACAAGAGCCAGAATTTCCTCTGGCTGAATTAGCTCGCTTAGATGAAATGATAAATAGACCAAGATGGGTTGTCCCCGTTTTACCAAAAGGAGAACTTGAAGTTCTTTTAGATGCAGCTATCAGTTTATGTAAATTAGGTGAGATTCATTTTCTTCTCTTATGTTTCATTCTGCACCCTGTGGCAGAATTTTTTCGGGTTTTCTGCGACATACCTCTCTAACACTAATATCTTTCAGCAATATACTTAATATTCCCCCCAGGTGTTAATGTTTGATTCTCTTTTTACTTTTTTAAAAATTGAAGAGTAGATGTATTTTTATAATGTTTTGAAATATTTTGTGGTCTAAATATTTGTATGCTAATCGCATGAATGAAAATTAGACATCAACTGAGACCAATGCAGTAATTTGTTTTTTAAGTTACTTTTTACCCCTGAAGTTAAACTGAAACATTTTTATTTGCTGTTATATAATATAGAGGTGAACCCTGGCTAAGGGAAGAATGTCTTGGCATAGGCTTGTTGAGAAGGCCAAGGCCCATCCTGGGCTGTCGTGCCAATGAGAAAAATAATAATAATATCGAGATATTTATTTACTAGTTTATTTTTATGTGTGTGATTGCTTCTGTTTTTTTTTTTTTTTTTTTTTTTTTTTTTTTTTTTTTTTTTTTTTTTTTTTACTAATCAAATCAAGAAACTTGCATTTAATATTTTTGTGCAATTAAAATTAAAGATGTAGTTAAGTTGAGATTATGTATTTAAGTTTAAATTCTGTTGAAAATAAACTAAATTTCACTTTTTAGGTGTAGATACTCGTAGTGAAGCTTGTCAAAGGTTTTTCAGAGATGGGCTTACAATATCATTTACAAAAATACTCACAGATGAAGCAGTTAGTGGTTGGAAATTCGAAATTCATGTAAGTCATAATTAGTTGTCTCTCATATCCGTTAGCTTGTACTATCTAATTTTTTTCTATCAATACTAATACAATTTGGTATATTCTTGCATCAATACATTTACGACAAATAATATTCCAGTTAAAAATATCTATATTCTATTGAAAATTTTATGAATACAATGCTCTTAGTTTAAGGTAAGGTAAGCAGTTAAGTTTGCTTTAAGGTCATGGTCACTTAAAGTGGGCATTATGATTGACCACAGACATTCTATTATTTCTGTTATTAAAGCTGCTTAAAGTGCTAAAAACTAATATTTTCTGAAAAGTTGGCTGAGAGTTATTAACCAAAAAAAAAAAAAGAAAACTATTGCTGAAGTCCGTGGTTAATTATTTCGGTTAATTTTGTATTATTGATGAATTACTTATGCTAGATTAAATATAAAGTTTATTTGTAAGTACTATGTGAAATAAATCTAATTTGATGATAACTGAGAAAAATGTCATTGAATTAACCTTGCATGAATAGAATTTGCATTCTTTTTTGCTTTATTTTATTACTTCACTACATTTCATTTCATTCAAATGTGTAAAAGTATCTGATTTTACTTAAAAATCAAATCTATGAAAAGTTAAGAAGAAAATTTCCATGATAATCTGAAATCTTGCCTGTGTTGGATAATTTTCTTTTAAATTGATAAGTGTATTTAAATTTGTAAAGAAAAAAAAAATATTCGCCTTAATCAGTTTACAAATCTAGTTCTAGAAAAGGTGTGTCTAAAGTTAGCATCAATAGAAATGGTTATTTCTTTGTAATTTGTATAATAATTACCTGCAAAAAATATCGTTTTTAAGTCAGTTAGTTTAATCTTGAATGATTCATGAGTAAGTTACTAAATGAAAATCATATAAAGTTATTTCTGTGAATAAATAAAACATATTCCACTCTCCCATTCAGTTCTCAATCTGTAACCTGATAAAACTTTTAGTTTGATCTGTTTACATAGCTCTGGAATAAATTGAATTGCATTCATTTGTCTATTTTTTTAAAGAACAAATGCCCAGTGCCCTAACTTTGAGAAACCTTCAAACCACAGTTACCTATTTTTTTTTTTTTTTTAATTTTTGAATAAATTTAAAACTTTCAATCAATAATTTTGAAAGAATATACTTAAAAAACTTTTTTTTTCTTTAAAAAAAGTTTGTATGAAATACACGTTCGAAAAGTACTGCAAGTAAGCTTGTCTCAAGATCTGTTAATCAGTACCTGATCACATTCTACTATATAAGAAACACTTGCCTATAAGTCAAAATAAAGCTCTTTAGAGTGAAGACATGTAAATGAAACTTTATGCGAGATATAAATTAAAATCTTACGAAGATATGATTCATTATAGAGATGAATTTCACCTAAGGTGGATTTGAAATCATAAAAATGATTATTTTGAACCTATGAAACTTATTATAGGTTCATAACAATCTCTTGAGTAGAATAATTTCTATTTGAAGCATTTTACAGTTTTGATAAATAGATTGACAGCACTGGTGAATAAATTGGTTTTGATGGTTCTATTCTACTTGTTTAGATTTTGTTTACTTATTTTTTTCCCTTTAACTTCTAATGTGTTATCTCTAAGTCATTATAATTATTTTGGCAAGAATACCAATATATGTATCAAGGGTTGTGATTACATAACACCCTGTGAAGTAAAAACGGCATTATATTCTGTTATTGAAGGTGATTAGCATAATAAGCTTGATGCAGACGCATCCCTATAAAAATGTCTACACTCCCCTATGTTAATTATTTTTTTTTCAATATTTGCTTCCTTTAATTAATTTAATCTGTTTTATGAAAATAAATAATCAATTGTTATTTCAGAGGTGCATAATGAAAAACTGTGAACATTTAGTAGAGATTTGTGTTTTAAAACTTAAACAAGACTGTCTCCCTCTGCTTGAGTTACTAGCTATGGTGCTCAATCCGAATAGCAAGTATGTATTTTTGAGAATCATTTTCACTTTTTACATATTTTACTTTTTGCTCATATTTATTTTCTTATTTATATAAAGGTTTCACACATTTAATGGCACAAGACCTTCTGAAACAGTTCCTACTGGCTCTCAAATTCCAGATGATGAAGTATTTGCAAGGCCGGCAGATTTGAGAACGCCTAAAGTATAAATTATTTTTTTTCATATTATATATATTTGTTACTGGCATATTAATTTTTTAATCATGTGCTATTTAATTGTTATCTAATTTGCTAATTAATTAGCTGTTATAGTTCTATGTATTTACTATGTATGAAATTAAAATAGGAACATCTTAATAACTATTCTAATAATCAGATTTCCCCCCTCTAAAATGCAGACTGTGTGCTTTGATTGTGTATAAATTGTTTCATTAACATTGCATATATTTGTCACTGGCATATTAATTTTATAATCATGTGCTATTTAATATTTTTTTCTAATTAGCTGTTACTGTTAAGTATTTACTGTGCACAAAATTAAAATAGAACTAACTTCAATCAGATTTTTCAGTCAATGTAATTGGAAAAGCTAACCGATATGCTAATTTGTGCACATGATATTTTAGTTACCAAGTCTGACATAAAATTCTTACTTCTTAACAATCATCTTAATATAGTGTGTGACATAACTTTCTTAAAATATTGCTAGAATATCATTCTTACCTTAAAACATTTTGATCATTTAATTAAAATAGTTATTTTGTATTTTAATAGTGATGAGGTTTATGGTTGTGAGCCTTTAGCATTTTGTCAATTATACATAAAAATTTGTCAATAGTTCTGTTATTATATTTCTTTACTCTCCACTTTTATGTACTATTTGTTGAAACCTTTATTCATATTTCAAGGGATTATAAAATGATTTGTAAAAATTTTATTATAAATTTAAAGTTCATCTATATTTATACAAATAAACAGCTTAAGTATAGTAATACTAGTTAATCAATTTATAAACAATAAATATTTTTATTTACATTTTATCATATTTCTACTGAATGATTTAAAACATGGAAACAGTAGCAGCAGTAAATTAATATTAAAATAGTTTTTTTTCGTACAAAGTGACAATCTAAAGTACACTTCTTATTTTTAAAAGGCAATTAATTGAATATAAAAGTAAAGTAAAAATTATCACATTTTTAGGAAGGGGTAAAATTATGCCAATGGATTTAAATTATATTAATCAGGATGCATAATGTTTTTAAAAAGTGCTTAAAGGTGCTTATTTTCTATTTTTGTTTTTTGAAAGCACTTAAAGGTCCTTTTTTCCATTGGATGTTTTTAAAAAGTGCTTAATTTCCCCTTTTTCAAAATGAGATTTTTCCTTTACCATGTTGGTTTTCGCTACGAATTATGCAAAAAGACACAATTCACATTGTTCTATTCAACGTTTTCACAATTAATTCAACCCCAATCTATTTCGGCGTATTGTCAGTCCGTAGCGTATGAAAACGCCATTCGTTTTACATGATTCAAAATTTCATGATTTTTTACAATTGTCAAAAACAATGGCAATTTTTTTTTTTTTTTTTTTTTGACATGACGGTTAAAACCAAATAAAACAGTCAATTGTCAAAAACTTTCCAACCCTGCCTAATAATGATATTTTTTAGTGCTTAAAGGGTGCTTATTTTTGCTTAATAATTTGGCTACACACCCTGTTAATGAAATACTTAATCATTATAATGATTGCAAATGAATGGAGATAATGTTGAAACATTGTTTAAATGTAAATAGCTTATAGCTTGTGATTTATTTTATTTATTTATTTTTGTTATTAAAATTAGTTCAATGTAAAAAAAATAATATTTCTTGTATTTGTAAATCACTGTTATTTTGTTAGTAGTTAAATCAGTTTAATATAATAGACTACATGTCTCTTGTATGATAGTATAATTATTATTTTTTTTTTTAAAAATAGGGTTGGCTGGTAGATCTGATCAATAGATTCGGTACTCTTGGTGGTTTCGACCTTCTGTTGGAGCGATTTCAAAGCCATGTTGCCATTTCTGTTCCTGTCATTGCTGCACTTATTAGGTACTATTCAAAGCATTCGTTATGATTATCATAAGTCTTTTTCCCAGCACTATTTCTCATTACAACTTTTTTTCAGACCCTTTGGAATGTGCCATGATTTACTCACAGTGCATACTGTAGAAAAATATTTTATGCCTATTGTTGAAATAGTGCCATCTTTTTTGGATAATCTCACTGATGATGAACTGAAGAAAGAGGCCAAAAATGAAACAAAAAATGATGCTCTTTCTGGAATAGTGAAAGCATTGAAGTGCTTAGCTGCAAAAGTTCCCAATCAAGAAAATACTGTGAAGAGCTTAGAAACTTTTAGATTAAAAATGATATTAAGGTAAACTAATTTTTTTTCCTTTCCAATTTTATAAGAACAACGTAAGGGATGCCGCTGTTTTGGGTGTTCATATTGCATTACATTTTGTCCAACTGCGTAAATACTATAAGGCTTAGTGAAAAGGGATTAAGATAGAATAAAAAATTAGCATTTGATCATTAGTTCGAGAATTATTAATTGTTAAACTTAATAGAAAAAATTACCATATTGGAACTGATTTTTCTTGTTATTGATTTGCCATTATTAAGTCACCCATGCCAATCCAATCTCAAGTAGTTCTTTCCGTTTGATCTTTAATGAATAAGGAGCAATCAAGGGGTTTCTGAGAAAAAGGGACTGAGGACGAAGCCTTCTGGTGTTAAAACAAAATTATTCTTATACATTTAGTAATGGGTTATCATAATCAGTTTTCCCTAATTTTGAATAAAGAATATTTTTATGTGTGTTGCTGTAGCACTAACTCCAAAAAATATATAAGTCACTGGTTTTGTGAAAAGAAAAATTTTAAGATTTAGTAACAAAAGTTTTTATGTTCTGATTTTTTTGTTTCTTTTTGATTTGAGGTGTGGTTAAGATAACAATGGATTTCTTGTTGTCGTCTCTATTTTCCTGATAAAAATATCTTGTCTTTATTTATCCTGATTTTCAACTTTTTATCCCAATATTCCTGTTTTTTTTTGTGTGTGTGTGTTTGTGTGCCCAGAACACTCTATTTTCTTTAAATACTAGTGCAGATTTTACAATGATCAATTTGAAGTATGGGAAGATTTGAATTTTTAATCAAACATCTCTTAATATGCACAACTAAAGCTTATAGCCTTACCTGCAGAATTCATGTCCTAAATTTTAGGAATTCAATTATTTTATGAAAATAAACTCAATATTACATTATAAAATTTTTATGGTGTTGAATTCAAGGGTCATAGCTTATTTATTATTTTCAGTAAATCTAGTATTGTCCTAATTAAAAGTAAAAGTTTATCACAGAGATAGAAGTCTCTATTTAATGACTATGTGTGACTTAATTTTGAGATGAAGGATAAAACTACTATAAATTTATTTCTATATTTTCTAATTATTGTGATTATTTTGGGGTAATTAACCTAATTGTTTTATTTATTATTTTTTTATATATTTCCAATGAGCTGCACAATCAGTCTACCCGATGAGCAGACCTAGTGGGTTCTCCAGAAGTGGTATCCAATCTTTCAGGACCACCACAATGGGTGGGATACCTTAGCCTAATTGTCAGTGATGCTAAATAACCTATTTTCTCCAAGATGTCACAAATTTAAACCATGTGTTTCATTTTGTATTTGTAAATATCTAAGTAATTAGTCTAATTCACAGAGCTAAATAACAAGTTTTTACCAAGATTGAGGTCTTAAATATTTACGTTTTCTTTATGAAATAAGTAACAAAACTGACAAGTTTAATTTCAATATTTTATAATTATCGTATACTTTGTTATAATTTTGCCTAATTTACAGTAAAGTTAAACACGTTTTTACCAATAGTATGATAGTAGTTTTCTATTTTTAATATTTTTATTGGTAATTAAGAGTTTATAGGCTTAAATGTAATAAAGCAGTCTTATTTGACAATTTTGATCAAGCCCTGGTCTCATGTATGTACTATTGTATATACATTTGTAATTTTTTTTCTATAAAGCTATAAATATTAAACTCAAACATCTTTTTGATTAATGGGATTTAGTTTTAATATGTTCCCATTAAATATTTTGCATTTAACTTTAAAAAAAAAAAAAAAAGGATTCATCAAATTAATGCTTAAAGAATGATTTTATTTTAATTTAATCTTCACATTTTCTTGCAGGCTTTTACAAATTTCATCTTTCAATGGAAAAATGAATGCCTTAAATGAAGTTAATAAAGTTATTGCTAGTGTTTCATATTATACTCATAGACATGGCCATGTTAACCCAGAGGAAGAGGATTGGCTGACAGCTGAAAGAGTAGCAGTAAGTACTTTTTATTTTTTTCATAGATCAACTAGAACAGCTAATTTCAAAAGCTCAAGAAAGATTTTTTTTTTTTACCAAGTGCAGCAACTAGATGCAGTATTGCAGCATTCATTTTGTTTGCCAAGATGCTTTTACGTGAATTTTAAAAAAGTAAATTTTTTGGTTCTACAATGTAGGAAATAAAAAAATCTTACACCTTGTATAGCTTTAATCTACTTATCAGATTTTTAAGTTGTATGAGGCAAAAATTATGGTTTGAAAAACCCATCTAAGATAGGTTAATTCATTTGTGCAATCAGTATTTTTTGTTCACTAACTACGTAATTGTTCTTATTTCTTTTTACAAATAAAAGTTTAAATTTGCTGTTGAATTGTAATAATATTTTATATTTATAAAAAGATCAAAGAACTATAATGGTTTGAAATTAGCAGTGAGTTGAAATTGAACAAATTGAAAATGAATGTAATACGGAACTTCATTAGGTGACATCTTACATGCATTCATTTGGAAGCTTTTCTATGAATAACTTTAATCCTGGATAACTAAACATTTGTCTAATTAACTATCAACCCCACCTCCCATTTTTCAAATTCAAGATGTTCCCTCACTTACAATACCTTGATAACTAGTAAAATGAGTTACCCAACGGAAATAAGCATGCTCTTTTCAAGATTTGCTGTAATTGTCTCATCTAACAGTCTAGTTTCATCAAAATAAGCATTAAGATATTTTGAGCCCACAAGAAGACACAACTAAAAGTATGGTAAGCAAACGCAGAATTTTATTACTTTCATTGAACTGCCTAGTAATTTGGAACCGAACCCAGAAAGAAACAAGGCAACTCCTGGATCAAGTAATGGGAGACATTTGCCTATGTGGTGGACTTTTTGATGGAACTAACCAGTGTTTGCGTTGGATAGAGAGGAAAACCTCCCTCCGTTAATCTTAAGACGGCAAGGAGACACTAACCCTTGATTTGTCTACCACTGAGGATATTTTACGTCAGCACTGTGTGGGATTCGTATCGACCAGCCTTAGCTGGGATTCAAACTAAGTTCACCTCATACTCTAACCCCAGAGTCCCCACTTCTACTTTCTGTCCATTTAAGAAACACAGAAGGATAAAATACATAACAACAGGGTGGTTTGTTGAGAGCACATTTTTAACATCTGTCAAGTGTGCAAAAAATAATTTTTTCTATGTTCCTATTTTTTAACTATAATACTCTTTATATGTTATGCAAATTTGTTTAAAATGAATGAAGGAAACATAAAAATTTATTGTTTATTTTTAATTTGTAATCTATTATTTGAATGGTTAGTTGCAAATTAACAGTGATTTAAGTTTAGTTATCTAGGATTATCAAAACAAAAAATTTTTGGTATTTAAGTGCTTTCACAAATTTGACTTTCTTTCATTGATTTTTCTATTAAAACTTCATACTGTGACTTTTTCCCCAGATTTTTATTTAAGATTTGATTAAATACTTATGTTCTTAATACTTATATATTTTTTTTTTTTTTTAATTAAGGAATGGATAAAAGAAAACAAAGTTCTTCAGATTGTACTTAGAGACAGTTTACATCAGCCACAGGTAAAAAAAAAAAATGCCTTTAAATGTTATTTTGAATAATTAATTTTAAATTTTTTACCATAAATCTTCGCATGTTGTGTATAACAGGGTGCCTAGTGTTTTTAAAAAGTGCTTATTTTTGATTTGCGTTTTTTAAAAGGTGCTTTTTTTTCTGGGTTTGTAAAAAGGGCTTACTCTTCTATCTTTTAGAAAGAGATTTTTTCTTTGTTACGTCAATTTTCATTATAAATAACAAAAAATGCATGATTTTCACTGCAATATTAATTTGCAACTATTTATTTTATCATGATTATGTAAAGTTTTTGAATTTTATTGATTTTATGTTTATAAATTAAGAACTTCAATCGATAGAAAAAATAAGTTTTATTATTGCTCACATTCTAATTATGAATTTTTTTTTTTTTTTGAAAAGTGATTAAATATATTTTCTGAGTGCTTAAAAATTACTTAAAAGTTGCTTATTTTTTGTTAAAAAATCTGGCTACGCACCCTGTTTAATTTAATGCAGTGTTATAATTGTTTATTTTTCCATCCAAATTTCCTGAATTTTAAAATAAAGTATTTTATGGAGCAATACAAAGTAAACAAAGTTTATTCTGTAAAGTAGATATCAAAATATTTGTAGGGATCTGAATGAGATACATCCCGCCTCTCCTAAAAATTGAATACCAGGAATAACTTTATCTAATAATCCAGTTTTCCATTATTAGCCCACAATCTTAATGATTTTAAGATCTGGTCTCAAATAGTGCATATAATATTTTAAGGTAGAAAATCTGACACAAAAAGGCTGCAAACTTTAAAATATGGTTCCAATGATTTTGTTACCAAAAAAGTTTGATCCCCTACCTCTAATCCTTTGGCTCAATCCCTTTTATATATTTTTTTCTGATGCTCTAATTACTAGCAAAAATATATTTGGTATTTTTTAATTATGTAAAACATTCTATGAGTTATTGAAAAAAATCTGTTCTATGATCGGAATTATATTTGAATTAAAATATAAAATCCAAAAAAGTAGTAGTTTGAATTTTTTTTCATTCCCATTCAATAATTTATCAATAATTGATTTTGTAAATTAAACAGTTTTTAATGATGATTAACTATTTCTCTCAGATCTAAATGAGTGCAAATATGAAAAATTATTGTTTTGAAGTGAGGCCTGTTTGTAAGATTTTATCTTTAACACAGAACATGACCATAAATTATGTATATATTTTTATTTTTAAACTTATTTAATATATTTATATATTATGTAAAATATATATTTTATATGATATATAAATATTATATCTGAAATATATTTTTCATGACCATAAATTATTAAAATGTTAAATATAATATCACTTATTTTAACCTAAATCAATACAAAATAATGAGAAAAGTATGAAAAATATGTTTAATAAAAATTCTGCATCATAGGATAAATGTTAATTTTATATATATATATATATATATATATATATATATATATATATATATATATATATATATATATATATATATATATATATATATATATATAATATTACATATTTTATACCCTTTCAAAAATGTTGAATCTTATTTTTTTTTTCATTGCAGTATGTAGAAAAGTTAGAAAAAATTCTTAGATTTGTAATAAAAGAGAAATCTTTAACGTTGGAAGATTTAGATGACATTTGGGCTGCTCAATCTGGTAAACATGAGGCTATTGTGAAAAATGTTCATGATTTGTTGGCCAAACTTGCATGGGATTTCACACCTGAACAGCTTGACCACTTATTTGAATGTTTCCAAGTATGTATCACTTGTGTTGGATACTTTTGTAAGATGGGTCTGTTGGAGAT
The DNA here is from genome assembly GCA_949128135.1 of Parasteatoda lunata. Lineage (NCBI taxonomy): Eukaryota > Metazoa > Arthropoda > Arachnida > Araneae > Theridiidae > Parasteatoda > Parasteatoda lunata. The sequence continues at coordinate 101,617,227 of OX421970.1, forward strand.
ATTGTGGTTTATAAGTCTACCAATTAATGACTGATTAAACTCTAAAGTTGATTTATTGGATAGCCTCCAACTGGTCCAACTTAAAATGCATACCTTATTTTGCATAATTTTAATATTGGATATTAAGTTTTTTTTTAAAAAATTTATTTATTTATATTTCAGACAAGTTGGACAAATGCTAGCAAAAAACAAAGGGAAAAGTTGCTTGAATTAATCAGGCGGCTAGCTGAAGATGATAAAGATGGTGTCATGGCTCATAAAGTAATTTCCATTTGTTTGTATTAGCTGTTGATTACCTCTATCACAACTTAATTTGCATTTTATCTTTAAAGATAATAGATTTGTTAAAAAATGTTTTATTGAAATGTTTCTTTTGTAAAGTCAATTACTGCCAAATACATTTTTATATTGGTTACAAGGTCAGGTTTCCACAAAGTTACTACACTGTAGCAAATATTCAATTTTATTATTAATCAGAATTACTGTTTGTTGAATTTTAAACTATTTTTGAACAAGTATTATAACAGTTAAATGTTATGTTTAATTTTGTTATGAAAGAAATTTTATTTTGAAAAAAATTGTATCAAACCTTGTTTCATATATTTTAAAATGTGTTTGTAAATTTCCCTTAAAAATCATCTGAAAAAATATTTGCTTTCTGCATTTTACATTGGAATGTATTTCTCCTAACCTGGCACTACATACTAATATTCGTTGATGATTTGTGAAATATGAAACTCCACTCACTTTTAAACGTCATATTTTAACTCACTGCAGGAATATCTTGAAACTTGATTCCTCATGTTTGTTCATGGTACCGTTTAGAGGAAACAAAGAATCTCCGATTCTCGTTTTAAATCTTTTTGAAAAAGTCAGTTTTGATACCTCTAACATAGTGGTAGGCCCTTGTCAAGAAAATCTGTCACTTAATTTAATGTTTTTGAATAAAACATTATAATGTTATGTGACTAATTTAACTTCTCTCTCTCTGGTATGCCTGTTAAGGCAGACTGGTGCGATTGTTCTTGTTTTCTAGTGGTGCCATGTATGGTCAAGAATTTGACTTCTGCTGCACCATACGTCACACCCGTTTATAGGGCGGACCCATTCATTCATCCACAGATCGCAATTTTGACCTGAATCAGAGAACGATCAATCTCCAATGCAGTGCCCCCAGAGGTATTGATTTGTTATAGGAACATGGAGCACTTTGCGACTCGCTAGATTTTACGTGCATCATTCACCATTTAGTACACAGGGAATCTTCGGCCGGTGGGGTTCAAACCCCCAAACTCTCGGACATGGACCCCAAGTCCTACTGACCAGGCTATCCCGGCCCTGACTAATTTAACTTGCTTTGACGATATAAAAAGAAAATTATATTTATTCGCCTGGGAAAGGCTTAGAATTATTTAATTCTTTATTTGTAATTGTTATGCATATGCATCTAAAAGTTCTATATATTTGAATTTAACTAATAATAAATGTTATTTAAAAGAGTACAAAGTAAACGTTTCGTTTTACTTTAAGGTACTGAATTTGCTTTGGAGTTTGGCTCATAGTAATGATGTGCCAACTGATATCATGGACCAGGCTCTCACAGCTCATGTAAAAATCCTGGATTATAGCTGCTCTCAGGTAATTTAATTCTTTTATTTTACTAAAATTGCGGCTTATTTTGATAATGTATAAAGAAGGAAATACTGTTTTTATTTAAATGAGTAAAGGGTTAGGAAAAGTTGGTTTTGTCTTGGAATTTGATTTTGTAAGAAAAAATCATCAGGGAATATTTCATATATTAGCGAAAACCTTAAGAATTCTTTTAACAAACTTGCAAACAAATAATGAATAGCTAGTGAAATTTAAAGTAAATTTAACATCAAATAGAATTATTTTTTATTATAATGGGAAAAGGTATTTCACATTGCATTATGATTTTAAAGTGGAAAGGGGGAAAAAACCAAATGTGTGTAAAAAAGAAAAGAAAACCACAATTCGTCGCTTTGAAACTAAACTGTAATAACTCGAAAAATGAGATATTTGGGTCATTTTGTGTAAAAAAAAGTTACCCTTTTAGAGAAACAACCTGTTATCTTCATAGTTCCATTAAGTTAATTTAGAGAGCAGATAAATCGTTATCGCATTGGCGCGATTAGCATTAGCGCGGAAAGTTAGAAATCGGTCTCCTGAAAAACTTGCTTTTTTGAGTTACCACAGTTTAGTTTCAAAGCTACGAATTGTCTATTATGAGTGAAGATTAGTTAGAAATATTAAAAAGTTCATTGTTTTTATAAAATTTTTTTCATCCTTTCTGTGTCTGTAACATATAAATATTTTTTAAAACAGGAAGATTATAAGTAGCTTTAAATAGCTTTTAGTTGAAGTCAAAGTGTTAGTAGAGTTAATAGAAGTCAGGATGTTTAAATTGTACTTGCTGTTCTTAAGATATGCTTTTGACTTAAAATTCTTTTTTAAAAAAAAAAGGAATTACATGCTCTAGAGAATGGCAAATTGTTTTCTTATTTAACTCCTTTAAAATGCCATTCTTTTAAAGAAATTCTGTAATAAAGGCAGGAAAATTCTAATAACTAAATATGCTAATTATAATGTAATGAATCTAAATTATTAATTTATATTTGTTAAATAAGTGAAAAAACAAACATATAATTTGAAATATTTAATTAAAAAAAAATTCTTATCAACATTTTTCTCCTTGCTTTGGTAATATTCATAGATGTTAATTTGGTTTAATTCAATTTCATGTGATTATTAAATTTTAATAAAAAGTATTAGATACTTAAATTATATTGTACTGTACATTGCTTTATTGTCTAAATTTATTTGATTAGTGTATTTTTTTTTGTAGAATTTTAATTAAACATCATTATTTAATACTTAATTTACCTAAAATATTATACTTTAACAAAGTAGCTTGTTCAATATTTTTATTATTTCACTTATTATTTACAGTATTTTTACTACCTCTCTAAAAACCTAAACTGTCATTTTTTTTTCTTTCAAAAAAGTGTAAAAAAAATTAAATCATAGATAAAAAATTTTAAACACATATTTGAAGCTATGGTTTCTCTTTATTATAACTTGTAGCAAATCATTCAATTTTCATTGTAGTTGTCCTTCAATATTTATACCCATCTGAACTTTTAATTAATGTAAAAAATATATATATATATTTTAAATCTTTAGAAAAATTACTCATAATGATCCTGATCCTTTTTCATTTGTATAAATATTGCCAAGAAATATATATAATGAAAAATATTCTATCTTTGTTATACTAAGAAGTAATTCTATCTTAAATACAGAAGCAAACATAATTGAATCAAACTCATATTTTTAAAAATAAGCTCATTTTAAATATTAGTACATTTTGTTAATATTTAATATTCCCACCTTTCAAGTTAAAAACTAATTTTCATTTATTTCAATATAGAATCTACAAGCTTTTTCACACCTATGCAATTCTTTCATTTTAGTTTCTTCCATTTTGTCCAGTTTCATCTGTTCTGGAATAAATAGGTTTTTTGTTGGATAAAATGTCAATCCTGATTCATATTTAAGACTCTCCTTTTTGTTATTCACAGGATAGAGATTCTCAGAAAACTCATTGGTTGGATCGATGTGTTGAGGAACTTAAGAATGACAAATGGGTTCTTCCTGCCCTGAAACAAATCAGAGAAATCTGTAACCTTTATTCAGAAGCACCTCCCAATTTTAATCATGCACAGAGATCTCCTCACATGCTCTATCGACATGAAGTGATCAATAGGTTGCAGCAGCACCACTCTCTTGTCATCCTAGTGGCAGACAATCTCACAACATACATGAAACGTGCACATCTAATAGCAAAAGGTGAACAAACATTCTTTCAATTGGTTTTACTTGAAACCCTGTGGCAAAATGTTTTCGAGCTATCTGCGACAAAACTCTCTAGCTCTAATATCTTTCTGCAAGATACTTTTAATAATAACAAACATATATGTTACTAATTTAAAATAACAAAAGTGCTGTGTTTAAAGAAAAATGAATTATATAATTTTTTATTTTTTAAATTGAACATGTAATAATTTTTTGTTCTAATATTATGGGTGATATTCTCGCATTTTGTTGGTTTGCGCAAATTTTGTAAATAACCATCACAATAAAAAAAAAATTAGGAATCATGAAATCCGTAGTAGTAATTGCCAAACAAAAGAGCCATGCCGAAACCACACGAATTGGACTCCTCAAATGCGTGTTATGTTTTAAGATTAGGTTGTTGTAATAAATAATATCGTACAAAAAATATTAGATTTAAAAACTATGGAGAAGTCAATAGCAATAACTGCCAAAAATATGATAGAATAATTGCCTTAAAAAGTAAATACTCAAATGCATGATTTGAATTTTCCACATTGTTTGAAATGTTTCTAAATATTTAAAATCTATGTGAAAATCAATATTAATAACTGTCGAAAATACAATCGAAACATTACATCGATTTACAATACTATAAACGTAAATTGAACACATCAAAAAGTGATTATCTAAATGTGTGATAAAAATATTACATGTAAATTTCTGTAGAAAAGAAATTTTTTTTTTTTTTACTTTTCAAAAGAAAAATCTTTTTCCAAGAACTCCATAACGTTCTGCGGCAGTGTCGCCGTGTCTCTGTGGTTATTCTCCCCCAGGCATGAAATAATGCTTTTTGTGCGAATAATATCAAACAGATATATTAATCAGACTGTTATGTCAAATTTTGTCCATTTTTAGCCAGTGAAAATGGGACAAAATATTAGTATGACTAAAAGCCACTGTTTTCCAAAAAAGAAATTATTTTATCAAAATTTTTTATTACCAAAAATTGTAGTGATGTAAAATATAAGTTATGACACATCCCTTGGGAAAAAAAACATGTCAGTTATGAGTTCAAACAAACTTAGAGTAAGCCATGAAGTTTCATTTACTGAAAAGAAATTTCAAAAAGAAAAGAAATTATGAGACGATAGCTTAGGATTACACAACAGGGAAGTTCTCTTTTTATGGTTTGCATTTTAATATTTCAAAGTATTTTTTTCAGTAATTGAAACTTCATGACTTACTCTAGATTTGCTAGAACTTACTTTTTTTTCTTATAAAATAAATTTTCTTCACGGTGTGGCGGTGAGAGAATTAAAATTCTAATTATCAAATTGCATTGCTGTTTTTTTATGCTGTTTGATCAGTCTTAGCTGAAAGCCTTGATAGTTCAGATATAACTCTTTTTTTTTTTATTTATTTGAAATTCTTTATTTTATCTATCAAAAACTCTTGAATGTGAATATTAATAGATGGATAAAAAAGTTGGAAATCCATATTTTAAACAAGCACTTTTTTTAATAAAAGAAACATAAGTTAGGAAATCCTGAGCCCTACAGACTTCTAGTTTCCAATGTCTAGTGAAATCACTGGTTTATGATCTAATTTAATGTTTGAAAGTTTACTCCAATGCTGTATTATTTGGGCTCTTAAAAATATACAATTATTTAGAACTACTCATTGATTTTGATGATTTTTATTAAGCTGGAAAAAAATATCCAGCATAAAGTATGAAAGAGCAGAAAATGCAGGCTAAGTGCCTTAGTTTTAATTATAATTTAATTTTTGAATTTTCTTAGCAGAAGTACTTCAAAGAATGTTTTTTTTATCATCCTAAAATTTTTATTCTAAAAGAATTTTTGTTGTTGTTGTATTTGTGAATATTAATTTTTCGTAAAAGTATAACTGTTTAACTTGTGTGTGTGTGTGGTGTTAGAGAATATATCACAAAAATGTAAAATTGTAATTTTTTTTTAAACGTTTTAAAGCTATAAATTTGAGCATATCATAAACATAGATAAAATTTTATTGATGTTCATTTAGTTGGGTATTTAGATGTATACATGGGAAAAATATTGTAATTATTTTAAATTTCTAATTGTCTTTGCTTATAGTTTAGGCATTTCATATTTTTTCATTAATTGAAAATAAAAAAATACATGGCAGGATATTTTAAAAAATGGGGCAATAATATGCCAAATTTATCTTAGTCTAGAATCAATTTTTTTTTTCAAACAATTTGCTTTGACTTTTTTTGAATTCCAATAGTTTACGTTACTTCAACCTTCATGAAAATCAGACAATACAGCCTTTTTAAAAATCACATTTCTTTTCTGTTTATCAAAAATAAAGAACTTTAAACAGTCTGCTCTGACATAGGTGGGAAAAAAATAATTCTCACAAGAGTTTTATTTAAATTTTTCTTATAAATTGGATTTAATTTTAATTAAGGAAGAGAAATAAAAAAAGTTAATACAATCCATTGTAGATAGTTCTATGGAAAATAAAAGTATATATAACTTGTTAACCATTTTATTATTTAAGGCATGGTAACTGCTTTATTGCCTTTCAACTACTCATTGAGCCAACTGAAGCAATCCCTTTAACAACACACCTGGGAATTTATCCTTTATAATTTACAGCAATGAGGAAAGCAAAAACGTCTTCATTAATTTCAATAAAAAATATGAAAACCTTGCTAACTTCAAAATTATCAGAGATATAAATAGTTACAAGATTATTAATGTTAAAGACCCAAATATTAGTAACATCACTATCATGATTAGGGAAAGGGAATCTGAATCTGAAGAAAGTTTTTGAAAAACAAGTTTTTAATCTTATTGATTAAGATTTAGTTGATAAGCATTTTAAATAAGAACCATGTATTTTGCACTGCTGTTTAAGTGCACTGTTGCAGTGCTGTTAAAATTATTTACAAGAACAGGATTTGTAGCTATTCGGATGTACCTGATAGAAATAATCCTGTCCTTAACTTCACTGAAAGTTTTCATTATTTAAAAATATATAGCAATTATGTTAGTTGCACTTTGTTTTCAGATCATAGTGAATCCTTTTAATGATTATTATTTTCTTATTTTTATAGGAAAATAATTTCTTATATTTCTTATTTTTATCCCTTTTTTTGTTGTTGTAAAAGTGTAGCTTTCATACATTTTGAATCTTTGCTGTTTTAGAATGCTCTTAAATCATACCTACCAACTCTTCTGTTTTTTAACAAAGACTCCTGTATTTTACATCTATCCTATTTGCCTGTATATTTATTAAGTTTCTTCATATTTGTTAAAGAAATTTTTAAAAAAAATTTTGGTGATAAAACATCTAATAATGGAAAAAAATACTTCTTATTCCTCAACAGATGGTACTATTGCCAGTGCTGCAGTATTTTGAGTGTTTTTAGTTTAAGAAATTATAAATGATTTCAAAAAATCTTCTTTACATTAAAATTTATATACATATTTTTTACTTCGCTAAATGTTAGTGCTTATATTAATTCAAATTTTGAATGTCTCTTTTTGACTTACATGATTATGCATGATGTGTCCGTAGCCCGAAAAATGTTGTTAGTAAAAGCTCCGTTATTTTATTTCTCCAATGTTGGCAGGTATGATAAACATACAATACGTATAATTTTAGGATACCCCCACTTATTACTCAACGTTCAGTCTTACAAACCTGTTTAAAATTTTCAGTCATCGTATGAAAAAGGAACTCAAAAGTTTTGCTACCGAATTATTTTTTCTTAATTTATTCCATTGCTTTTTTAGAAGTGGCCTTAAAGATAAATTTATTAATATTTTTAAATTGTAAGTTATTTCTTATACTTTTCCGTTTATTGTTAATCAAAAAATACTTTTTAAAGTGTCCTTTTGCTTTGATCAATTGTTTAATCTCATGCTATACTGAACTACATCTTTAAAATTAGTCGTGCATTTTTCTATTTATGTCTTGAGAGAATTTCTATGCACCGTTTCTGATTTTAAATATTTCTTGCAGAACACCCTGAATTAGATCCCAATTCAGTTTCACCAGATAGCCGGTTTAGTCATGTCCAGCAAGTTCAAGAACGGTTAAATTTTTTAAGGTAATTTTTTTTATTAATTTTTTAAGTAAAAAAAAATTTTGTTTCTTACTCACTAAAATTAAAAACTTTTTATTTTACATTTTTAGGTTTTTACTTAAAGACGGCCAGTTGTGGCTTTGTGCTCCTCAAGCAAAGCAGGTTAGTTTTATATGTAATAGCTATGTAACAAATTAAATTTTAACTCATTCTATTAATGTTAGTTTTATATGTAATAGCTTTACATAACAAATTAAATTTTAACTCATTGTTAGTTTTATATGTGATAACTATGTAACAAATTAAATTTTGACTCATTCTATTAATGTCAGTTTTATATGTAATAGCTACATAACAAATTAAATTTTAACTCATTATTGTTAGTTTTATGCAAATTAAATTTTAATTTATCATTCTACTAATGTTGATTAAAATTCTAAAAACGCAAAATCTAGTAAATGTTTATTAAAATGTAAATATTCAACATATTTTCCAATTTTCATATCTGCCTTAGAGTAACTTTGTTTTGAAGTATGATGAACTGCACTTATTATTTAGTTAGAAAAAATTGTAGAGTTCAGAGAAAAATTGTAGAGAAATCATTAACTCTTATATTTTATATTAAAGAGTTAATCTATCTTACTAGAAATTGCTTCCAATCATTAAAAAATAAAAATAAAAAATCTTTTGGTTCTTATAAATATTTTTTTACAATTTCATATGAAGCATTTTATTTAAATTCTGAATAAGCATCAAAATTAGCTTGTTAAAAATTAAAATAAACCTATATTGCCCAAAAGCAGTACAAATGGCTGGATGGTGAGAAAATAATTATTGCGTAAAAAAAAAATTGTTTAAAATTAATTTTCTATATTATTTACAGTTATATCACAATTTATTACTAAATATTAACAGTAAAAAAATATATATATATATTGTACAGAAAGTCACAAAATTCTAAGATCATTGTCATTCTGTCATCATTGTTTTTCTAATTAAAATTAAAAAGCCGTCAAAATGACTTCCTTGAACAATCTAGTGTTAAGTTAACTGAAAGTGTAGTATATGTTTACATTAGCTTTACATGTTATAGTATGGAAAATAATTTTTTATAGTTTTTCGTCAAAAAGTCCACTACTTGTTACAATGGAAAGTTGGTGGTCAGAATAAATTTGATTTACTCAAAAATGTAATCTATGAGAATAGTGCATCAGCTTCACTGCATATGGATTGTGGTCCTCTTAAATTTCTAACATTCAAATTTACCATTTTGTCCTCCTGAATTTGAAAGTTATCTTGATAATTGAAATGATGCTGCAATTACTATGCTGTATACTGTTTATGTTATGCATTTACTGTTTTGATGACAATTTGTTTTTATGACTATCTGAAGCACAAAAATTTTAGTTAGAGTTGTTACAAAATTTGCTTAAATTTTTAATTATTTTTAAAAAAAAACTTGCATCTTTTTATTGTTTTAGATTTGGTCCTGTCTTGCTGAAAATGCAGTTTATGTCACAGACCGTGAAGCTTGTTTCAAATGGTTTTCCAAGGTATTGATTTTGAACCCATTTGTGTAATTAAATAATAATTTTTTCTTCATTAGTAAAAAGGTATTTTTGTCATTTTTTTTTTTTTTTTTTTGTGTGTGCTTGTTTGTTCTAAAGACCATGTTTGAGAGAACAAAAAGATATTTATTATTCATCATGTAGTTCATGTTTGTCGTTGCCAAAACTAGTTTCTGGTTCTATGGAAATTGTCTTAATTGTATAAATGTTAAAACAAATTGACTCAAAGTTGCAAAAGAAAATTTTTTTTAATGAAGGATATAATTTATATATATATATATATATCCTATTTTATTTTATTATTTTTTTTATACAAACTTTTTTATTTTTTATGGAGAGTTTATACCACAAGTTTAATCTTATTTTACAAGTTTTATGTATACTACCGTTAGAAGATTTGGATTCCCCAGACATTTTTGTGTGAGGGAATTTATCGATCTTGAAATATCGGTGAATTTAATTTAATTTAAAAAAACTCATATGTTACAAAAGTGAGTTAATTTAAATTTGAGGATATTTTTTCCACAGGAAAATTGGCTTTATAATTTCTTTTTTAAAATAATTGTTTATAATCAACTTTGTTAGCTAGTGTTATTTTCAACTTTATAAATGTTTTGTAACATATTTTACGTTGATTATTAGTCGTAACTGAAAAATTAGTAATAAAATATAAACCAGTTACAAAAATTGAGAAAATTTGATAAAATTAGTGTTGAAAAATTAAGGAAAAGTCAATGAATTCTTTTACTGAGTGTTCATGGTCTTCTTGAATACACGTTTCTCAAACTTCATTTTTTAGTCATTTTAAAATTAAAACTATTTTTCTAGTCTTAATTTCAAACCTTATTTTCAAATATTTGCTTCTGTTAATTACACAGAACAGACAATTTTAAATGAACTGAGAACTACTCAGGTTAGAGAATTTTAAATGAAGTTTTGAGTAATTAATATTTTCCTATTTTAGAAAGAAAAATCAATTTTATCAAAAAATATTAGTGTTTAATATATGTAAATAACTTCTGTTGGAATAGAACTTTATCATTTATACTGTCTTTATTCTACTGACTAAATAAATCCATAGTATATTTTATTAGTATTTTTATTATCTGTTTATTTTATTATGTGTTTGTTTTATTATTGAATCTAGGCATTATTTTGTTTTCACATTTTATTTGACTGGGATACAATTATATACCTGATTTCTTGTGTATTAGCTCCTAACCTGATGAAATTTGCATTTGAACATTTTAGTCGAATCAAATTCGTTTTTTTCTGAGACAAATGTCCTCCTTGCATTTTAAGACATTATAAATCATAGTGATAGATGACCTATAGTTGTAATAAAAATTTAAAAAAAACTTTTCTTTAGTGTTATTTCCAGATAGACACAGTGAAAGTTTCTGCAATTTCCATTCGATAACAGCTCTATTGTATTGAAATATTTCTAATTTCTTAGTTATCTTAGTTATTATATTAATATCCTTATCTATAAATTCTGACTGTATATATTATATATTTTTCAATAAAGTGATGTTAAAAACATTTTTTTAGCTCATGGGTGAAGAGCCAGATCTTGATCCCGACATTAACAGAGATTTCTTTGAAGGAATTGTTCTACAATTGGATCCTTGCTTATTAACAGAAAGTGGGATAAAGTAAGTATTTTTTTGTTAGAATTTTTTTTTTTTTTTTTGTGAAAGTTAAATTTTTTGAGTTATGGGATAATATGAAAATGTATAGAATCTTATAAATGTATGAATGTGTTATAATCTTATTGTATCTTAATTGTATTATATTTTTTCATTCATTTATTAGGTGTTTTGACCGTTTCTTCAAAGCTGTTAATTCCAAGGAAAGTAAACTTATCGCTAAAAGGAGGGCATTTTTAATGAATGACTTAGAGCTTCTAGGTTTAGATTACTTGTGGAGAGTAAGTTCTATTTTTAATTTCTTCATTTTATCCTCTAAGCATTTTTATCTGGCAATATTGTGCATAAATTTTCCTCCTTTGAACTACTTTTCCATTGAACAATGTATGAGAAACTGGTCTTTTGATGCGGGAAAGGTATTTGGTGTTTTTCTTTTAGGAAACATTTAGAAAAACTATTAAAAGTGTTAATTTTGGTTATTATTAAGTAACTTAAGTTGCCAAAAATAGTTATAGTTCAAACTAAGTATCTTTTCACCCTTAAGAAGCTGATTTAGTTTGTTACAATGTAGGCATAAGTCAAAATTGAAATTATAGCAGTAATATTTAGTTGGTTTTGGTTGTTTTGAAGTACAAGATCATCATTAAGCTAGAAAAAAGTGTGTGTGTTTTAAGTGTGAGAAACTTTTCATGACAAATTCTGTTTCACATCCATTGGTTTTTTTAAACTTTAAAAGCAAAATGATTTCAAGCAAACCTACAGTAAGCTATGAAGTTTCATAAGCTAAAAAAAAAAAATTAAATATCATAAAGCAAACAAACTAGAGGATTACTTCCCTGCTGAGTTTTTGTATTTTTTTATAATTTTGTATAATAATAGTTGTATTGTTGTTGCCATAATTTGTCTGCCTTTTGATTTTTTTAAAAAACGTTTTAAGCATTTGAAACATCATGGCTTACTCTAGATTGATCTGAACTCCCTTTTACTATACTTTAAATTTTAAATATGTAGATGAAAGAAAATTTGCCATGAAGAGTGTCTCTGCGGTGTTACAACCTCTCAAGAAATATTGTAATGTGTAGCCTTTTAAATGAATTAATATTATTAGAGCAGGGCTGATTGTGCTCCGGAAAAAATCCGGATTTCCTGATTTTTCGCTAACAGTGATCCGGAAGTTTCTGGAGATCGAAGGTCCAGACGTTTCAAAAAATCATTGATCACAGAAGTTTCCGGAAATCAAATTTTAAAAGGTGGAACTTAAAAACACAGTTTATTTTATTTGTTTGAAAGGGAGAGCCAGATGCTTTATAAGCTTATATTCATGATTAATATTCATTTTTTATCACTAAATAGTTATTATAATCATAAACTGAAGAAAGAAAGACATATTTGTAAATTTTAATTACTTCTGCAGGTCCTCATATGTAAATGGTATATGTAAATATATGTAAATGGTATAGGTATGTGTAAAATTTTAAATATATCTTAAGTAAACTAAGAAATATTGAGAAAAAGGAAAAAAAAACCTTGTTTAAATTTTTTTCAATTTAAACTGTTTTTGACTCGAGCTCACAATCACCCCTGTTAGAGTGTATTTTATTTGATATTAAAGATAATGTCTGGATTGTGACTTATAAATAGTCTTTTAAAAAATATCCATTTCAACAAAAATAAATAAATAAATAAAAGAAAATAAATTACTTAAGGTCTACTGGAGAATCATTATTATACCACAATTAATTTCTTAAACTTATTTTTTTAATTATTTTTAATCGAATTGTAATTAAATTAAATCAATTAGTTAATTTTTATTAAAATTTATAAAAAGCAAACATAAAATATTTTATTCTTTTCTTATTGATCAATATAACTCATAACTTTTTATTTCAATACTAATGTAAGACTCATTAATTAACTAAATTGAAAACAAAAACTTATTTATAACTCATTATTCTTTATTTCTAACCACAAATATGTTTCAGTTACATGGCTATACTAATTCTCACAGTCTTGTTGGCGATCGTGAATGGCCGAAGCATTTCCAAATCTAATATTGATTATGAAAGGTTGGCTTTATTTTTGGTGATGTTATCTTTTGATAAATCACCAACCTTGGATCTCTTCCCATGCTCCTAACTGTCCGTTTGGGAACAATTTATTCACTTTCAATTTACAATTTTTTGTGACTGGGGGTGCCCTTTTGGGCCTCCCAGTTCCAACCGTTGAATGCAAAATGCTAATTAAAAATTCTTGATGTACGAGAATGCTTTATAATGATCTCTTTAAGGGATTTCTTTATTATTTTTATATTTTTGAATTATGGCTATTTTCAATAATTGATAAACCAATTTTTCGTAAACGATTTTATATATTTCTCTGAGACAATTATCATTTTATTGCATCCAAATCAAATTAAGATGTATCTGTAACAGCCAAAAAGTCAATAATGCTACCTGTCCACTAATTTTAAATGATCACTCTTTGATTGCAGAAATCGCAACAATTTAGTTAATTTATCTTAACCTTAACTGATTCCTCTTATGCCCTTTTAGGTTGTGTTGTGTGGGAGTGAAGATGTTGCAAACAGAGCCATAGAACTATTAAAAGAAACTTACACTAATTTAGGACCTCGTTTACAAGCTAGTCAAATGGATATTCATGAAGATTTTGTGCAATCCTGCATGGACAGGTTAAAAGCTGCTTTTGACACAATATCAGTTCTCGAAAGAGATAAGGACAGTTTTAATAGACTGAGACAAGAAACAACGAGAATGGTACGTGTGTTAAAAGTCCTGAGAGAATATGTTGGCCAATGTGATGGTGATTATGGAGAAGAGAGGTCCATTTTACCAATGGCAAGGTAAGATCAGTAGACTTCAAAAATTATAATATTTTAACATACCTGCCAAGTCTCCTATTTTTTAATGAAGACTCCTGTATGTTATGACTATCTCCTGTTTACCCGTATATTCTCGAATTTCTGAGTATTTGTTTAAAATAATTTTTAACAAATTTTTTCATAAAATATCCATTGATGGCAAAAATACCTCTCTTATATCTCAACAGATTTTGATATTGCCTGTACTACAGTATGTTAATAGTTTAAGTAATTATAAATGGTGGTTTAAAAAAATTCTTCTTTAGATTAAGATTTAGATAAATTTCCTCAGTGGTAGACGACTGATCATGGGTTAGAGTCCCCTTGCCGTCAGACTAACGGTGAGAGGTTCTCGTGGTCTTCCTCTCCATGTTACGCAAATACGGGTTAGTTCCATAAAAAAATCCTCCATGAAGGCAAATTTCTCCCAATACTTGATCCAGTAGCTCTCTTGTCTTTTGGAGTGGGTTCAAAATTACAAGGCTATGTAGTTGAACATTAGTAGTTGTACCCCCCCCCCCCCCAAATGGGTCCCCCCCCCAATTAAAATAAAATCTTGTTTTACAAAACATGTTCAATGTGATGTTCACCTTTGTCTGTTATCATCTAGTAGTACGAAATCACATTCAATTGTTGTACAGTGTAATACTGTATATTGATGGGAATTTTTTTAATGTTATAGTGTGCTATGCTAAATTTAAATTCAGAGACAGGTGTGATGTATTATGGTGGATAAGAACTTAGGAGTACTCCTATATCCATAAGTATTCAAGTCTGGAGACCTGGAAAGCCAAGCTATGTATGAAATGTCATCTGGTAGATATTTTTGATTAGCACAATTACTGTCATTCCTATGTACCACTAAATTTTTTATGAAATGCTGCTGCATAGTTTTTGTTTGACTACTCTAAAATACAGGGTGTCCATATAAAATTAGACACATTATATTTTTACTGTCTTTTTCTTTTTTTAAAAATTTATCCTGTCAAGAATTTTAAGGAATGTCAATTTTTTCCTCTTGTTATCTTTTATTGTATGCTTTTTTTCTTTTAGAATGGTTAAGCTTTAGTGATTTGTAAGACTAATTTAGATTGGTGAGGTATAATGGGATTATATAACTCATTAAATGTTTTCATGAAATATAGTTTTAACAAAGTCATAATCTATCTGTTTTTTATTTCTTTACTTAATACAAATGCATTCCATGTTAGATGTTGGTATTTGATGTTTGACTAAAGATGCTCCAATTTTTATCAGAAAAGATCCTAAGTTTAATTTTATATGATATGAACACACAGAGAATTGCTAACTCTGATCCAAAGTGTTGCCATTGACATGAATTTTTTATGGAAATATTTCTTTCAATTTAAAAGAAAAAACTGTCATAGAGAAAAAAACCTTTTCAAAACCAGAAATACGATCTTGATAAAATGCTTTCGGTTCTGCATTGGCATATTCTGAGCTGGATTCAGTGGGAATTATTATTGCACTCTCATGTGCAACTCGGCTGCAGTTAGCAAGATATTCTCAATTTCCGGCTGCATTTTCCTTCCTCTGAAATTGAACCGAAAAATCTCTCTTTTATGGTAGCTAATGTAGTCAAGAAAAATAGTTCTTTGTCAGAAACTAGTTATTTTATCATGATCATGTAAAGTTTTTGAAAATTATTTTGCCTTTTGTTAATGTATATAGTGCTTAAAAAGTACTTAAAAGGTGCTTATTTTTTGTTGAAAGATTTGACTATGCACCCTATTAAACGTGTTTTTTAAAACTAGAGTGTAAAACTTGAATGTAGAGAAATTAAGTTCTTGTACTTTTAATTTATAATATCCATGTTGTTTTGATAGGGCACACCGAGGCAAACAGTTAACACTAACAATAAGGTTTTCCAATCAAGGACGTAGTTTTGAAGACAATACCGAAGTGTGGACACATTCAAACGACACATTAGGTGCAGTACGTCGCCAAATTTTAACTAGGTAATTTATAATTACTGTGTTTAGTTTAAATATATTTTAAGATAAAATTAAATCTTTAAAATGTTATTAACTAGAGTGAGTAACTAAAGTGAAAGTAAATGTTTATTTTTCATGTTAGCTCACTTTCACTGTCTTCATTCTAGTATTTGTTAATATTTCTTCTTGTCTTTTAGGGTCAAAGCAAATAATGTAAATATGAAAGTAGATTTATTTGTCAATGGTGAATTGCTTGATCCGGCTGACGATAAGAAATTAGTTTCTCAATTACCTCTCAGGGACAAAATGGTAATTATGAAGGATTTTTGTTTAACACTGTTATTCAACTTAATATCTGTTTTCCCATTTTTGTCGTTTTGTACTTCTATTAAGAAGCTTCTTTATTCCTAACCATGTTTAATTGCCAGAGGATTAGCGACAGAGGAGAGAGATTCTGAATATTTTTATAATTAACTTTACTTACATTTTTCATGTAAATTGAGGTTGGATATTTAATTTTATGCAGTCGTATCCTTTGAAACTTAAAAAACACAAAGTGACAAAATTATATCAATACAATTTTGCAGTCAGCGTTTTTATAAGGAGTTTATACATTGGTTTGTGTAGTGTGTGCCAAGCAGATTTTTCAGCATTATCTAAATCAGTTTTTATCATTTTTGACTTTAATGAAAGTTAAATTTAAAAATATAAAGACGCACAAATGTTCATAATGAAATTACCTATGAAAATTCATAATCGTTACAAAATTTAAAGTAAAAAAGAAACTTCTAGTTACATTTTTGAGAAAAAATGAAAAGAATTACTATATGATATCAAGTGTTGTTTCTCCTAATCTAATGAAGTGACCTTCATTTTGGTCCTATTTTGAAAGGTATAGTGTTGAAGTCTTATTAAAAGTTAGATAAAAACATGAAGAAAATGAAAATTTTAAAATTTAATATTAAAGTCAAAAGGGCAAAAAAGAGGTCTCTTAACACTTCTAAAGTATTTTGAAAAGCTTGGAGTATTTTTGAGCAAAGACAAACTTCTAATACTTCATTTTTATATTTATTTTGATGTTAGCATGAACCTAAAAAATTATTAAAACAAGTTTAAGAAATGCATTTTTGTATAAGGAATCATTTAAATTAATTCCATGTATTTTGTGTGGTATTTTCTATTGCAACTAATAAATGACCGAAGCAAAAAAAAAAACTATCTGAATAAAGCACAAATGAAATTTCATAAGCAGACATACTATAGTTTTAGTTCCATAAACAAGAACCTAGACTTTGAATAAAGCTTTTGTTTATAGAACTGAAACTATATACTATGTCCATTTATGTAATTTCATTTGTGCATTATTCAAATTGTTTTTTGCCTTAGTCTACATAACAAAGTATATCCTATCCTTTGTTGAAGCGAATTACTGTTTTCTGTAGGTAATTTTGTAATAATATTTGAAATTGAACTGAATTTTTTTGGATTTGAAATATTTATTTATTGTGAAATAAGGCTTTACTTTCCTTTGTCAGGTGATATCTGCAAAGTTGTGCCAGATTGGAACAAACATGCCCTCTTCTCCTGATTCAAGTTCAGATAGTTCAACTGGCTCCCCTCAACACCCATTTGAAGGACCTAATGCTGAGGCAGAAAATTGTCTTCCCGGTGTTGTAAGTGTTAACTACTTTTTTTTATTCAAAATTTGTTTGATAGGAAGAGGAAATACTTTCACATGATAGAAAAATAAACATGTCTGTAGTGTGTGGACATCTTCGCCAGAGGGCGCTTTGTTCACTCACCTCCGAAAAGTAATTAAATAAAAACAGAGAGAAGCGTTCTCGGGACTGGCTTGCGAAGTCAGTACATATTATGTCACTAACTTAAATTTATTTCATGTTATTTTTATATTATATGTTTAAATAAAAAGTGTTGTCCACACAAGTGAGATTCATTCATGCGAACCAACCACATTATTTCTAGAGGAATATTACAATTTCAACTTCGCCTGTAAACAGTTTCACAAAAGAAAAAATTTTCAAAATGAAATTATTTTTTATAGTTTTTATTTTTCCATTTTATATATTTTTTCTATTTGGTTTTAAAGTTTTGTTTAAATTTTTCTCATTTCAATCCTCAATCAATTTATTTCAATTTCTCTCTTTGTCTAATGGCGTTTTTACTACGCTTGCAAATCCACTGGGTATTTATGTAACTTGTAGAAATAGTTATGAATTTTTTTTTGCTTAAATTTTACCACTGAATACTTAATTGCATTTTACTGTCTTGGCAGCTTTTACCAAAAAAAATATATTATGAGTTAGGATGAAGTTAAAAAAATTAGTTTTTAAGTAATATTAATGCTCAGTTTTATTTACTATAAATATTAAATTGCTCTGAAAGTGTTGTTACATTAGGTAAGTTCTGTTACCAAAAGTCAAGGGAACCTGTTGCATGTGTCTTTCATTTTGTAGTTGTAAACATTTGCTCGAGTGATTTCTTTTTTGTTGGGCTAATATAGAGTAATTCAAGTGCAGTGTTGAAGATGCAGCAATAAAGACAGTTGTTGCAGTTTAACAATTATTTATTTTGAATGATGAGGACTATCATAGAAATGAACATGAAGGAGAAGAAATACAATCCTGTCGAAGCACAAGGGTTACTAAGAGATGTTATAACACCTCTGTAGAAACAAGCTGGCATACCGCTACTTGACAAGCATAAACAATAATTTGAATATTCGTAAAAGGGCAAATAGCAGCAAAACATCTGAGTTATTTATAGATATTATGGTTGCATCATGAACAGATTTTTAATGTCCCGGGCATTGTGCATATCAGGGAAATAATTAAATCACCTTAGTCGTGCACTTTTCAGAATATAAAGGATACTAGTGAATTAGTATTTAAAGTCTTTTGACTGATTTATGACTGTAAATAATATCTTGTAATTTCAGACTTTTAAGGTAGCTTACTAAGATATTATTCAGTATTTTGTAAAGTAATAAGTTTTACCAATTTAACTGAGGTTTTTATTTTCAGTTTTGCTACAAGACTTTTTCTTATTAAATTTCAAAAAATTCCATATAAATATTTCCTTTACACTGATGTGATGTATACGTGTGTTTATTTTTATAATTAAAGAAGTAGGATCAGGTGGGGTAAAATGGGTATAAAATGAAGCTTTTTTTTTAAAGATTGCTCTAAAACCAATCCAATAAATTTATTTTACTGAAAATTTTGATGCATTTCATATCCATTGGATTCATATAGATTAAATATGAAACGTAACTTATTTATTTTGTTTGATTGTTTTCTTACAGTGATGCATTTCCAGGTAAAGTGGGTTTAGTTCTAAAATTAGTATATGTTTCACGAAAAAACATAAGTATATATTGTTTTAGAAATAAAAATGCTCTTCAATAAATATGACATTATATTTAAGGACATGAATGCCAAAAAAAAATTTTTTTCTTATATTATTAAATTAAAAAGTACTTATCTATTTAAATAGGGTTTTACTATCGGATGCAATATATTTTGCTGAACTCTACACAATTTCATCAATAAGCGAGAAAACTGTAATTTTTAGTTTATTTGAAATATAAATCAGTACATTAAAATCAATATCTATAGTGTTAATTTAAAGTGTTTTTATTTATAACAGACATAACGTTTTATTTAGTTTAGTTGTTTTAAGAAAATTATTTTCGTTTCTATGAAAAAACTGCCAGGCTGAAACTAGCATGAAAACTCATCTGTATCTTTAAATATGCTCACTAAGTTGTACTGTTATATTTTAAGAATTTTTTAATTGTGTACTATGCCTGTTATACTGTTATTACCTATCATTCTTCTTTTTAAAAAATAAAATTTAAAAGAAATGTTTTCAGTGTTAAAATTACTGTGTAGAGTTATAATCAAGCAAATAAATTATTGTTTAGCTATTTAACTATAAAATAGAGCATTAAACACTTTTAAAAGCTATTACAGAAGTAAAAAAATATCCCTATCATACAACACTTAGTTAAGTTTAGCCATATATTCACTTTAATCCACCTCAATTCATAATAAATAGAATTTTGAAATTTATTCTTAAATTTTCACATAGATCTGTTCTTTAGATGTCCCTCTACCAGTTTAAACTAGAATTATTGTTTTTTGACAGTTTTTTAGAAGAAAGGTCATCAAGTGCTTAAACTAACGTACCTTAAAAGTTGATCATAAACAGATAGTTCATAAACATTAAATTTTTTATCAGTTTCATAAAACTGAAATAAAAATGCTTGCCCCCAATCCCAGTAAATGTCTCTAAAAATATTTAATAAATTACTTAAAAGGAGAAAATGTTTTTTTACATATACCCACTTGACCTCATGTACCCACTTTCCCTCGCCTGACCCAGTATTAATTAAATGTAAATATGGTTTAACTTAACTATGGTATGTTTATATAACTTAAACCAAATTCAAATATTTAATTGGAATAATTTAAAATTATTTCTAGAATAAGATAGCAACTTACTTACCTTGGTGGCTGATCGTATCTAGTATCGATAATAAGAAAGTAAGTCTACTATTGAGTAGGTGGCTGATTCTGAGAGGTATCAAGAAATTAGCAAAATGAATCATAAATGATAATTTACTTACGCACTATTTTATATTTATTCTTGCTTCAAAAAGTTTTATTGCTTTCCTTTTAACAAATGCTTTTCTCTTATTAGTTGATGTCTCAGCAACAGCAATATGCTCAGTTTCTGTTTCAACTTGCTGATTTAGGGAGCTCTTTGAATGTTCCTGCTTTAAGAGATGAGGCCCACGCTGTTCTAAAATTGATGCCTCCTGGTAAGGAACATGAACATTTTATAATAATCTCTTCTACGCAACTTGTTTTCCTTATATAAACAATCGATTTTTTTTTTCCTCCTTAGATAATTATACTCTAGAGAGATTAAAAAAGATATGCCAAGAAAATGCAAGTCTAGGGGATAGATCTACCCTCGAAAGTATTTTCTATGCACCTTCTCCGTCTCAAGTACTTTATACTCTAGAGGTTAGTTTTTATTGTAATTAAATTGATAATAGTGGATTTTTTTTCAAATTAATTAAAATAAACTTTCCATTTGGGGATTCCCATTCTTAGGGAAAATGTCTTTATATTTGCCCACTCTTCCTGTTTTGCAGATTTTACTTTTCCAATCTTCCTAATTTTACTTTTCTCCTGTCTCCTTGCCAAACAATAAAATTTACCTGGTTTTCTGTTTTTTTTTTTTTTTTTATCATTATTTTTTTTTATTTATTTACCAAAACTATTTTTAGATGAATTGGAACTGTTTCGAATTGATCCAAAAGGTAAATTTGTAGCAAAATTATTTTATTATAAGAGAAGTTATTTCTAAGAAAACATAGAATAAATCCGTTTCAATGTAAGAGTGCGATGCAGGCTCTTGGGCATTGAACTAGCAGCCAAAGTAACAGTAAAAAAAAATCTTACATTTACTTTATTAGTTCAGTGGAGGAATCAAGTCTTTGGAAGGTCTTTTCACTACTATAACTATGAAAAAGTTATGAAGTATCTTACTGTTGAAGAAGAGTTATAATTTTATACGTCATCTTACCGTAGAGAATTATTTGGGTTTTAGAGTGGTCAAACAGATTATAGATTTCAAAAGTTATTAAACTTTTAAAAACTGCTAATTGGGTAAGATTTTTCCACCTAGATAAAAAATCATTAAAATCAATGAATAATTCTAAATTTTTTGCAAATATTTATAAGTTCCAACAATGTAGCGTTGGAGTTATATTTTGAATATTAAAAAATTGATCACTAATGTTTCTCAATTTCACAAAATTATCTTTTTTTGACATACTAGAGGGCTCCGCCCCCTGCTCGCTGACGCTCGCCAACCCCCGGAGAATTGCTTCGCAATTCTTGCTTGGTTTGCTTCGCAAAACCAAGAATGCTTTGATTTCATATATTTCAATATTAAACTGAATATTAACTGTTATCATCGAAAAGAATTAATTTTCTTAAATGCAGAATAAGCAGTGTGTCAATATCAATGTCACTTTTTTTCGTTGACTACAGTTCCTTCTATGTCCTATTTGTTCTCTAAATGAGCCAAAATTGTCAGAAATTAACATCAATGTGCAGAGGCATTACTTGTAAATAAACAAATCGAATTAAGATTTAAAACCAGATTAAACTTACGAATTAACGTTTTAGAAAACAAATAATCAGATTAATCAATATATCAATACGAAATAAGTTGAGATGTTGTAAAACTGAAGAATGAAATTCTAACTATTTTGTGATTGGTTGCATCTCTGAAAAAGAAAATTCAGACTTGTAAATCGCTTTTTTAAGCTTGCCGTTTTCAGACATGTGATTGGCTGTTGTGAACGGCGGTTATTCTTCATTATTAACTGCAAAATCGTGCTTTAAAACTAAAATAAATAAAAATTTAAAATTATGTAAAAGATTTGAATGCCCTAAATGTCTTCCCTGAAAGATTCTGAATGAATTGATTCCTTAATCTTAGATTTTCATCACGTAGTTAAAAAGTTTTTCAGGGGACAAAATTAACTGCAAAAACTTTTTTTTAGAATAGAGAGATATGTTTTCCGTCATTTTCATGATTAGCAGAAAGGGCTCTAGTTAATTAAGCCAAACTTTATCTTGCAATCGAGATCTGGATGTGTGAAATTAATAACAGTCATGAATGATTTTTATTGACTTGCAGCAGTTATAAAAATATTATATTATTTGCTAAAAAGAGTTATATTTCATGTAACTATATAACCTTTTCAAGAAAACCTTGACAAGATCAACTGAAAATGTCACTTGGAGCTACAAGTAGCTCGCAATTGACAGTTTGACGATTAGGTTCTGCTCTAGAGAATTGAGAGTATCTCTGGAGATCTAGTCTTAAGTAGATCTTAAAATAGCAATTTTTAAGAATTAAAGTTGGTAATTTTAGAGTTGCGCTGAACTGTAGACTTAGGTATGTTTTGATCTGTTTTATGAGATTAAAGTTTAATATTTTTTTTTACAAAAGGTACATTTCGGTAAACTGGGCGCAAGTGTGAAGTCTTCAAAAGAAATAGTCCATCTCCTACTTATTATTATTATATATATATATTTTTTTTATATATATTAACACTGACACAGAATTTGCAAAAAATTAAATAAAGTAATAAAAGTTCAAAAAAAATTTGTTTAATTTCTTTGCAAACCAAAAAATATGTATATAAAAATAAATGTCTGCTTACTAATTTGTTCATAAAATCAATTTTTTTTCCATCATTTTTCTGAAGGAAGAATTTTGCGTTTTGTTCATTCTATGTATTATTTTTTGATGCAATTTGTTTTCTGTTGTGCTTAGGTTCTTATTTAATCTATTACTTCTAACAAATCATCTGAAACTGAATTTTTGTTTTGTAGGTTGTATATACATTGCTGATGCCAGCTCATAATCCAATGTCTGACGATGCTCAAAAATTTCAGTACAACTTTGTTTGTAGTGGCGGTGTGCCTGTTTCATTAGGCATGCTTACAAAAAATAATTTTTTAGAAGGTGCTGATGTACCTACTAAAAGGTACATGTTCATAATACTTTTTTTATTTAATGTGTAAATTGTATCAAAATAAAATTAAAAAACATGTTTGTCACTGTTGTGATAAAAATGTTGAAGAGTGGAAGTAAAAATTATAAAAGTAAACTCTAAAGTACTAAATTGTAAATTTAAAAAAAAAAAAAAAAAAAAAAAAGATGATTCTAAGAAATGCATGTTCTATAGCTTCAATGAACTTTCTAATTACAAAAAAAAAAAAAAAAAAAAAAAAAAAAAAAACTTTTAACCGTGTAAATACACTAAAATTGAAAAAATCTTGTTGCCGTCATAATTTAGGTTTCATTTCAAAGAAAAAGTCAACAGTATGTAATTAAGCTATTAAAATGTTAAAAATATTTATATAATATTTTTAAAAAAAATTTTGAGGGAATTTCTAGACAGAAAAAAAAAAAAGACAACTTTCACCACTTGTTCTCATTTTTTTTCCTCCTAATGTTAAATGTCATGTTTTTCAATACAAAAAGAAATGAGGTTTTTATTTTATATATTTTTTTTAATAGGAAAAAAAACAACAAATTTTCTTGACCTTGATTTATTTTTCCATACTGGTAAATGTCATATTTTTTAATATAGAAAATTAAATTCTTGTTGTCTTTATCTCTTGAACCAACAAAAAATGTAAAATGGTTTTTAGAAAATATACTTAGGATTTTTATTTTTTGAAAATGTTTTTTAACCTCAATTTTTTTTCACATAATGTTAAATATTATTCATTTCATCATGAAAGAAATTCTTCAGTTTTTTGTTTTTGATAATAAATTGTTTTTTTTTTTTTATCCTCCTTAATGGTTGTACAAAACCAAATTCCATTTTCTACTTACAAATGATCCTGTACATAGAAACAGTCTCGGGCTGAAATATCTTATCTATCTAGAATTAGGAGAAAAATGACCCTTCATACCAGTTTTCTGATGAAGAGTGTGGGGATTTAGCCCAAAGCAATGTTTTATTATTTTTTTAAAAAAAAAAAAAAAAGAATGTTTTCAAGCAGTTAAAATGAAAATGTAAAAACGCCAAAGGGCTAAATTTCATGAACAAAAAAAAAAACAAAAAATCTTGAATTTAATAAATCTTTCCTAATTAATAACTTTAAAACAAGTTTTTTGCAAAACAAAAAAAAGTTTTTATCTCTTGCTTTGATAATTTAAGCATTTATACTGCTTTAATGTACAGACTTCAAGAGATGTTGAAAAGATTACCATTAAAAAAAAAAAAAAAAAACAACTTTGATGAGAGGAATAATTATATATTAACATATTATATAATGTCTAATTATTCCTCTATTAATTTTAGTGAGAGGCATAGTTAAGTATAACTACTTGTTTTCATAAATTTGTTATTTATATGTTATGTCTTTCAGACTAAACTTTCTATAAAATTAAAACTTTAAAGGATTTCAATAAAACTATGTTCTTTATTAACTAAACATTTTTTATAATTTTGCATTCAAATAAGTATCTAAAAATTATACACAATTTTATTTACAAAATATATGTGCAGTAAAAGAAAGCACTTGTCTCGTGGTAATTTTATAGGGCTAATTCTATGGTGAAAATTCAAATATTAGGTCATTTTAAATTCTTTAATTTTAAACAAAGTTAGATACAATATTCAAATTTTTTTCGTTTTATTTCCAGGGCAGCATACTTAATTGTTTTAAAAATAATGAAGCTAATTTTAACAACTGTTGGCAAGTGTATAGTACAAGTTGAATCCGAAGCTGTGCGGGTACGTAACGCTTCTGGAACAATGTCCCCAACCTCTCCCAGTTCTGTTACTCTGCAAGGTAGGCCATCTGTCTTACAGCAGGCTCTCAATCACATACCTCACCCTAATTCTGAGTTCATGCTAAGGAATGTCTCAGCTAGGTTGGCTCAGCTTTTACATGATCAAGTATGCATCTTTAGTTTATTTATTTTTTATATTATTTAACAAATTGATTTTTATTTTGATAGTATGACATGGTGCGTGTAGCGTTTTTAAAAAGTGCTTAAAAGTACTTATTTTCGATTTTTGTTTTTTTTTTAAAAGCCCTAAAAGGTGCTTTTTCATTAGTTGTTTTTAAAAAGTGCTTAATTTTCCCTTTTCGAAAATGAGAATTTTTTCTTTACAGTGTCGATTTTCGGCACGTATTATGTAGAAGCGTGCTTTTTACATTGTTCCATTCAACGTTTTAACAATTCATTCTACCACAATCCATTTTGGCTTCCATTTGTTCTGTAGCATTTAAAAGCGCCATAGTTGATAAAATACTTTAGATTTGCATGTGCTTCTGAGTTAGATTCGGTGAGATTGTTGCACTCTTGTGTGCTACTCTGCTGCATTTTTGCAAGATATTCTCAGTTTCAGGCTTCATTTTCCACCCTCTGATATTGTTAAATAATGTCATGTTTAAAGTTATATCAATAGATGACACTGTGCCAATTATTTTCTTTCTCATATTTTGTTATATTTTTATTCTCTTGTGCTGTCCATATAAAATAAACGTTGTGTTCGTTTCTCCGTAGTCATATTTATATGGGTATCCAAGTATTTTTAGATTACAAATTTTACAGATATCTCCGAAAAATCTCTTTGTCATTTTATAATGGCTAATATAATCAAGAAAAGAGTTCTTTGTCAGAAACTAGTTATTTTATCATGATCATGTAAGGTCTTTGAAAATTATTTTGCATTTTGTTAATGTATATAGTGTTTAAAAATATTTTTTGAATGCTTAAAAGGTACTTAAAAGATGCTTATTTTTTGTTGAAAGATGTTATGCACCTTTAGGATATTAACTTATAATATGAATTTTGAGGATGGTTGAATAGTCCAGAAAAGCTATATTTTAAAAACTTAAAGTTATCTTTTGATGAATACTCTTATAACAAGTTTTTTTTTTTTATAAATAAAAATGTAGGTAATCGAAAATTAATTTTTTTTAAGTCATAAAAAAAGAACATTTTAACATTTAAATAGGGAAGAACTTATAAGTCCACGGTTTTTGATAGAAGAATTTTACAAAGTGTGCTACAAAGAGTTAATATTGTTGTTGCAAGATTTTAAAATGAAATTGGTTTTATTTCTAAAGTGTTTGTTTCTTTTATTGTATGGCTTTATGCTTTGTGTGGATGCCATTGAAACTAACAATCAATGTTGTGTATGAAATCGTGATACATTGATAGACAAGAAATATTTAAATAGGATTCATGCTTTTATACTGCTCCTGCAATATAAATAAGTTTCATCTGATCACTGTGTTTAATTTCAAGTTGAAACTACTATCTTATTTTTTACTCTACAAGATTTGACAAACAAGATTACATTTACTTAACAGTGCTCAATTTTGCATTTAAAAATTTTCTTAGAAATAAACTAAATAAAAAAATAACTATATAAATAAAGTAAAGAAATGACATAATGTAGTTTTAGTTCTTTAAACAAGAACTTCTATCAGTGTTTAAACTCCAAATGAAAGTAGAACAAGCATAGAGATATACAGACATGC
Source organism: Parasteatoda lunata (assembly GCA_949128135.1). Classification (NCBI taxonomy): domain Eukaryota; kingdom Metazoa; phylum Arthropoda; class Arachnida; order Araneae; family Theridiidae; genus Parasteatoda; species Parasteatoda lunata. The sequence continues at coordinate 101,644,336 of OX421970.1, forward strand.
TCTTTGTGCAAAGGGGTTTAACAAGTTGCGAGGGAGAAACTAGCTTAAGCATTTTTTATTTTCATCTGTCAGAGCTCAAGTTTGAAATGTTAGTGTTCACAAACTTTTGCAATCTATCTGAATTTGAACAAAAAATTAGTTCATTTTTATAAATTTTTCGAAAAATTTTCTTTGGTTTCAATTCTATTGGAATTATTTAATTATACATTGCCATCAAGAAATATTCTACTCATTTCTTTTTTTTTCTTCTTTAAAGTAAACTTTGATTGCTTAGATATGGATGACAAATCCTGATCTATAACTATATTGATGCCATGTTCTTACCTAACTTCTATGCTATTTAAGTTAATTTTTCAATGTTGACTTATTGTTTTATACCATTAAAAAGACATGTTTAAAAACGAAAACAATGTAAACAATTCCTTTTAGGCCATAAATCATCGTCCAGACCTTTGTACTGTAAAAGCTATTAAAAAAATGGCTTGGGCTTCCTCTTCGGGCTCAATGGAATTGTTACATGCCTCTCCAGATGAACTTCTAATGCAAGATAAAGTATGACTGAAATTATTTTCTTTGTAAATTCTCTGTAAAAATGTATTTATTTGATTTATTGATTGTTTTACTTATAATTTTGCAGGTCTCAAAACCCACCGAAAATGAGGAGATTATATTATGTCGTGAAGCTTTAGAAGTCTTAACAATTTCACTAGCTCTTTGTCCAGAAGCCTTAGACACACTTATGAAAGATAAAACTTGGCATCTATTTATAATAGAATTACTACTTATGTGTAAAAACAGGCAAGTATATGTTATTAATATTTAAAAAATGTTATTCATATACCTTTATACAGTTGAACCCGTTTATCTCAAACCTATTTATCTCGAAAACCTCTATATCTCAAAATTTCTAAAATTTCTTACATTTACTATCTAAAATCAAATGTATTTTCCTTGTCTATCTGTTTTTTTTTTTTTTTTTTTTTTTTCAAAACTTTTGTTTCTCGAATTTTTAATAATCAAGCACAAATGCCCAAACAACATAACAAGTAAAGAAGGTTAGACGTCAAATCTTTTTAAAAAATTATTTTCAGTGTTAAAGGTATTCTAAAAAAATTTTTTGTAAATAGATATATGTGGTATAAATAATTTACAGAAATGCCTTTATTTTTCTACTAAAAATATTTAAAGCACCTTTAATCGAATTTCTTAATTAAATTTAATTTTTTAAAGTACCTGTATAACTCGAGACCTCTTTATCTCAAATTTTTCGCCTTCCCATGAGATTCGAGATAAACAGGTCTGACTGTATATGGTTATTATATAGATTATATGTAGTAATCAAATACAAGGAGGCTGTAAAAAAAGTTTGAATTAGTAAAAATATGCATTGATTTAAATATAAATTGCGATTAATATACTGCGGTACTTTATACATTTGAGTGAGATATTTATTCAAAAATAAATATACCTTTAAATTACATAATTTTAATGATATACAAGTTGGATTATATTAAAATAAATTCGAAATCTATAAGCACGCTGCATATTAAGTGTGTAATGTTTTTAGGGATTTCTAATTTATTATAATAGTATTTATATTTGAATTTAATCTTATACTCATCGAAGTACTTATTTACTAAAAGCCAGATAAGTGATGTATTTTTCTGGAAATGGTACTAAGCGTTAATTTGAATTAAAAATCACCTTTAGAAAAAGTGTGGATTATAGTATATACTGTAAATATTTTTTAAAGTGTGTCTGCAAAATGTTCACGAATTTAGATATTGAAATCTTGTTTAATTAAAAAAATGACTCGCTTATTATTCCCTGTGATTATTTTATTCAGTTGGAACGAATTTCCATCTGAAGTATGAAAATTAACTTGAAATTATTGAATAATTATCAATTTTATTTTTTTGATTAAATTATAATGGGGTATCAATATCTTACTTAACTGTCTAGGTGTCGAGCTAGGTTTACAATTAAGCTTTGTTAAATACCAATGCTTAAAAAATCTCAAAGATTATATAATTTGATTACTGATAATTAATATTTTTATTTTTTACTTATTATTGTGTCTATTTTGCAATTTTAAATTATTTTGTTTGTCTTGTAAAATTTTTTTTTCGCTTTAATAAGTTCAAACTCATGATATTTCTAAAATGTTTGCTAAATATTAAAAAATCTTCTCAGGTCTATTAGAGCATGTGCTGCCGAACAGTTCTTACTTATTGCCACAAAGTGTTATCCTGGTCATCAGTGCCTTATATTTTCTATAACTCTACTATTTACTCAGCTTATGGTAAGTGGTTTTACTAAATATTGAATATCTAAATTGCATTGTATAGTCAATCAAAATGATATTGTAATATGATTTATTGCCAATCTTAATTTTTAATTATCTTTATCTTCATTCTCATTAGAGAGTAATAGAGAATATTCCATTTTGTATTCTCGAGTTTGAGAGAAACTAATTTGGAATTCAGATTTTATGCATATATCCAAAGCTCTCCCTAGAAATAAAAAAGGGTACCATAAAAATTTAGCAAAATGTGTAATATTGGGTAATAACTAAATTTTATCCTCAACAATTTTTAAATTACCCTCTTATACTATTTTGTGTGTATATTTCAAGAAGTAATTTTCTCTCATTATCAAAATAAGCAAAAAAAATTCTAGTTTATAAAAATAATTAAAGGTATGCTAAAAGACAATCTCTGTGCTTATAATTTTTTTTTCCTTCAAAAAAAGTGAACTAAATAAAAATTATTAATTGATAAACAACTCGAAAGCTCATTTTTGTAATTTAAACTGAAAATTATGAAAAATGAGCATTTGTACATTTTTTTGAAAAAAAAATTAAAAAATAGTATTTATTTAAAAAAATAGTTTAAGATTTAAAATTGCTTAAAAATTATCTAAATAAATGAGGGTACAAGTTGAAAGTAATCCTAACAAAATAATAATAAACTTTGTAATAGTAATCAAAACTAAACCTATAAACACAGATAATTTTTTTCCAGGGTGTAGTTATTATTTAAGCTGTGAATAATGGATTATAAATAAAAGGCAGTGTTTTTTGAGCAATGGTGTATTATTTTTACCAAAAGGGCGTATTTATATTGAGATCAGAGTGCAAGCAGGATGGGTCACCATTCAAAAAACGCTTAGGGAGAATACTACATATATCTATGGCCAATCTGGGCAACATAATGGACATAATGTAAAACACATTGAAAAATAACAAATTTTCATTGTAATATATGCGGTTTATGTATATTTTGTTTGAAATTCATGAAACTATTTTTATTCGTTAGAAACAGATGTTACTTTAATGAAAAAAATTGTATGAGAACATTGATTGTCAAACATTAGATTTTCTAATCTAATGTTTGACAATTAAGACACATGATGCTATCGAACATGTATGACACATCCAACCAGTGTTATCCACACAAAAAATTATTTTTGTAGGTATTTTCACTCTCTCTTAATTTTTGAGAAATGAAATTTGAATTTGAGGGGTGAAATTCAAAACTGTAGTTAAATTTGTAAATTGCTGAATTTCTGTCATTTAATGACAGATTATTTTATAACTGACATGTTATTTACATTAAGTTTTTGATTGAACCCAAAACATTATTCCACATTATTTTTCAATATTTTTGCATTACTTACTGGTTAATTAGACTAAGGTTTCCAAATATTAAAAAAAAAAAAATTTATGTTCTTCAAAATTTGTCTGTACAAAATTAACACCCCTATTGTTGGCTTGGAAAGAGGAATCCTTCTAAAGATAAATTCAAAGGTCACCCAAATTCTTATCCTCAAGCAAAACACATTTATATTTTATCTATTTTTATTTTATGATTACAAAAGCTCTTTCCTGAGCAGTTGCAGTTATTTGCAGTGTGGAGCAATGAGAATATATTTTCTGAATTCATGATATGTGAAAGAGTTGTCATGTCACTCTCTTTCTACATTCATCACTGATATATTTACAGAAGTCTTTCAACTTCATGCGTGCATGATAAATAATTTAATCTACTGAATTACTGAGGTATTTTCTCTTTCCTACACCATGGGAAGAAAATCTTAATAGTTTTAACAAAAATTGAGTATTTTCACTGAGTAAAATTTTTGAGATATTAAACTTAAATCCAATGTATAAAATGCACATCTAGATGTGTATTGGTAAACTTTGCGTCCGATTGTAAATCCAATTCTTTCTGTTATTTGGTGTTCCAATCTAAAGTACTACACTTTGGTGTGGAATAAAGTACTACACAATGTGTGTGGAATAAATTGGACTTTTGATTGGATGTGCTCCTTATATAACTATTGTTTCACATATGCTATAACTAATGGTGCACATATTGAACATTTCTGCATGGTGTGTAGCATTTTTAAAAAGTGCTTCAGGGTGCTTATTTTCAATTTTCGTTTTTTAAAAGCTCTGAAAAGTGTTTTTTTATTGGGTGTTTTTAAATGAGATTTTTTCGTTACTGTGTCGATTTCCCCCACATATTATGCAAAAACGGGGTTTTCACGTTGTTCTATTCAACTTTTTCACAGTTCATTAAAACACAATGCATTTTGGCATACCATCGGTCTGTAGCGTATGAAAGCATCAATCATTTTACATGTTTGATGAAATACTTGCGGGCTAGCATGTAGCATACTGAGCTGAGTTCAGTGAGATTCTTGAACTCTCATGTGCAATTCTGCTGCATTTTGCAAAATATTCTCAATTTCAGGCTCCATTTTCCACCCTCAGAAATCGAACCGAAAATCTCTCTATCTAATATAATCAAGAAAAAAGTTCTTAATCAGAAACTAGTTATTTTATCATGATCATGTAAAATCTTTGAAAACCATTTTGTTAATGTAATGCTTAATATAGTGCTTAAAAATATTATTTTAGTGCTTAAAAAGTTCTTATAAGGTGCTTATTTTTGTTGAAAAATTTGGCTACGCACCCTGTTCTAATAAATAACATTTAAAGAAAGATTAATTAACTTTTAATTGCATGTCTGTTTTTTTTAATAGTCTAAATATATTGTTAAAACTGGGACTCTCTTTAAAGAACACCCTGTATTCTAGGTGATAGTGACTACTTTGAATGCCAGTAAAGGTATATACACTTAAGGCTATATAGTTTGGTTTAGGATTTATTTTTACTGCTAAAAAGAAATAATTAAAAACTTTAAAATAGCAGTAGTAATTTCTGCATAATCTTTTTTTTCCCCACATTTAGTCTAATTTTTGTTTTTAGTAAGGAAATATTAATTAAGATTAATTTCGAAATATTTTTATCTATGATAATTTTTATCCTTTTCTAGTCATCTGTGAAAGAATATGCGAAGAATTCTCATGAGTTTTTCACACTACTCTGTCGTTTGTTGAACTATGCCTGTTCATCATCTTGTCCATTGCCAACTGCTCAGAATCTTTTAAATAAGGAAATTGAATGGTTGAAAGCAGTAAGAGTAAGTGATTTTTTTTAAATTTTATTTATTTATTTTTTTTTTTTTTTATTGTTTAAACAAAAATTTATTTCACAAATATTTTTTTATATCTCTTGTATTTGTTAAGAGCAGAAACGATTACATTTTTGATCCATAAGTCTATTTTTAGGGGGTCAGTTTTTCCACGGTTAAGTTATATTTATAAATTGTAAGTTTAAAAAAAAAAGTTCTAACTAACCCCCTATATATTGGAGGTTAAAAATTTGAATCCATAAACAAAAAGGTATGTTTATTCAGAGAAAGTGCATTTTTGAATCTGATTTCCTAACCTTAAGTATCGTGTGCACTAATTAATCCTAAATAATTAATAATATTTGAGGTCGCCCACTCGAACTATTAAGAATTAGTCCCAGAATGTAAAGACCCGATCATTAGATCAAAAGTTATTCAGGGAAGTGTTTTTTTATTTTACCCACTGTACAATTTCAACAAAGAATGACATAATAGGAAACTGGTGACCTATGTAAAAAATCAACTAGGTTGTAACCTGAACTGAGTTCGAAGTAGAAAAGTAAAAACGATTATAGATATATTCAATCCTTTTCTCTCTTCAAGTTAATATGCGTTATTTTTATTTTTATCAAAATTTTTAACGGCTGTTTATTTGAGTTCCATATAAATATTTTCGAAATATATACTCTGTTTTAAAAGTATTATTGTCATATTAAAAATTAGTAAACATTGATATAAAAACTGCTAAACCCCTCAGCCTTGAAACCTACTATATGATTAATATAGGAAAAATGTAAGAAAATTTGTTTTGCTTTTTTTTGCCCTCCTTAATAATTGTTAGTTTTGAAACCCTGAATTGGAGGCAACATTGTGGTAAGGCTAATAACAATGCTATCTTGCATATGTAAATACTATCACCATGTACTAGTTATACTTTTAAGGGGAAGAAATCGTCGACATAATTGTAAATGTTTACTTAAATTTTTATTTTATTATAAATATACACAAGCTTAAAAAAATATGTAACTTGTTTTTTCTGAACCATATTTGAGGAAAAATAGTTGATAAACTATCTTTGATATCTTAAATGCTTTTCAGTGTTAGAATAAAATGTATGTGTTAAAATTTAATTGTGTACCTATATTTAAATCTTTTAATATATTTTAGAGTAAGGTTCTTGCTACTGGTGACAGCCAAGTTGATGAAGCATTGCTTGAAGGGCACTTAGGAGTTACCAGAGAGCTTGTATCATTTCTTGGACCTGATCAAAAATATGAAGTTGGAGCTGATCCCAACTCTCCTAGAGGAAATCTCATCAAAGTAAGATGGAACAAAATAAATAATTCTGCCTAAAATAAATATAGAGCATTTTCTCTACTTATTGTTATTATTAACACACTTTCTTTAGTGGAGGAAATTTTGCCTTTTTTTTTTAACCAGAGACCCTTTGCAATAGAAAACTTAAGTACTTTTTGAAGGAAGAATTTATGTTTGAAATTAGTTTTAATTTATAATTTTTTATTTTTTTTTTATTTTAAATCTATAAAATGAGAATGCTTGGATTTATTTTCTTCAAAAAGTCTGGTGTTAAAGTAATTAAACAGAAGGCAAAAGATTTCGTCTTCGTATTGAAAGTAAATAATTATTTGATTTAAATATTTTTACTTGTCTTTATTTCTCGTCTACCCTACTAGAACAGCTCTTGTACCTCAGAGCCAAGGGTCTAGAAAACAGTGAGCATAGTAGACCTTGGCCCTTTTTAGGTCGCTGTGTCACTAAGTTTAATTTCAATTTTCTTAATTTTAATTATTTAAAATTTTAGATATGTTCAATATACAGGGGTCTGTCCAGACCGAATTTACTACCGTTGAACGGTACATTCACAAATTCAATTTTAGAAAAAACGGTAGTTTCACAAAATACTTTTTCTTAAGATTCCATTTCTGTATCACTTAAGAAATGATAAATCAGCATTTTTACCATATTTTTATGTTGATTTTTTAATATAATTTTTAATTTTTCCCAAATTACGTCTAAATTTTCACAAAATCGGTACCTTTCAGAAAAACTTAGGCAGACCTCTGATATATGTTTGTTGACATGCACCATTAATCCTTTCAAAATAGTAAAAGATATTATGTAACTTAAGTATTGCACTATTTTTTTCTTTCTTTAGAAATTATCACAATATTTTTTATGGTCCATTAAAAAAGGTATGACATTTATTTTACAATCAAGTACAAATGTAATAGTAATACTGGTTTGTAAATCTCTAGCTTCAACTAAACTTTAAAAATAGGGGGGTTTGTGTTGATACTGGTGGCATTACTTTAGGGAAAATAGAAACTTAGAAAAGTGTGTTGCTGTGACGCAAAAATGAGATGTTTTTAAGTATTATTTATCTCAAATGTTAACTGTTTTATTACTTTAACAGGAACTTGTTGAAGATTTCATATTTCCTGCTTCAAGAGTTGTGCTGCAGGTGCAGCGTGGTGGCAGCGAACTGCCCTCTGAGCAAGCCATACCTGTATGCTCCTCATCCTCCTCTGTTGTCGCTGCTTTTGAACTGCTTGTGTCCATATGCACAGGATGTGCTCCCAACTTGAGGTTGCTTGTCGATATGCTCTGTGAAATGTTTTACTCTGGTTAGTATAAAAATTTGAATTGCCCCGTTTAGCGCAATTTCTACCCAATGTTATTCCAATAATTTACTCATTCTTCTGTGTATAATATTTTTTTAGCAAATGACCCACCTTTAACAGAATGGGAGTACCTTCCACCTGTCGGACCAAGACCTCTTCGTGGATTTGTTGGTTTGAAGAATGCAGGTGCCACCTGTTACATGAACTCAGTGCTACAGCAGTTGTATATGATTGAGGATATTCGAAATGGAATTCTTTCTGTAGAAGGCGCTTGCACGGATCCCAATGAAGATTTCTCTGGTGAAGAACGAGTTGAAAGCGAGGTAAAACTCTTTTGAACTTGGACACTGGTCGAGAATGTCTCATTTAGGAAACCTTAATTTTAGATCAGTAGGGTCCCAGAGATCTTTTTCTTTCTCCGTCATCATGTTTCTTAGTTTTACGTCTTCTGTACTAGTTGAGTTCAACCTTTTTAAGAGAAGGACTACTGTGTTAAATTGGTAGTTTTCAAGTGCTGAACAATTAAAAAAAAAAAATTTATTTGAAAACTTAATTTGTTTCTCGGACAGCTAACTGGCCTTTAAAGCAACTAGTGGCTGAAACTGTTTTTAATATTTTTTTTAAAGAAATAAAATATGACAGCAAATATTTAATTTGATATAAAAAGTCTGGTAATAATATTCTACTGAAATTAAATGATAATATTTTTTAAGAAATCTGATAATTTTTTTAGGAAAATTTACATTGATGTTTAAAAAGTTTGCACTTATAATTGTTTTCAAAGCAATTTTAATTTTTTTTACCTGGAATTAATTATCTTTAGTTTTTAAAATTAATCATTTAATTACATTTGTTTTTCAAAATAAGTCCTTCAACTACATTTCTTCTGAAAATATGATTCAAGAAAGTTATTTGTTTCAAATTTCTGAATAAAATTAAAATTTCTTTGTTATATTTTATAGTATATTGAGAAAATGTATAACTAATACATTTTTATAGACATTAATTAATCCATCAATAATCAGTAATTGAGAAAACTTGTTGGCTGATTTCATTAAAAACATATTTGTTATTGAAGATCTGTTTTCAGTTCATCCAACTGTCAGGTTTTATTAGATCCTAAAATTTTTGTTAACTCACTGAGATGATGTTGATTTTTCTGTACAACTTCCAATGTAGATTCTGTCTAAGATATGAATGACTGAGTGAGTATTCCAGGCTTTAACCTTCTAGCAGTCTCTTCCACAGGTAACAAAACGCTATATTCCAAACTGCATTACCAACATGCTTCACTTTCTTCCGAAAAATATTTTTCTCTTTGTTATTAGATAGAGGAATAAAGTATAAGAGATAACCATTTAACAAATATGCTTACTCAAAAAAGAGCCAGAAGGTTTATAAGCTAATTCTTGGTTTTAATAATTGAATGCCAAATTGCTATCTTTTAAAATTCAGATCAACCTTGTCATTCCTTGCCAAAGTGACCAATCACTAGAAAAAAAAAAGTACCACCATGTAACATGAATATAACCATACTTTTTATTTTTTTAAAATTAAAACATGTAATAAGGTTATTTATATATATAAAAAAAAAAAAAACACTTGGTTGCAAATTCTGTTTCCTGGGGCTAAAAATAAAGTCCACACTATTGATGATGACATTGATGCTTAATTTATTGTAATGGTAGGTACTGTAGTTATATGTTTATTTACAACCCCTTTAAATGCAATAATATCCATTTTTTTATTTTAATTGCAAAATGTATTTTATTAATTGAAACACAAGCTGAGAAAAGAAACTATTCAGTCATGCAATTTGCTTTTATACAAGTGCTCTACCACTTTTTATGTTTTAAGTTAACCACCTATTGTATTTGAAGCTGAATTAATTTAGTAATTTATTTCCTTTCCAAGCAACAGAGTATATCAGAATCCGACACAGAGGGAAATGAAGAGAAAGGCTCAAGAGAAGAATCTCGTAAAGAGTACAACTTAGGAGTTCTCAAACAAGTTCAAGCAATTTTCGGACATTTAGCTTGTAGCAAGCTGCAGTATTATGTGCCACGAGGATTTTGGAAACATTTCAAGTAAGTTTATTATTCAAATATAAATAGTTGTTTGATGCAAAATGGACTTTTTAGATACACAATTTTTTTATATTTTTTTAAAGTTACAAACTTAATTCTTTTGAATATGCCAAACTCATTTATAATGAAAATGACAAGGGCGAGACAAATTGCTTGTTAAATAGAGGAGATAAGTATCATATTACGAAATTAATGGTTGGCACTGGCTGAAAAGTGACTAAATGTAAAAATTAATTATTGAAATTTTCTTTGTTGATCGCTACCTTTTTTTTTTATGCCTAAAATGCACTTTATGTGCTTTCAACTTACCATATCATTACTTGAAAAAGCTATAATTATCCCTGTGTCATTCAAACTAATTGCATTTAATATTTTTTTTTTTTCAATTTGTGGCTGATAATATTTAAAAGTATCATTTTGTTTACATTTATTTCAGAATTTTTTAGGAACTTGCAAATTTTAATGTTTGTTAATAAACAAATTTTATGTTGCATTATTAGTTCATAAAGTCGAATTCTAAATTTTATTAGTTAAAAAACATCATATACAATGCTTTATCTTAATTATATCAATACTTTTTTATAAGTTTAGAATCTTCAATTTTTGAAAAAGGGGCCCACAACTAAAAATGCAATTACTAGCCACTAATTAGTAACAAAATTTCCTAATTTTTCCCTATACCATATAAATCAGGGTCAGTCTAAAGTTATCAAATAAGCAATAATACACAGTAGGGTATAGTAATAATACAAAAAATTGGTAAAAGAAAAAGGTTACCTTTTAGTTTTTATTTACACTGACGTGAGGGATGTTAAAGCTGTGTCTATGACTGGATTTAATGCATATATTTGAAATTATGCGCTGTTTTCAACACTCATGGCATTCAATAAATTTTTATTTGCACCTTTTTAGTTCATTGATGTCAGAAGCAGCACTGCATTGAGCGAAAATCATTTTATTAAAGCCTTCTCTCTGTCTTTTTACTCACAAAAATGTACTTGAATTTGGTAGAAAGAACCCTCATTTTGCATTTGTATCAGGGGGAGAAATTTCTGTTCTAAAGATACTAGCCAGACTAAAGTTTTTTCTCTACACATTTTTATTCATGAAAAATTTTAATTTTTAAAATATTAATAGTTGTAGTGTGAAAAACTTTATGGTGAATGAAAACATTTTTAAAAAAATAATAAAAACATCGAAAAAAATCCCAATTCTAATCAAATTTTGACCTAAAGGATAGTTTTTAAGTGCTTTGAAAGAAAATGAAATTTTTATAAACAAATACTGTTTTCTGACAACTTAAAAAAAAAAATAATAATAATTCTATGAATGAAAGCTGGTTTTCAAAGGCTATATCTTTTTGTGAAATAACACTCTTTTTGCAAATAATGTGCTATATTTTCAACTGCTATGAGTTTGCAACAATTAATCATGATTGCTAGGTATGTTTAGACTATCATTAGCTATGCTATTTTTGAATGTGGTTTAAAACGTCAATATGGAGAAAAGCCACAGTTTTATAAAAATAAAAAGTGTGATTTTTTTTTAATTTTTTTTTTATTAAATATTTTTAATAAGTATTTGAATGCTACATGATCTGGGCTCAAAAATTTACAAAAATTATGAATTGATTATTTAAATTTAGGTGTGAAAATCGGACTAAATTGTAGATTTTTACAAATGGTTAATAACTATTTAAATTATTTGTCCTTTCTAAGGCCCAGATAAATTTTTAAGGAGAGATGGCATTTATGAAAATGGCAGCTTTGTCTGGAGTGTAAGGCTGTGGCTTTTATATTTGCTGAGGGAAAAAGTTTTGAAAGACATTTATTCTAAAATTGCTTATTAAAAATCCAAGTTGTCTTGCAATAATAGTTGTCTTGCAATTGCTTTCTAACACTAAATCAACCATCAAATAAAAACTTCCTAGTTAAATTGGGGCTTGCCTTGCAATCAACAAATTTAATTATATTATACTTCACTTACACACTCCTAATATTAGTTACAAAGTATTTAGTAGTATTAACTACTTTTTTATAGTTTGTGAAATTGCTTTAAAAAAACGTGTGTCTATTCAAATGCTATAAAATTCATATTTTTTCCAAAGCAGTATTTATAAGATAAAAATATTTTTCTTTATTGATAGCATTCTTTAATAAAATGAAAATAAATGTTAAATTGAAGAGTTTAATTTAACTCAATGTAATATTTCTGCATGTAATCTTTATTTTTGTTTCAGACTTTGGGGTGAGCCAGTCAATTTACGAGAACAGCATGATGCTCTTGAATTTTTTAACAGTTTGGTTGATAGTTTAGAGGAAGCTTTAAAACTTTTAAATGAACCTTGTATATTGTCTCAGATTTTAAGTGGTTCTTTTGCTGATCAAAAAATTTGTAAAGATTGTCCTCATAGGTAAATATATTATGTATTATATATTTTATAATCAGTGACCATTAGTTATGAAAAGTTTTCATACTTTTCAAAAATCCCTCGATTAAGGGTAGACTACAATTACTAAATATGGAAGTCAATAGTTTCACTTCTTTTTTCACTTTTTGTCAGACTTGATTCAAAACTCTGTTTAACTTACTTCAAACAGTTAATGATTACGTATGGTGTAATATAAACAATTTTGGCTGTTGGGATATCAAACTTTACATTCAATCCACTTCAGAATTTCAGAAAAAAGCTGTCTCATTTTTGTTAATTTTATAAATACTCCATATTTTTCATAGTTAAGAATAATTTTGTTAATTTTTTTAAAAATTAAATAAGAGTTGAATTATTTTTATACTTCTACTAGTAACGAAAGTATTCATTAAAAAAAATTTCTTGATGTATTTATTCTAGAGTTAGTAAATTTTTCTAGATCCTAAAAAAAAATTTATGGGTGAAAATTGTACGGATGCAATTTTTTGAAATTGCATTGTTAAGTCAGCTGTGGTTCAAATTAAAAAATTTTACAGAATATTCCTAACTATTTCAAGTTTATGAATGAATTTATTTTCAGTTTAAATAAACTGAAAATAAACATAGCAAACAGGGTGCATAGCGTTTTCAAAAAGTGCTTAAAGGTGCTTATGTTTTATTTACGTTTTTTAAAAGCTCTTATAGTGCTTTTTTTTTTTTTTTTTCTTCGGGGTTTGTAAAAAGTGCTTAATTTTCTATCTTTTAAAAATAGATTTTTCTTTGCTGTGTTGATTGTCATTCTAAATTACGAAAAAATGCATGATTTTCATTAATTTTCCCTGCAATATTTATCAGAAACTAGTTATTTTACCATTATTATTTAATGTTTATAAATTAAGAACTTTAAACTATAGAAGAAGAAAAAAATTTCTTACTGCACAAATCCTAATTCGGAATTTTTTTTGGGGGTCGGGGAGTGCTTAAAAATATTTTTGAGTGCTTAAAAGGTGCTTATTTTTTGTTGAAAAATCTGGCTATCCACCCTGTTAAATTCTTAATGAAGTTTTTTTTTATTTAAAATGTGAAGCCATCGAACTTTAACTGCTAATTCTCCCTAAATAAATAGCAATGTCAGTTTGATAATTAGCATGCTGCACGAGCTGTATTTTATTTTTTCATAATCATTATTATGTTATTTATTTACTTATTTAAATGAAGAAAAAATGTTTCATAAAAATTGCTTTCTCTGTTGATTATAACTATATGTAGCCTCATTTAATTTGAATATTTTTTCCCAAGGTATTCCAGAGAAGAATCATTCACTGCATTGAATATAGATATAAGAAATCATAGCAATTTATTAGATTCTCTTGAACAGTATGTTAAAGGAGATTTATTGGAAGGAGCTAATGCTTATCACTGTGAGAAGTGCAATAAAAAAGTAAGATGCTTTTTAAAAGTACAAGGTTTTAATATAACTTTTATTTTAGTGAAATAATGTTAACATTAATCATACTATATGGATAACCTGGTTAGTAGGACACAGGGCCCATGTCTAAGAGGTTGTGGGTTAGATCCTCACGGGCCGAAGACTCCCAATGTAGTAAATTATGGCTGGTGCACGTTAAATCTGTCAAGTCACCAAGTCCTCCATGTTCCCATAACAAATCATACCTCTGGGAGTACTGATTCAAGAGTTTCCTTGTCTTCTGGATTGGTTCAAAATTGCAAGGCTATGGAGTTGAACATTAGTAGCCGGCTGTTCAACGACGGTTATAAAATTATAAAAAAAAATTATACTATTGGGTAATTTAGTGAGAAAGAAACCAATTGCTAAAGTATCCAATATTCGTTTTTTCTTAATTGCTAGGAATTTTTTAAAAATAATATTGCTAAAAGCAAAAAATATTTTTTTCTATTGTATTTTAATTTCATATTCTTTTTCTTGCCATTTATTTGTTTTCTTATACTTAAAATTATAGAAAAGGAATCATTTCTCTAAGAGCTCAAGCGGAGCATAGTGCTCACAATTTCTTTACGCAATTAAGTCAGCTTGTATTAACAAGCCTCTTTTATTTCACTTGCCAAGATTATACCAATATATATTCAGTCCAAGATTATACCAATTTATTTGAAGAGGCTTCTAAATTAACATTATCATATGAAAATATAACTTTGTCAAGATATAGTAAGTTCATTTGGATTTAAATATAAAAATAGATCAGATTTTTATTCCTAAATTGTACATTTTTCCTTATTATGATTGCAATCAAATATCTGTGTCATGAATTTGGAGTAAGACACTGAAAAAATTGTAGTTGAAAATTAAGGGTATTCAAAATTATTGCATTTTAGTAAAATTGTCTTTGATAGCATTTCAAAGCATGCATTTATTTCAAAAACAGAACCTTATCTAATGGTGACTCATCTTTAATTTATTAAGAGATGTTGATTATTAATTAAATTTCAAGTTATTGGAATCATATTTTTAAATTAATCCATATTTAAAAATTAACAAATGGTTCTAATTTGATTACTCTGTATTTTATAATTAGTAACTTAAGATGTATTTTTGTTTTTAAGATAAAACTCTGCTATTTTTAAAAAAAAATTTCAAAAAAGAAAAAAAAGAAAGAAACTTTTATGTGTGAGCTCTGATAATTGCTTGTAGCATTTAATCAATTATTTTAAACTTCCAGAAAAATTTGTGCATTTTGAAAGAAAAAAAAAAATTGGTATAAAATCTATATTTTTTAATAAAAACACGAATACTTTGCTAATTCACTAATTTTGATCCTGCTTAATTGTATTTTATAGTTTTATTTATTTCAGTTTTTAACACAATTTGAAAATATATATATTTAAATTTAAAAATTTTGATTTTAAATTTAAAAATGCTAAAAATTGTTTACTGAAAATTAATGCCCCTTATTTTGACAAATATTTAAATGCTCTCATTTTAAGATATTTGTAAATAGTATTGTCTTAAAATTAACTTTGCAAGCTTTATTCTTTTGTAATTAATGACCAATAGGTCAAGCAAGCATGGTATATTATATTTTTCTTTAATACATAAAAAAAAATCTCAATCATAAAAATACCAATTTCTTAACAGGATTTTTTTAAAATTGGCTTGAAATGCTATTTAAATATTTATTATTTATTAAAAAAAACTCAATTAATGAATGTAATTCAAATATAACATATTTTGCTGAAAACCACTAAAATATATTTTTAAAAAAATTACTAAGAATATAACAAATGTTACATTCTGTGTAATCTTATTTTAAGTAAAGTTTCTCTGTGTTTCTTGCAATCAAATCTGTTAAAAGTTAGTGAGATAAAATTTATTTTAATCTACCACAATCATTGAATTGTGTAGATTATTCTCATGAAATGAGTTGATTTTGACATGTTCAAATTAATCAATCTTTGCCGTCCATTTTTTAGCATTATATTTGTAGTGGTAACTTCCAAATCTAAAAATAAATGGGTTTTTTTCTGTCTTTTTCCCTCCTTGTAGGTTGATACTGTGAAGAGGCTGTGTATAAAAAAGCTGCCTCCTATTCTTGCTATTCAGTTAAAAAGATTTGACTATGACTGGGAAAGGGAATGTGCTATAAAATTCAATGACTATTTTGAATTTCCCCGAGAGTTTGATATGGAACCCTACACTGTCAGAGGTTTAGCAAAAATTGAAGGTATGTGCATCACTTTACTCTTAATAACATGTTTTAAGTTTAGCATGTAACTAAAGATCTTAATGAAAGAAAAAATTAACATTTCTATTCTTTCTTACTCATAACCTTGTTTATTATATTTTGAGAAATGCTTAAAAAGAAATGCCTTACATCATTAATATCAACAGTTTTTTAATCGTTTTAAGTTTAGCATGTAACTAAAGATCTTAATGAAAGAAAAAATTAACATTTATATTTCTATTCTTTCTCATTCATAACCTTGTTTATTATATTTTGAGAAATGCTTAAAAAGAAATGCCTTACATCATTAATATCAACAGTTTTTTAATTCTTTAATATTTTCAATTTTTAAAAAAATGGCTAAATGTTTTAAAAAGTGACAACTGTTAAAAATGCTGGCCATGGGCCTTTTAGCAAAATTTCTTAATTTTGTTTTATACTATATAAAAGTAATTAGTATATGCCCCTTAAAATTAGGCTAATTTAAATTTAATAAAAACTAACTGTAATTTCTGTATTGATGTACTTCTGACTACTGATGTGTAAAATTGGAGTGTCTGCAAAGGACTTAAAATAAATTAGGCTAATTTTTAGTATATAATGCATTCTCTAATTAACCTATAGGTAAGTTGGCTCATTGTAATAAGCCTAAAAACTGTGAAGCTGTTTGGAAAATGCTGTTGACTTTCCCAATTAACATGGTATGTTGCAAAGGGCTGGTTTTAGAAGTACGCCTACAACATATTTATCAAAAATAATAATTATCGTGAAATTGTTATGGATTAATTTAAAGTTATGGTTATAAATTTTTGAATATAATATTATTATGTTGCAAAATTTTAAAAATAACAAAATTTTCTAAAAACAAAATAATATATTTCCTTATGTATTCATAATAAAATATTATCTATTGTTTTAGGTGAAATTATTGAAGAAAATTTTAATATTGATAATGAAACCTGTTGCACAAAATATAAACTATCTGGTATAGTAGTTCACAGTGGTCAAGCCAGCGGTGGTCATTATTATTCCTATATTTTACATAGGTTAGTAGTGAAGTCTTGGAACTTATTTCTGTTACATGAATTTATTTATTTTTTTTTTTTTTTTGGTTAACAATTGTAGTTTTACTTATAGGCATAGTGATGGAAGTTATAAATGGTATAAATTTGATGATGGGGAAGTTATGGAATGCAAGATGGAAGATGATGAGGTATTTTATGTTCATAAAATGTTCCTAATTGTTTAATATTATTTTTAGAAAATAATTCTGCTATTGATCTATGTTTTAATTAACTTTGTGAGAGTGGAATTTTGCGATCAAAATTTTTGACTAGCTAGAGCATTTAAATCCTTAATGTACTAATCCTTTGTGTTTGGTAGTACAAGTGATAGTTTTAGGCATGGTTCTAGCAAAATGTATTGGTATTTAATACTTAATCAAAGTGATAAATATTGAAATGATTAGCATTTAAAAAATCTTTACATTATTTAATAGAATGTGTTGTTTAAAGATTATTTTGTTTTTATGAATGTTATCCGTTAAACAACACTATTCTATTCGTATTTTAATTTTACCAGAAAATATTTAAATTAAGTTAAATGTAATTAAAGTTTTTCTCCAAAATATTCAACATTGCATTTAAATATGTAGGTATTCTGTAAATATTTCAAACCTATTTATTTAAAAATTATTTTTTATTGAGCATTTATTAAAATTATTTCTTTAATTAACTAATCATTCTTCCGATCAATACTTAAATTAAAAGCTTTGTTTAAACTCTATGCATTTTATAAATTTATAGGAAATGAAGAACCAGTGTTTTGGTGGAGATTATATGGGTGAAGTGTTCGATCATATGCTAAAAAGAATGTCCTATAGGAGGCAAAAGAGATGGTGGAATGCATATATTTTATTCTATCGACGGGTCGATATGGCGATGAATATTACTAGGAGCCTAAATGAACTAGCATTAGGTAAATATTTTACAAAAAGAATCATTTTGGTATATCCGAAAACTGTCGTGAATTTTGTTTTGATCTATTATGAAGCCTGGAAAGTTGAAGAAACTGGACAAAATGCTGAAACAAAATGTGACCTAAAAAATTGCTTAGAAATAATATAAAAAATAGTTTAAATTTAAACAAATAAAATTTAATGTAGAACAAGAACATCATTTTTCACATTTTAAAAACAATTTTTTTTCAATATTTATGTTTTAAACAAAATTTAAAAATTTACTTGACTTGTTATGTCATTTTTTTTTTTTTTTTTTTAATTCCTCTTTTCCTTAATAAGCACTATGCTTAAAGAAGGAAACCTAATGCAGTATCCAAATGAATTTTGAATTTTAATGCAGCAATAAGCCCCTTGTACATGTTTGCATGCCTGATGCTTCCTAGGTATAAAAGAGAAAAACTTAATGTGGAGGGGGGGAGGTCAAAAATTGGTGGTAGTTAAGAAAAATCCTAAATTCTTTCTTTTTTTTAAAATCTTTTTTGAAAGCTGAGAGAGACTTATTCTAAAAGAAAGTATCTTTGTGATTTAATAGCAAGAAAATAGATATTATCTGGTGGAAAGGTATTAAAAAATGCAATAGCACACCAGCTGAAATTTGCAATGCATAGTTAGCCTTTTGGGTCTCCTGCAAGCAATGTAGAAATCGAACATATTTTCCTAATTTTCAGTTGTACACTCAATACAGTAAAACAAATTAGGGTATGAAACTGCCACAAAACATTTGCTCTGGTACAATATGTTGCACCATTGAGTTTTATTTTTAAAAATGAATACCTCATTAATCAATTTTGAAAAAGCACTTTAAAGTTTTCCAACTTAACAATTTTTTTTTTAAATTGTATAAAATTTTTCAGATTATTGTTAAATGAATATTCATAATTAAAGATTCTTATGCTTTTTTCATAAGTTATGTATAATTTTATGAATCTGGTAAAAATTTTATGATTGAGAAAAAAGAATATATTTTGAATATAAAGTCCATTATCCTTGTAGTGGTTCTTAATATTCCTATTAAAAGGTATTTGATTATGAAAATTAGTATGTTAATGTCTAATTCTGAATATACTACATAATTTGTAATTGTGTTAAATGTAAGCATTCCTGTGATTTGTTAATTTAATTACATTTATAAAATTGGGTTAGGATATTTTCCAAGTTCTTAATATAATTGTGAGATAAGGTTCTACTATGCTCCTTCATTTAAAAAGTTGAAAGGAACTGTAGTTTTTATTTCCATAGAAATTCATTAAATTTCGTCTCCCTTTTAATTGCTGCTTTATAGAAGATTCGACTTATTTAAAAATGTTATATTAAATAATTTGAAAATAAATAGCATGAATTAAACTAGTTTGCAACCATAAATTGATTAAGAAATTGTTTTAATATTTGATATGCTTTTAAAAAACAAATTTCCTTTTGGATTGGAAGAAACCAATTTGTACTGGAGTGTTTTTTTCCAACTGTGGAAGAAACATACCATTCCTGTTTGAGACAGTAGCGTAATTTTGGGGAGGGTTCGGGGCACAAAACCCCCTTCAAAATTAACATTTGCTGAGCTATATTACAATAAAATAGGATGTAGTTTAAAAAAAAAAATTTCATTATTAATTTTTATATATATCACTGTCTAAAGAGAACCTTTACATTTTTCCATTAAATTTTTTAATAATTTTTTTAATGTTATGTTGTTTCTCTCTCTTTATATATATAAATAGAATTTTTCTTGTTTCTGATAATTATTCGTTATTTTCAAATTTCCCCGTCGCTGTCGTAAAGGAATGCGTCTTAGAATAACCTTTACATTTCTACATTCATTTTTTAATTTTTTTTTCTAATTATATGTTTCTCTCACTCTCTCTGTATATATACATACATATATATATATATAATACCTAAGGGAGTTAAAACCCTTCCAAACATACATTAAAACAACGCCACTGGTTTGAGATAATTTTTGTATATCTGTGCGAACTATATGTATATAATAATTAATGGCAGTCTTTAAAACTACTAATATTTTAAAATATTTTTTTTCTTTTCTAGCTGACAATAAACAATGTATAGTCAAAATGCCTGTTGCAATAGAAAGAAGCGTCCGACGACAAAATATAAAGTTTATGCATAATAGAAACCAATTTAGCTTAGAATATTTTCAGTTCATGAAGAAACTTATTATGTGCAATGGTCCTTACGTTAGTGGACCGCATGAAAAGTTGGTAAGTTATCATTTATCTCATTTAGTTTTTAAATTTTATAAAATAATACATCAAAAAGTTTTAATGATAAAAGGAAATGGCTTCTTCTTTATATTGTTATTAGTAACATGCTTTACATTAATTTAACTCAATTTCTATATTACTATTTATCAAAGTTTTATGATTTTTTTTTCCTTTCTTATTTAGAAATAAATTTGAATTATTCTTCCCAAAATTTTAATAGTTACTGAAAGTATTTTCTTAATCAAACTTAAACCAGAAACTGTAGGTACAAAACTGCAGTGTATAAAAACTTATTTTCTCTCTTTTTGTTATGTTTTAGAGTGCTGATGGTGAAGAATTAGCACTAATTAGCATTCAGTTAGCTTCCAAATTCCTCTTCACTACTGGGTTTCATGCCAAAAAGACACTAAGGTAATGTAGTAAAAGTTTTTATTTATATAATGCCATGTATAATTTATAACCAAATATTTTTATGAAAAATGTTATATAGATTTTTTTCTGTAATGAACTCAGGTATTTAATATTGATTAATTTAAAATTCCGTTGAATATCTAAATACAGTAAGATATCAAAAAATCTTATTCAATTAAACCTAACACTCGTGAAACACTGAGGTTGTTTTTTTTTTTTTAAATAAAAGAAACATATTTTTAATGTACTTAAATTTTCAAAGGAAATAAAAGAGCATTAAAACAATAAAAAATTGCAATTATTTAATTTCGCATTTCTTAAATTAAACATTCGCTGTCAAAAAAGGCATAAAAGTTGAAGGTTTAATGAACAAATTCAAAAAAAAATGTTTTTTAATAACAAACTGGTGCACATAAACGTGAATAAATATGTCTTGATTATTCCCATATATTTAATGTAAGCTGATTTCTTATTCAAAACCATTTTGAGCATAGATCTAAATTAACCTCTCCAGCAAAGTATGTCTCCTTAACTAGTGAAGTAGTTACTACAATTCCATAGTAGTTTGTAGTCACTACGTTTAAAAAAAGTCCGTAGTAAATTACAAAAAATATTGTACTTTAACCAATCACTGTATATATATATATGTGTGTGTGTATATATACACACATGTATATATAAATGTATTTGATGTATATAATTATTTTAACTCTGCTGAAACCTGTTTGCATTTGTTTACGTTCATGTATCAATTGGTTAACATCGTAATGCATTAAAAATAAATACAAATAGGAAGTATATAAAAAATCTCCTGTGTAAAAACTCATTACATGTATGTTTAAATATTAAAGTATTGCATATAAACTCGTGTAAAACATGCAATTATTAAAACAATACAGTGCTTCTAACAATGTCTCTTTTCTTTTATCCTTTTCGTGTTATTTTATTTATATTTATATATATATATATAGACACATACACATGTTAAAAGAATTATATTTTAAATCTAATCCATAAATAGTGCTTGTATCTAACGCGTAAACGTTTAAAACCTTTCCTACAAGAAAGTAATAATATTGATCTAATTATCACAAAAAATGTGATGATGTGGCTTTAGTAGCTTGGGAAATTGATCAGTCCCACGCTACTTAGACCTATTTATATTTAAATATATTGTCCATAAAAATATAAAAACCCTCTTTCCAAGGTCAAATGTGCTCTTCTCTATCTATCCACCATGATGTAATGTTCTCTTTCTGGGGCTCTGGCCCTTACTTTAATAAAATTATATTATGATTCCTGCATTTTCCTGTATCTTTTTAAGAAGCACTGGCCGCACTAACGAATTTACAATGTTTATGCTTTTCAAAGCGTAACATATATATATAACATAATAAAGACGGAAGCGTTAAAAGAAAAGAGACATTAACGAAGAAAACTAATAATAAGTTTTATACATAAGCACTATTTTCTTCATGTGTACTACTTTTATTACTAGAGCCTACTACTTTAGTCTACTATTCATTTCTGTGGATACTATTTAAACTGTATTTTTGTGTTTAATGGTTACTAAAGTAACTATTTTGAAAGGATTTCTGCATTGGAGGCCCTGTTATAAAGGCCTGCACGAAGCTATGATATGTTTTTTGGTTTGGTTTTATATGGTTTTTGGAATTAAATTTTTCTCTATACTTCCCATCATTATATTGAACCATTGCTTCATACTCCTAAAATTTTGCTTCTAGTTGTTGATAGAAATTGCTCCCATTTGACAAATTATGGATCTCTCTTAAGAGTATACAAAAATGTAAAAAAAAACTTTCAAGAATTCTTTTTATTCATTAGCATCTTTTACATTGTAAGATTAATTGCCCTATGTTTTACAGCTGAGAATAATAGAAAGATAATGATCTGTTATGGGTAATATGTTTCAATTTTTTCTATAGGGGGCCGGCTCCTGAGTGGTATGATGCTCTCTGTATACATCTTAGAAATTATTGCTCTGTTCGGCGCTGGTTTGCCAACAATGTTTTGTTTACCAATCCCCATATCTTCTGTGAATATCTTTTAGAATGTCCCGGTTCAGAAGTAAGATGATTTGTTTGATAACTGATTTAATTTGATTATTAAGAAATATTAAGGAAGTTTGGGACCTTTTTGTTAAAGAAACTTGTCGAACTAAAATTCTGTAACTTTTGAAACTGATGCTTGCTTCGTTGCAAAAGGTTTTCTTCTCTTCTTTAACTTTATTTTCAATTTAGGAAAAAAAAAATAAAAAATTGGTTGCAAGCATATTTCGAGACAAAATTTTTGTCATAAACAACAAATTCATTTAATAGTTTACATATTCGTAACAGTTTCTAAACTAAATTATCTTATTTATTTTGAAAATTATAAATATATATCTAGGAGCCCCATGACTTTGTGTTCAGATCAATAGATATATATTAACGATCAAAGATCACTCTTATATCTAAAAAAAATTTTAAAAAATTGACATTTTGTGTCATGTTAGCACAATACGGTTTTGGCCTTTATGTAAAGCATTTTGCCCATTGCTAACAATTTTGAAAGTTTCAGCTCATGCTCTATAGGTTTAAAAATATTTTTGCTTTAATTAATCATTGTTAATATTCATACTGCTTGCAGTGATCTGCTAAATAAGAAAATTAAGGACTTACTGAATTTTGTTTTTCAAAATCTAATATTTCAAAATTCTTGTGTCTCAAACTTTCTTAGAACAGTTAAAAGTGAAATGTTGTGAGAATATATGATAATTATCCAAATACTTTTTTTTAATCTGTTTGATTATTAGTACTTGATTTGAAAACTAAAATTTTCTTTAAAAAAAAAAAAAAAAGAATAAACTACACTGAACTTGACCTTTTAATAAGGACAAGCTTCTAATAAAATTGTCAATTAATTGTTAGATTATGTAGTAATGGCTATTCCAATATCTCTTATTTCCATGATAGTGCCAAAATGTGTTTCATATTTGCAGAGGTGCCAACTGCTGCCGATTTTCCGTATGTATTCAATTTATTTATTTTTTTTTTAAATACAGAACTACAAAGATATATAAACTATCAAAATTGGCCTGCTACCTTTTATTCATAACAGAATCTATTTTTTATAGCTTTTGCTATATTTTTCTGAGAAAAATACTTTCTTTCCTGTGCCTTCTACTAACATCACGTGAGACTTCTAATTCGATAAATTTTCTTTTTTCAGATCTTTGTCTTTTTTGAACTTTACTATTGGGTTTCCATAAGCTTTGTATTACGAAATTGCTATTTTTGCAATATAAAAATTGCGAAATCTATTTTTGGTCAAACCTTGAAATATATAAATAAATCAATTGTTTGATATTGTTTTATGCTAATCTAAACTCTGTAAGTTAAAAGTTAAGTTATCATATTACTTATCTCTTTTTGTAAGTTGATTTTAATCCAAATACTTTTTTCTGATTTATGTAAACTAACTCTTAAGATAAATTTGGATATATTACCTACAGTTTGGTTTATAATTCTTTCTTCAAAAAACCATTACTCTTTCTGTAATGTTTGTTTTAATTTATTGTATTTTATTTGTATATTTTAATTTTTTTTGTTTAAAAATTGCTGTATATCTGTTATAAATTATCATTATACATTCTAGTTTGTAGGTGATGGTCAAATTCTAAGCAAGCAAAGTTAATGTTCAAAAAACATTTATGTAGTTATTTATAGGGGCAAGGCAGAAAAAAACAAAAGTTAACTAAGAAATTAAATTACGAAGCAGCATTCCTGACATCTGTTGAACGAGCATGAAAAAGAATGAATAGCTATTTTTAAAATGTGTCTTGTAAGCATAGAATTGTTAAATAATTATTTTCCCTTCTACAGGAAGCCAGAGCACTCTTAAGCTGTGTTTTTTTTTTTTTTCTGGAGCTGGAGATCTATATTTTTCCATGCTCCAGCTATTTCACTATCATACAGACCTTCAAGAGGCCTGCTGCATTGTAACGGCATTGCTCATTAATAAAGTTGCTATGCAAAGACAATTCTTATAATTTACAATGATTTAACTTCAAATATGAAAGAACGAAAGAAAATATTAGATTAAGTTATTTTCTTAAGATTAAATGACTAACTAAACAGTTAATTAAATAATATTTGTAATTTCTGTGCTAGCTGATGATTATTATTTCTTAATGTTTCTTCTTATAATAGAAATTTTAAATTAAAATATGAATCTTAAAAGCATGTATAAATATATAGTGAAAATTTCGGAGCCCTAGCAGAGCTATAGCTTTCAAAAAAAATTTCAGCTTTGTGTATCTGCCCTTTTGGGGATTTCCCCTTCTGGATATTGCACAAAACTGTAGACGTATAAATGTTTCTTTGGACTTAGGAGATAACTAAGGTCGAATCTTCTCAGCCAAAAAACAAAATAAAAACTCTATAAGACACTCATACTTCCGGTGCTGCTTTATGGAAGCGAAACTTGAACCTAAAATTCAGATATACCGCGGACACTGGACACCTTCGAAAGAAAGATTCTTAGAGCCATCTTTGGCCCAATTCAAGAAAGAGGATGCTGGCGAACAAAATTTAACTTCAAGCTCTACTGACTCTATAAGCAGCTCCAAATTACACAAATAATCTGCAGTAATAGACTGAGGTGGCTGGGCCAACTATGGAGAAGCCCTGAAAATAGCGCCATGAAAATCGTCATCTTTAAGAACTCGGAGGGGTCACATCCCGGAGGCAGACCCCCTACTAGATGGCTCACCGACATCGAAAATGACCTGAAAACCCTAAAGATGAGAAATTGAAAGGGAGTTGCCATGGATAGGAGGCGCTGGCATTTGTCAGCTGTTGAGTCAGCCAAGGCCTGCAAGGGGTGTTGTGCTGATTAAGAAGAAATAGATGTATGTCTTTCCCATCTAAATACTTGTGTGAAGTAGGTGTAATCTTCTCAAGGACTGTTTCACTTTCATCACACAGTATCATCTGAAAGAATAAATATCAATTATTGAAAATTAAATGAAGTCTTATATAGTGAAACATTTAGGAAAGACCATCTCTATATAGCGACCTCCTCTATTTGCGACCACTTTTGGGAGGCACAGATCTTTTTTCCTCAGACTTTTTGTTGAAGGAAACCTTTAGGTGAGATCATCAAAACCTCTCCCAGTGACCAGGCAAACTTCTGTGCCGAATGCAGAGAAGGTCAAATAAGGAAACATGAAAAACTATCAAAATAAAACACAAAACAAATAAGTATATTAAAATGTATTCAAAGTTTTGTGTAAGGTTCTATTTTAGAGAGCTCTTTTTGACGATCTCTGAAAGGGATCTGCAACCTCATGTTGCAGTCACAGTGCACTAAAGACGATGCTATCAATGATTTATTTTTAGAGTTGAAAGTAAAATTTTTAAAAATTTTATTTGAAAAAAAAACTAGTTTGTTTTTCCTTGTAATTATATCAGTAGGGATCATTTTTATTGACGCTGAAAAGTCAATGACGGTAACCTCTATTAACGACCATTTTACTGTGGAACAGAGACTGGTCTGGATTGGTTTTGCTGTATTACCTTTTCTCTCTAGTGTTTTCATTAAAAACTTCATTTTAAGTAATTTTATACTGTCTTAAAAAGACATAGTTGAAATCGCCGTAGTTAAAAATTTCGTTTAAACGCTTTTGACATAGTTTAAAACGTCTTTTACCACATTGTCACAAGGTCTCAAATATATACAAGAGTATTTATTTTTTACTATTCTGTCCTTTTTAGGATGTTTTTCTTTTAAATTATGAAATTTTAAACTTATAAAGAAATATCTTGTAAAATTAATAAAATCTGTGAGATAAGAAATATTTAGCAACTAAAAAAAGATTTTAGTTAGCAAAAATATTTGTATCAGAACTGTTAATATGTTAAAATATAAATATTTTCAGCAAACGGATTCTTTTGAAAACAACTAAAAAAAAATTTCCGTGTTAAAATTTTTTATTTACCATATTCACCAGTATGACTTACAAATATCTTTTTTCACTATATTTGTACTATAAAAAATTAGTTGCTTATAGCCATTTTACTCTTTTACAGGTCCGCCTTGCGTTCATGCGTATTCTTGTATTTATAGCTCATTTCGCATTGCAAGATGGCCCCTACACTCCTCCTGCTTTAGCCAATCTTCGTAAGTTTTATTTGAAATACACTAAAAATACTATTAATGTGTTATAAAATGCATTACACTGCAATTATTTTATTATGCTACATATTTATTTTTTAATTCTTTTATTTACTCTGTGCCTGATTCAAATTAAACTTAGTTGGCTGAAGTAAGACCTCCCCCCCCCCCCCCCCCCCAACTCTTTAAACCAATTTGTATTTTATTATCAATGGAAAAATAATACTCTGCATGAAAATTTTTTCAGAACTTGCATAGTATTTAAAAATAATTTTAAATAAAAAGTTGCATACATTTAAAAAAAAACTGAAAGGGTTTTTAAATCAAGTTGTAGTAGCAACGATTATTAACAATTGTTAACAATTTTGTAGTAGTTTAGGATCTTAAATATAATTTGAAAAGAAATGTTATTGTTAATCAGGTTATATTTTTGTTACTGATTTAATATTGCAGGAAATGTCTCAAAATTAATGTATGTATAATTTTTGCTCATAGAATGGTGTGAATAGTCCCGTAAGAAAGTGATATTGCACCAAAACGTTAAAACAGCCATTTTCTTATATTTCTTTAAAGTGTTTTAGTATCAGGGCTGATTGTGCTCCGGAAAAAATCCGGATTTTTCGCTAACCGTCATCCGGAAGTTTCCGGAGATCGAAGGTTCAGATGTTTCAAAAAATCATTGATCGCAAAAGTTTTCGGAAATCAAATTTTCAAAGGTGGAACTTAAAAATACAGTTTATTTTATTTGTTTGTAAGGAGATCTACTTTATAAGCTTATATTCAAGATTAATATTAACTTTTTATTAGTAAATAGTTATTATTATCATAAACTCAAGAAAAAAAGACATATAAATTTCAATTACTTCTCCAGGTCATCATAGGTATGTGTAAAATTTTAAATATATTTTAAGTAAACTAAGAACCTGTTAAAATTTTTTTCTAATTTTTCGATTTTTTTTTTTTTTCACTCAAGAAAATTTTTGGAATTTTGACTTGGGCTCACAATCACCCCTGTAGTATGTACTAGCTTGATTAAATGCAACTTAAATCAAATAAAAAATATGTATATGTATCAAAATGGAGTTTGGAAAACCTAAAAGAATTATTGTTGCCAGATTATTATTAAAGTAATTACCTCTTTAGCGTAGGCTACAATATTAAAGGGTACAAATTAACGAATAAATTATGAGTTTAATTAATTTATATTATATTTAATCAATTTATGTATCATATTTTATTAAGTAAAGTTTTGCAATACAGTTTGCTTGGGAGAAAAATTATATGTTCTTTATCATTACAGCTTATGCAGTCGATGCTAGTGCAACTCTTGCTGATCACTTAATAGTAGCTGTTTTAAATTTGCTCAAAAAAGAAGTTTCCGAACACGGAAGGTCCCTCACTCAATATTTTAGCCTCTTTTCAATGTTTGCTTCCCTTGGAGTTGCAGAGGTAATGTTTTAGTTGTGATTTTTTTTTTACTTTGTGATTTCTAGATCAAAATAAAAAAGAAGCACCCTAATTTATTTCAATATTTTAGCGAACCATGCTTCTTAAATTAAATGTTCCTGCTACATTTATGAAAGTTGCTTTAGACGAAGGTCCGGG
Source organism: Parasteatoda lunata (assembly GCA_949128135.1). Taxonomy (NCBI): domain Eukaryota; kingdom Metazoa; phylum Arthropoda; class Arachnida; order Araneae; family Theridiidae; genus Parasteatoda; species Parasteatoda lunata. The sequence goes on from OX421970.1 coordinate 101,673,088, forward strand.
TCCTCCTATAAAATATCAATATGCTGAATTAGGAAAGTTATATCAAGTGGTCAGTCTACTGATAAGAAGCTGTGATGTTAGTTGCAAAACACAATCTTCCCATGTAAGTCGTACTTTTATTTTTTTAAATTATTATTTTTTTTTTCAGTTCCTACTATTGAATTGATAATCATTATATTTCATGAAAATGTGATTCACGTGCAATAAGTTAAGTACTGCATATCACATTAAGTGAAAGTAACAATACTATAGACTTCCATTTTAATACAGATTTCTACCCACAATTTTAAAGATGTAAAACAATTACTTTATTTGATAAAGATAAACAATATCGCTGTTTTAAGCAAAATTATTTCCGCAATGTATTTTAAAATACTATATAATATCTGAAATTCTTCATTTGTTCTTCCAATTTTTGTTAAAGTCAACTGATTTTGGCCCATTCACACTAAGGGCTTGTGACAATGTCAAACTATATATATATATTTTTTTTCAAGCTTTAATCGATTTGCCTTAATATTATTAATGTTAAGGAATTCCTCTTGCCGTCAGGCTAACCATGGGAGGTTATCATGGTTTTCCTCCATGTAACGCAAATGCTGGCTAGTTCTAACAAAAACTCTTCCACAAAGGCAGTATTTCTCTAAATATTCAATCCAGGAGTTCCCTTGTCTTCTGGATTGGGTTCAAAATTACAAGGATACGGAGTTGACCATTAGTAGTCGTAAACACAAAAATCTGTTCCTTCATTTTTATTTCTTTATTTTTTTTAGCAGAATAGATATTTTACAAATTTAGCAAATTTCTTCTAGGTAACAGAACAATACCCAGAAACATCTGATTGCCTAAATTGTGTTTTTCACCATAAACACTTTTCTGAACAATTTGAAATGTGTCTTATATTGACCCAAGTTGTTAAATTAAGTTTTTTCTTTAAGGAGGTGAAAAACAAAACCATCTAAGTTATGTTTTGTTGTTTTCCATGATCTTATGTCACAGATTTAAATCTTGCTTATTGATTGAAAAAACAATTATCTGAGTTGAGAGATTTTTTAATTTTCTATTTTAATAGCTTTTGACTGTTTCGTTTTGTCTTGATATTTTATATCTCATTTTGGTTAAGTTTTTTTTATTATTATGTTAGTTTATTATTGAAATCATTACAAAAACTAAAATTCATAAATAAATTAAACCATAATAAATTGAAATTCGTACATAAATTAAAAAATCGTAAGATCCATGCAGTAACTCCAAAATAAAGATCGACGGCGAAATCAAATGAATAGGACTATTTAAAAAAAAGATACTTTAATAAGTGTGTGTAAAACATGATATTCTTTAAAGGAAAAAAAATTTTAATAAATAGCATCATTTCTAGAGCAATCTATTTTTTAACTTTCGCTTGTGATTTCTTATTTTATATTATTTGAAGCCAGTCATTACAGACTTTTTTAAAATCCCGAAGGAGAATAGAAAAATTAAAAAATTTTCTTTCCTCTTTGATGCGCAAAAAAGACATCTTTAGAAAAGAAATCTGCAGAAGAAGACATTTTTCAAAAAATATTGCAGAAAGGAAAACCAAAATTTTTCCCTTCCCAAAGGAAAAATTTTTCAACAAAAACTTTATATCGATCTGCAACAACTTAGCAGCAATTCAGCCACGGGGATCATAAAATAATTTGTCTTAGTTTTTTTTTTCTGTTGTTCATTTTACACTATTGTTATGCATGAATGATATATTTGAATATAACTTATCTTTTATAGGGTGGAGCACCATTGCCTAATCCTTTTGTAGGTGATAATGTTCATCAAGATTATATAATGCCTATACAACCAGAAGTGGCTGAAATACTTTATAACAATACATGGTAAATTTCAAAACTTTTACGCTGTTGAGTAATTTCTATGAATATTCCTTTAAACTATATATGACATGGTGTGTACCATTTTTAAAAAGTGCTTTAAGTTTCTTATTTTCGTTTTTTAAAAGCCCTTATAGGTGCTTTTTTCATTGGATGTTTTTAAAAAATGCTTCAGTTTAATTTTTCAAAAAAATTTTTTTTTTGTCTTTTTCACTTCCCCACATATTATGCAAACGTGTGCTTTTCACATTGTTCTATTCAACCTTTTCACGATTCACTGAACCACAATTAATTTCGGCGTACCGTCGGTTCATAGCGTACGAAAGCACCAATCATTTTATTATGTTTAATGAAATACTTGCAAGTGCGCGTCTACTGAGCTGGGTTCGGAGAGATTATTTCACTCAATTTCAGGCTTCATTTTTCACTATCTAATATCGAACTGAAAAATCTCTTTATCATTTTATAATGGCTAATAGTATCGAAAAAAGCTAATATAATTTTATTAGAAACTGATTATTTTATCGTGATCATGTAAAGTCTTTGAAAATTATTTTGCATTTTATTAATGTGTATAGTGCTTAAAAATAATTTTTGAGTACTTAAGAAGTACATAAAAGGTGCTTATTTTTTGTTGAGAGATTTGGTTATGCACCCTGTAAGAAGTTAGTATAAAAGTACTAGTTAATAAAAAAGGTGAAGAGATTAAGTTTTCTCATAGTTGTAGAAATATTTTAAATATTCTTAATGTCTTTTTACATTGTAATTAAGAAATTTGTAATAAATATATGCACTTGATTTCCCTTACAGCTACCTGAAAAAAATCATAGAAGATGCAAATACTTCAGAAGATACATTTAGACTTCTAAAGGTATATAAATTTTTATTCTTTCATTCTTTTTTAAATATTTATTAAAAATATAATCCTTCCCTTTAACTCTGATTTTCGTAAATAGGGATAGAGTTTTAGATGTCTTTAAGTAAAGCATGAAATTTACTGTAAACTTAACAAAAATCCATTAACTGTATATAACCTGGAATTCTAAAAGCACTATACGCTTATTATAATAAATATTAATTTTTTAAAAAACAATTTTTAAAATTAACTGAACTGGCAGAATAATATAAAAAGGTTTTGTTTATATCTCCGTAATCTGTGGCTTTTTTAAATTATTTATAAGTTATTCGTATTATTTTTGAAAATTGAATATGCCCATTAAGTGCTAAAAAATGGTATTTTTTATACAAGTTTAATAATCATTGTTACATATTGATACTTTATCTAATTATAGTGCTTAAATCATCACCAAAATTAATTATAAGTTTTATTAAATTTTGTGTTTTTTAATTATAGAAACTTTTTAAAAAATATTAAAAAAAAAAATATTTAAGATTCCTTTTATAGTTGAGTAAAAAGTTCTTAAAAGTTTTTGTCTTGTATAACTAAAATGTGTCATGGATTTTTCTTTTAGTTTTGTTCGTGGGAGAATCCTCACTTTTCTTCTATGGTGCTGAATGAATTGCTGTGGCAGGTTTCTTATTCATATACATACGAGCTTAGACCCCATTTAGATCTATTATTGCATATGCTTCTGATTGAAGATTCTTGGCAAAATCATAGGATACACAATGCTCTGAAAGGTAACACACACACCTTATTGTCACACAAAGATTAATAATAAAATTACAATCAATATTTATTAATAGATATTGGTTTTTACTATTATATTTATTGCAACTATTGAAGATTACTTTTTTCTAAATTTATAAGATGGTGAGTTTGACAAGATTTTAAAATTTTAATTTTTTTTGTCATTTCACATATTAAGTGTTTAGATGAAACTAGTCTAGATGCATTGCAAAAATATGATACTAATATTTTTTTTGTATACGTAGTTTACTATGCGTGGTTTATTTTGAAATTTAAAAATAAAAAAGCATTAGCGTTTTTTTTTTTTTTTTAAAACAGTTTTCTGAAATTTTAAACTCTTAGCCATTTTCCTTTCTAAGTTTGATTAAACACTATTGAAGAAAATATGGTACCAATTAGTGCTACAAATTTGTTTCTTAACGCAATAGGCAAAAGAAAAGAAAAAAGTTTTTTCTTCAGTTTAATAATATATAGGAAATAATTAAAAAGTTTACTTTGTTTAAAGCAAGCTTCTAATATTTAGCAAATTTAACTGTATTAATATTTAGCTAACGTAAGTCTTTTATTTATTTATTGAATGAAATTTTTATTGTTAGTTTTTGTTTAGAGAAAAAAGTGGAGAATTTTGTAATTAGATCCATTTCTTCAGAAAGATTAATTTTCTTGCCTGGACCTATTATTTTTGAAAAGAAAATAATGCACTTTAACTGAAACAGAAATAAATCGTTAAAAACTAATTTCTCATAAAAAATTAATAACAGATTGCGTTCCTATTTCAGGCTAAACCCGACATAGGGTTGCATTGGCAAATTTATAATGTCATACTGTGTCCAATATAGTATCGCAAAGAATTACTAGTTACTTACATTTTTTTACTTGTATTATGATATAATAGATAACAGAATTTCATTTTAAGCAGCTAAATTGATTCTTCAATTAAAATAGTCTTCCAAATTTGTTTTTAAAAGCGGAAAAAAATATTTTAAAATATGCATTATATAAAATATATAATTGTAAAAGTGTCATTTCTTTCAATATTAATAACTGTTATTAATGGGTTAGAGGTATTTTTATCATATTTATTTTTTTAATTGAATTTTACTGTACATTTGTGTACCAAGTCCCAAAATGTGAATAGCTACATAATTTAGTTCAATATAGTAGTCGTAGTCAGGGGTCTGTCTAGGTTTATCTGAGAGGTACCTATTTTGTGAAAATTTAGACATAATTTGTGAGATTTAAAAATTATATTTAAAAAATCAACACAAAATGTTGCAAAAATTTAGATTTATCGTTTCTTACGGTCTAAAAAAATAAAATTTAAAGAAAAAGTATTTTGTGAAACTACCGTTTTTCCTTAAGTAGAATTTGTGAAGATACTGCTAAACTGTAGTAAATTTGGCTTGAACAGACCCCTGGTAGTAGTTCATTTATGTCACACTAGAGCTGCACGATGGGCTATTGCGACAGTCTGGGAAACATCCCTGAGGGTGATCCAAAGACATGCCATCACAATTTTGATCGTCTGCAGAAGGGGTGGCATTCCCGGTTTGGTAGCCCGACGACCTGCACACAAAGTCGAGCACTTTGTGGTAGAACAGTTTAACGAGGACCTATACCGCACTCTTGGTCCCTACGCAGACTGATCCAAGTGGTCGCCCACCTGCACAGTGACTGCAGCCAGTGATGCTTGACTTCGGGGATCTGCTGGGAACCGTGTCTTAACGATCAGTCCACTGTGGGACTTAGTTCAATATAATATTAACCTATTGCTCTCAAATTATTATTAACCTCATAATATTATTAATATAATATTAACCTTTTGCTCTCAAATTATTCTAATATGCTGTTTAAACTTACGTAAATAATAAATCATTTATATTTTACAGTATTTTTATATAATTTCTAAATTTCATAAGAGTGTGGTTACTAAATTATTCAGAAATAAAAATTTAAAGTTGTGTTAGATTTCAATGTATAGGTGTCAATGGAATGCAGAAAGCCAAGCAGCATTTATAATTCCATAAATAACTTATTTTGTCATTCAAAAAGAAAATATTTTGAAGATAGAAATTATAGATATGTAACTTCTTTTCCACTGACTTTCAGCCCTTTATAAGTTTTTTGTATTAATTTACTTTCTAAATTTTTTTAAAAATAAAACATAAGTTTATTTTTAGAAATAAATAATAAGAATGCATTGTTGTATTTTATTAAATAAGCAATCAGTGAAAAAATCCCTTAGGCATAAAAACATAGAATGCATTTAAAGGAACTTAAATATAATTAGAACTAAAATTTTACAATTTAAAAGTTTTGTAATCAATGTATTATTTACTGAAAATATTTAAAGAATTGTTTTCAATTGTAGTGCACGTGAACAAAGCAATTTTAAGATACTGTGTTACTTTGTATAGCTCTGAAGTTTTATGTATAACAAATAGTACGAACAATAGCATTAGTATGAACTCAAATATAATGGGAACTAAAATTTTGTAATCGGTGTATTCTTTACTGAAAATGTTTTAAAAAATTGTTTTCAATTGTAGTGGATGTGGACAAAGAAATATTAAAACACTGTGTTACTTTGTATAGTTCTGAAGTTTTTTATTTAGCAAATACTGATTTCACAATATTTTTATTGAGCCTTTTTGATTCCTTAACTCTTTAAAAATTCTATATTTTGTTAAAAAATGTAATTATATAATTTTAATCATAAATTATATAAATGTATAATTTTTGTATTTCATTTAAAATTCTTTACTCTTTGAGAAAATGTGGATGCATTGTTTTATTATTTATTTTCCTAGCCTCTTTCAGGAACTGTGAATGCTCAGTCTTTGAATTTTGATTTCTACTTACTTGAATGTTGATTTTCAGATATTGTAGATTTTCAGAAAACAAACTACAACATGTTCCAAGTTTAGTTGCTTGCACAGCATAAAGTGCAATGAATGAAAAACCAACGTATAAAATAACTAGTTCCAAAAACAAAAAAAACTAGAATGGAAGCAGAGAATGTTCAGAAAAGAGCAATTTTTCTATTAATTTGTTACACTATTGTTCTCTCTTATGTTTGCTTTGGGACATTAGTATATTAGTAATCAAACTGACGATCATGTGACAAAATTAAATTTGTTTAACACTTTAAACACTAAAAAAATAGTTATATTCTTCATCCCCATATCACTTCAGCAGTTCAATTCAAGCACATACTTAAAAAAATAAGTAAAAGTGAAAGATTATTATCTTAAGTTAAATTAAGATCGTGCAGCTACTTAGTTTCCTGTAAGGGTTTAAAAGCAAAACTGCTTAGGGAAGCAATCAGAAAGATATTTTTGTGGAATTTGAAATAGAAATCATTCTGTAAACTTTACTCATCTATTTTTTTTCTGTGTGCAATATATACATTTAGTTTTGCAGGCAAAACATGTGTATTTGTGAAAATATAAATGTTAGTTTAAAAATAAAATTAATTACGACTTAGACTATTTGAGGAAACTTAATAAGAATGGCTAAGTAATTTATCTGTAAATAAAAAATTTCAATTAAAAAAAAAAACATTAGCCAGGTGGAAGCATTGGAAGTTGTTATTTTGTAGTAAAAAAACTTTTTAGAACTTAGTAGCGAATTATATTTATCAATTTATCTAAACAGTTCTATTTGAATATCACAAATTTTTTTTAGCGCCTTAAATAATAAGACTTTTTGTTACACTATAATTCCCAATATATTTTGTTTATCTCAATTTATGATGCAAGATGATAATAAGTAATCAAAGTATTTTAATTTTTCAAATTAAAAAAAATAATCATAAGCAATATAAAGCTGTTGACAGACACATTATGAAAAAGCTTTTCCTGACATGCACAGTTTAAGCCTACCACCAAATACTCCTTGCTTACCTAACATCTAAGAAATTTTATAAAAAATTTTATGTTTAAAAACATGTAACGAAAATAAAATTTTCCTTAAAAAATTTCTATATCTCTGTGAACTCGCACTTACAAAACTGTTTTTACATACTACACGCAATAAAGATATACACATGAACAAGTTATTGCAGCATTTTCAAAAATGTATTTTCTGGTTTTTCAAATGTTAGAGGTCCCCTAAACCCTTTTCTGCTTATCTATGTTGATATACATGTGTAATCGCATGACCCTGATGCACTTAGTATTTAAAGCACTCTAATCATAATACAAGATAATTCAAAATGAATATAGCGATTACAAACAGCTATGACTACTTAATTCAAAATAATTTATCAGTAAACCAGGATCTCTTGACTTGACAACCTGCAATTTCTATCTATGGCTTCCCATGCCCAAAACAATGGAAGAACTAAAAAAAAAAAACACATTTGTAATGTGCTTGCGTAAAGAAATTTTAAAGTTCCTTCTACATTCTGTGTAAATTTATCTATAAATTCTTTTTCATTAAATAGTTATAGCTGTTTGTAATCGCTATATTAATTTTGAATTACGGTGTATTTAAAATCTTTTAATTTTGGCTACTGATAAGAGTTAAAAGGTTTTTATACATAATTTATATTAAAAGTTAAGCATATTTTAACTGTCAGGTGTCACAGTATTAAATTTATAAAATCTCCAAATTACTTTTTCTTCTAAGTATTTTGAATTTTTGATTTCACAAAATTTTACCATTTTAAGAAGTTAAACTTATCAAATATAATTCAATTCATAATTGCAATTTTCATTATAGAAATTGAAAATAATTTGTGAAAAGATTAACGCTCTAATGCACAATGCAAGTTTTATTACATCTTATTATAGTCCTGGAATCCTTTATTTTTTATAAATATTGGTTATGGGCAATAATAAGACATTTGTGTTGCATAATTTTTATATTTATTTTAATAATCTAACATTTATATTCTCTTAGTAATGATCTATTTAGTGCACCTAATGAAGCGATTGCATGATAAAGGTTCAAATTTGGAAACTAGTAAGTCAATCCATAACAAATAAATTTTTCGTACTGAAATATGAAATAATTATTGATAATCGTAATTTCTTTTGTATTTTTTTTTTTTTTAATTATTAATGGGACATTATTAATGATAACATACATTTTGTTTTTGTATTTTAAGAAAAGATAGATTTTAAAATAAATTTTAAAAAAAGTACTGATTTTCTTTAAAATTTAATTTAGCATCATTTTGCAAAATTTTTAAAGCTGTTTATATTTATGTCCCTTTCCTTTTTAATTTTCATCCATAATGTGATATTTAAAATAAATTATTTGAGTTCTGTGATAAGATTTTTTGAGACAATTATATTAGTACTTTAGGATGATCTTAATGGGTATGAGAAGGTTAAAAGTGACATTGGAATTTAAATAAACTAATAAAATTGTTGCAAGTTAAGAAAAGACCATTGCGGTAAAGCTTTTAAAATTTAAACACATCAAACAGTAATTTAATTTTTGTCTTGTATCTTTTATGATAAATATCACAGAATTATTGATTATAGTTTTGGAATCCTAGACTTGCTGATATATTTCAAAAAATAGGAAGAATATTCGTTCTTGAATAAGGAACAACTATATGATGTTGCAAGAACATTTTGATTTGATTGGTCCATTAGAAATAGCACACAATATGCTGACATGCCCTTAACAAATAAAATGCGAGATTAAGAGTTTTCACTATAGAAGAAAATAGTCTGCAAGAAACAATATTTATCATTCTTTCATCAGTTATTTTCAATGCGAATTGAAATTGAATTGTTATGATTTTTAGATATTGTTTTTATTAATTCTTATTGCTTGTTAATTGATTATTCAATAAGCTTTGCTTTCCACCTTTCACATGATTGAAGAAAGCAATCAAAAAGAAGGCTGTGCAACGTTGTTTCAAGAGTTGGCGATGTAGATATGCATTTGAGCTGGGAGCTTGGCATCCATTTGACTTGCACTTTGATGGAAACAAGCTCTTTCTCTGAGATAATGGTTTTTTCTTAACTTGCAACAGAATGTAGAGTTTTTATATCTAAAGAGAGTTATGCGAAGCAACTCAAAAATTGCCCAGATTAAGGTTATGAAAGGGTATTAGTTATCTCATTTTTCGAAATTTGAATTAAATATTCCTTTTTACTAAGCCTCAAAATTATGTTTGATATATATCAAGTTTGATATTTTCCATATTTCATTTTTACTAACTAAGGTAAATGTTTATTTTTTTAGCGTGTTTAGTTTTTTTTAAAGTTAAAACAATTAAAAAAGTTGCATAAATTATTTCAGTTCTTGTTAACAGTGTGATACTATATAACGTCATTTTTAGCTTGTTTACAAAATTTTCAAATAGTGTAATAACTTAAATTATGTGAGAAAAGTGTCAAGTATAGCATTCCGAGTTTGAAGAATTTATTATTTGGAAAATGTAGGGTTATACATTTTGTGTTTTTGATTAGTTAAAATTAATTTTGAAAGCAAGAGAGAAAAAAAATATGTATCTATAATTTTGAAGATTCTACCAAATAAAAATACCCTGCCTATGTACTATATGTTAATTCAACTGGAGAACTTTGTTTTTATTTCTTTAGGATGAATTTTAGCTTTCAACCAATCACAAATGATTTAAAGTACCTTATAACTCTCTTTAGATATAGAATCTTTAATTTTTCCAAATTCTTAAAAGTTACTTGATGTATGAGCACTTCTACCTTCAATTTATCAAAAATTAATTGTAAGCTCAATTGTCAACATTTAGAACCTCTTATAAATTCTGTGCTCTTTCCTATATCTAATTTTCCAATATTAATAATATTTTCTTTCTAACAACACAAACTTACATTTGTAAAGAAGTTAAAACAGTATATCTTAAATGCACAGTATTGAAGAAAAAAAAAATTGCTTTTACATTGCTATAAATTTACATTTAATCAAAAATATAGTCTTATGATTTATATTTTCTTTTTTAATAATATAAATAAAATTTAATCTTGTAACAAATTTAGTCTTAAGTCCTGTCTAAAGGCAGGAAGAAGTAGTGTCATCTTCCTTTTTGAAAATATGATTATTTAAATCTTTTTCCTATTTCAAACAATATTGATGCATTAGAGAGTTAATTTAAATAAGTTATACATTGACTTGCATCTTTGTCATTAGTAAAGTCTATTATGGCATACTAAATAAAGCATTTGAAAGCAAACTGCATTGATTACTTAATTGCTCAGAAAAACCTTTTTATTGCACAAATTATATTCGAAAGTGTCAGAAATAACAATAATTGTTTAAAAAGTATTTTAATTTAAATGCGGAGGGAAAAAATAATGAGAAAGTAAGTGAAAAAATAAAATTTGGTACTCAAAAATTCAAGCAACTGTCCATCTTCTTAATATTTCTCATTCAGAGTTTAGCAGCATATGTTTAAATTTTATAATAAATAGGTTGGCCATCTTATATAGACAGAAACTTGGGTAATGCACTTGAAATATGCCTGTAGAACAATATGCTTGCACTATCATAAACACAAGGTGCCAGTTTTATTGATGAATTTATCTAAACTATTGAGAATTTATACTTTAGTAAACACGATAAGATTTTTCAAGTTTCAAGCTATTTCTGTTGATTTAATTTCTTTTTGCTGTTTCTTCAAATTCCTCAAACTCAAAAGCATGGTGAGTTTTTTTTTCCCTTCTAATGTGAAATGTCTGATGAAAAGTCTAAGTGTTGCCATTGAGTTTTTCTGTTAATTGGTAGGTATTAATTCATGCATGTTGCTGTTTTGTAGGATTTAAGTATTTACAGTGATCAATAGTAGCTTAAATTGTAAAGCATGAGTGTAGAAGGAATGTATTTTTGAAAGTGGAACTGTCATTTCCATGAATATAAAATTTAAAATATTAGTTCTTAGCTGATTAAACATTAGTGATCGACATAATTGGTTAGCAAATAATGCCTCAATGTAATCAAAAATACAAACCATTAATTTGAAATGTTTATGAACTACATAATTTTATAAATGTCTCATACGTACATTTTAAGTAATTACACCTAATTATTGTCTATCAGCTAAAGGGGGTGGGGCAATATATTAAACCACACATTGAAATAGTTTGAGTTTTTTTTTCCCTGAAAAAATACTGTTATTTTCCAGTAGGGAGTAAAATGTTTGTATTGTTTCTGTTATCTAGTGAAAGTTCATTAAATAAAATTTTTTTTATATGTCCTTCTGTATTTGCACTTTCGTGGTCAAGAAATCTTACTGTCTAATATAAATATGCACCTCTAGGTGTAAGAGCTTCTTGAAGTATAAGTATGGGCATCTTGGGAGGGCGAACGGACAGTTGCAGAGAACAGTGCCCAACATAAAACTTGTAGCTTCTTACAAGTAACTTAGTCATTTCAAGTTTTCTTCTTTAATATTTCTCAGATCATCAGGCGGTGCTAATATGCAGAGTAACTATTCAGGAAAAGTTTGAGCTAAAAATGTCACAAAAGTGTGGCTTATCACTATATTGCCCCAATCCTTTCAATTTAAAGTATTTAAATCGTATAGAGACTTCCAGCTTAAATTGGATGTTTCATATGTAACAACCTAATTTTTATTTGTTTCAAATTCTATAGCATGCTGAAATTCTTTTCTGTGATGTATATAAATAGTAGACTCTTTTTAATCTGTACTTGAAATCGTGAAATATATTATATAAATAATTTGTCGGTATTGATTTCAATGTTTTTTTTTTTTTTTTCTTCTGTCAACTCAATTTTCATCTTGAGAACTTAAATTTGTAACTCAATAATCTTGAATAAGCTTGTATACATTCAGAGTAAGTTCTAGTATACATACATAAGTTCTTTTTTAAAGTTTAGTGGTACATTAATTTATAAACACAAAAGATGGGAACAATATAATTTCACTGCACTTAACTAAGCATATTTGAATTCGAACTTTTATTTCTTGTTAGATACTTTTTTATAGTTAGACTTTATTCCTTAAATGTTTTTTTATTACTTATTTGTGGTTACAAATGTTATTTATTCAAATTTTTGAATAATTATAAGATTTTGGTATTTTTGTTATTCAATTAAAAAGAGTCTACTGTATTTTATTACTGTCATTTGTATTATTTTGCATGGTCTAAAATTTGTTTTTTAACTTGTTTGTATACTTTGTGAATGCTTTGTGTTAAATATCTTCTGTTCTTAAAATTACAATTTCTTCTCTGAAAGAAAACATCTAGTTTTTACTTTTATCATTGTGGCTTGTTTTTTCCAATTTTCTTCTAGTTTCTTGATTTTTCTAAAGTAATGAAAATCAAACTGAATTGTTTTAATATTTGAATCTGTCCATCTTTTTTTTCTCCTTAGAATTCAATTCTGTTTCTTCGAGCATTATATTGTCTCCGAAAAAAATCTTCAATACTATCTTTTTTTTTAACATTTCCATTCTATCTATCTTGTACCTTCTAACAGTAAAATTTTTATTGTTTTAATTGTTATATCTATTCCAATAGTTTCATATAAGTTTGTATTGATGTAAGCATTTTCAGTGATATTGTTTGAATTTTTTTATTTTTAGGAATAATGTATTCAAACTTGTCGATTGCAAACTTAATAAGCGGTAAATGTTAAAACATTTATTTTTATATTCTATTCTAAATCCTGCAGTAAATCTTTTTTTCATATTTCCCTTAGCGTGATGTGTCTCTGTTCCTCATAGCTATTTTAACACTTCGATTTCATTTATAACATCCATTTTATATTTTTACTTTTGTAAAAATGTTTTATATTTGGTGTATTTTTAATTATTTATGCTTTGATATTTTCTTTAAACGCTCTTTTTTTAAAACAAATCCATCTCTTCATATGATTTTCAGAAGTAAATTTCATTCATAATTGGTAAGAAATTTACCAATTATGAATGAAAACTGAATGATTTATTTTATTAGTGTCTTATTGTTTTTAAAATTCTATTTCTTTTTAGCAATATCAATAAAAGCATTGCTAAAGTGTATTTTTAATAAATTCATCTATTTGTTGAGAGTGCACAAAATTTAGTGAACTTAGTCAACTATAATGAACTTCTAAACATAGCCACTTTTGATCATTTTAAATTTGAGAATCTGGAATTCTTTTCAATGGCTAATTTTCATTTTGCTTTTTTGTGATAAAACAAAAATAATAAATTAATTGAATTCTGCACACTTATTTGTTCATATTTTTTTTCTTTTCAAGAAGGCAACTTTCATCTGACATTTAAATATAAAGCATTGTGAATAAGAGTTTTAAGTTAAGATTAAAATAAATATTTGTGAATACAGTGAAACCTCTCGGGAGCGACTACCCTCTGTTCCACAGTAAAGTGTTCTTTGATAGTGGTTGGTCGATTTTTAGAAGTTACCTCCATTGATTTCAAAATTGTTATCAAAGGTGAATGATATTTCGCAAACGATTTCAATTTTAGTCAGTATCATTTTTTTTAAATCTCCCCTTTGTTGGCGTCTTGTAAAGATGTATCGATGAATAAAATTTAACTTCCGTGAAAATGATCCTAACTGATATAATCATGTGTAAAAGCAAATTTACGAATTATAAAGATATTTTAAATAAAAAAAAATTTGTTTAAGTTTGCATTTACTCTTATATCACAAAAATTAGTTAGATTTAAAAGATGAGAAGAGGTTTGTTCGAGATGCTTGTTTTTTCAAAAATAACTTTTCTTCTTTCTAATTTAACTTTCAACTCTAGAAGTAAATCATTAATAGCATTGTCTTGACTGCAACATGAGGTTGTGTCGTGTAAGAGAGCCCTCTAAATAAGAGCTTCACACAAATGTTTTGAAACAATTTTAATCTACTTATTCGTTTTGATAATATGTTTTATTTTGATATTTTTTCGTGTTTCCTTATATGACCTTTTCTGCATTTGATGCAGATGCTTGCCTGGTCGCTGAGAGAGGTTTTAATGGTTTCTCCTGGAGGTTTTCTTCAGCGCAAAGTCTATGGCAAAAAAATCTGTGCTTTCTAAAAGTGGTTGTAAATAAAGGTGGTCTCTCCTGGAGTTTTCACTGTAGTGTCTTAAAATAAGTTTTTCAAAATTACTGAAATGCACCAGTTTTGTCACCTCTTTTGTTAAAGTGTTATTTCAAACAAGGAATTTAATATGTTCTACCACTTTTCAGTTAATTATACCTAAATGAACATCCCATTCTTCAATTTCACAATGATTGCCTTATTTTATTCATTTCTACTCCTCTGAATTATTTGGAACAAAACTTGTTTGTTATGCAGAAAAACAAGTTCAAACAGTAATAAATATTCTGTGACAAGCGATTGGCTATTATTTTTTGCCAGTCTGCTTATTTGAATCCCACCTAAATTGTTAAGCTGCGATTTCCTAACAATTTGAACTTATTAGGAAGGGAAAAAAACTAATAGATCTCAACATCCATTTTTGGCTTTGGGAAGCATCACTAAAAATTGCCAATACTAAATTCTTCTAAATCATTACTAAATCTTTAAAAAAATTCCAAGTTCATTAAAATTTTATGCGTAATGATTTCCATTTTGAAAAAAACTGTTAATACATCTTGAATATTAAGTGCCATTTGCTGACCACTGGGATGGCATATCTTTTATTGACCCTTAAAATTATGGTTTAAGGTAACCTGTTGAAAAACTGTTTTTGAAAAGACAATATGTTCATCAATAGGGGGAGAGTAGCTTTACTGTATACAAAAATATATTAATTACCTGAATAATTTACTTTGCTATTTAATACTTGCCTTATTTATTAAAAGCGAAAACTAAATAAATGGTTCAAGCTTGGTGTTTGTAAAGAAAATTCATTAATTACCATGCTGATGTTGGAAATTAATATGCAGTGAACTACAGCAGCCATTGGACCATTCAAAACTTTGCATTGATTCTCTTTTTAAACAAAAGCTGTGTTGTTTTTTTTAAGTGCAGAATATTGCCATTAACATACACTTAACTTTATCCAAAAAAATAAATCTGAAGTGATAATTAAATATAAGAATCAAAAAAATTTATGATACAAAAGAGACATTTGCAAATATTTTGAGATGACTATGGTTTGCTTAGTTTTTAAACATTATCATTGTTTTATTGAATTTTTTTTAAATTTGTTATTCAAAGTAAATTCAATTTCAAGTCATTTGAGGAAATATATTGTTTATTTCAAATTAAATTTGTCCTTTTTCTAAACACTCTTTTTCTTTGCTTCTTATTTTCAAATCTTAAGATTAAATTATCATTAACAAGTTGCATAAAAAAATTTCAGCCTCACATCCATTATCTTTCCTGCCTTACATAAAGGACTTTTACCCGAAGATTGGTAAGAAACACTTGATAAAGTTAACCAAAATTTATAGATGTCTAATGAGGTAATAAATTAATACCTTCTTTAATTTCCCTTGGCCTGGGAAAACAGTAAGGTGATACATAACTATATATTTGTATTTTGTGTTTAATAAAATTGTTTTTTGTCTCCCCATTTGGTTGCTAAATTTATCTCAGGGCAAATAAGTTATTGTTACTTTATAATCGAATATCAATAAAACCTTTACTGCAAGGAAAGAATTTTCTTAGAGGAAAAAGTTATTTTTATATTAGTCTTGATTCAATAAATATGACTATAAAAAAAAATTTTACCACTTCGACATAAACACATCTAAATAAAGGACTGAAAATCAGTTTGTAGTTTCCTTAAGTGCTGGCAAAATTTATTTTAGTAAAATAATTTCCTCAGTTAATTGTTTCTAGGAAATATTTTATAGGGTCTCAATAACTTGAGAAAAATCAAATTTTCTAATTATTCAAAAAGAATGAAGGAATTCTTTAATTTTTAAAATTAAGGAAGTTCTAAATCCTGAGGTTTTGATAGAATTTTGAAAATGTAATTTTTTGAATATCATGAAAAAATGTTTCATTTTCCTATTTGATTATTTTTGTTCCTTTCTTTCTTGTAAACTAAGAAATTTTTTATAGTTTATTAGAAAAAACTCATAAATTCAAATTTGTTCCTTTAGTTAGTAATAATTCTGTAAAAAAAATGTTTCGAAAACGTATGTAGTAATAATGTTCAGTAAATATGCATAAATAAATTGAAAAAAAAAATTTTTTTTAACTAAAATTTATATTAGTTTATTAACCCACTGGCGGTTAAGGAAATGGGCGAAATTGGGAGAAAGTTTCTCCCCTACACACAGTTCCCTTATCTATTAACATTGGAAAACCGGTTTTGCTATGCAGTGAAGACTGCAGGTTAAAATACGACTTTCTACGTGCAGAACCGTCAGTGGGTTAAAAAGTCTACAATTTTCTATCTTCCAATGTTTAATTTATTTTAATCAAAATATATATTTTAAAAAAGTAATATTATTTAAGCATGTGCTTTTATTTTCAAGTTTAAATTTGCATGGTTGATTCCATGCTGTTTAGTATTTTGCTAACTAGGAAATTGTAAAAAATTTGAAGAAAATACTCAGTTCATTTTAGCTTTAAAGTCTAAAAAAGTAAAGGAAAATGCATCAGAGACTTTGCCGGGTACAAGTGTGATGTTGTCGGGCATTAAGGCAGAGGGGGTGCGATTGTTCTTGTTTTCCAGTGCGGCTTCTATTGCCAAGAATTTAACTTCTGTCGCACCCGTTAATAAGGCAGACCCATTCATAAATCCATTTATTCGACCACAGATCGTAATTTTGACCTGAACTAGTGAAAGAAATATCTCCAATTTGGTATCCCCAAAAGTATAATTTGTTATGGGAAAATGGAGGACTTTGTGACCAGACAGATTTAACGTTCACCATTTACTAGACAGGGAGTCTTCGACCGGCTGGATTCAAACTCCCGTTCTCATGAACATGAGTCTAGCACCCTGCCAACCAGGCTATTCCGGCCTGCAAATGTGATTAGATATTTAAATCTAAATTAAAGAGGAAAATCTTCAGTCTTTTGGCTGATTTCCCTCTTTTCCTATAAAAAAAAGGCCCTTAAAAACAGGTGAAAGAGAACAGTATAAAATTTTAAAAGTGATCCATGACGGTTGAAAAGAAGATCGCAACTCTAAATTCAGCTGAAATGTTTTTTGCGATGTGTGCTACTAAGGCAGCATCAAGAATCTCATCTATTGAACTATGTGTACAACTTAAATTAGCTATTCACTTAAGTTCATTAGAAGTTTTTTCTAAAAAATATTAATCAATATTTTGAAAATTCAATAACTGATTTTTAAAAAAAGCTTTAATTAGAGATAAGCTTAGATAAAGTAGGTTTTTTTTTTTAATACGTGAATACATTATAAAGTAAATGTACTTAAAAACTTATTTAAAAAAAAAAAAAAAAACTTTAGAAAAATAGTTAAATAAAAAGAGAACACACGTCATTTTTGCTTTTAAAATTTCAATGTTTGTAGTAATTTTTGTATGTCTGAACAGATTTTATTTTTCTGAAAATAGACAGATGACTATAATGTAAAATTGAATATGCCATTCTATATGAAGTCTTTGTTGTTTTGATCTGAAAAACTATAGTTATTGAATATGATTTTTAATAAGTTTTTAATAAATATCTTTTTTATTTGCTGCATATCATTGTCTTTGACTTAATGAGATAAATAACTAAAACAGATATATTTCTTTCCCTTTATTTTTTGTAATTGATTTGCATGTTTAGGAAACCTTGAATTGCTAATTCTAAGTTTTGATAACTTTAGTTTTAGGTTGTTTGTTGCAATGGAATTTAAAAGGAAAATATCAATGTGTGACTAAATATATTTTTTTAATTTTAAGCATTAATTCTTTTTACTGTAGTTGACTCTTAAATGTATAGATGTAGCAAATTACTGTTGAAATACTTTTCAGTTGGTGTTCTGTGTTGTTTAATTCTGGTATTATGTATTCTTCGAGTCTACTAATAAATAAATTTTCTTCAATTATTGAAATTCTTTTTATGTATGTTCTAAGCAACTGTAGTTAAAAAAAAAGTGGGAAATTTTCTTTTAATATTATTATATTTTAGTATAATGTTTTTTTTTCTTTTTTTCTTTGAAAAATATTATTTGATTATAATGTATGTTTTCAAGATTTTTAGCGAGAAAAACACTTGTTAGTTTTTAAAAAAAAACTTTCTGCTATTTTTTTCCATTGTTGATGAGCTTACAGAACTATGTATATAGCTGTGCAAATTATAGCGAAATATCTATTTTTTACTGCATTATGATATTTTAAGAAGTATTCTTGCTATATATTGTGAATATCATGTCTTCTCTTAAGTATAAAATGCGTAACAATTATCAAGCAACGATAATACCACATCAATATCAACAATTTTGGTTATCCATTACAATAATGTCATAAATATTATCATTATAAAATTTAAAATATCAGGATTCTTACCCTTTTTTATAAAGAAGCAAGGAATGCAATAATATCCTGGCAAGATTTACTTCTATAATTATCAACAGAATATTATTGTGGTTGTTGAGAATTTCACCTTCGTGATGGAAATATTGACCAATGTATAAATAATGTAAATTTTTTTAAATTGGAAAATATTGCTATATATATTGTAATAAAGTAATTGTATATTTTCTGTTGATATTTCCTAATGATATTTCCAAATGATGTACCACAATATTAAAATTCAAATATTGCCCTGCGCTGACTTTTTGGTCCAAAATCTTTTTTAATTTGTTTACTTTTGAGTGTTATCTATTATTACTATCACTGTTTTCTGTTTACATGAAAGTAAGAATGCTTTTTCCTTTGCATTTTTAATAGGTATTCCAGAAGACAGAGATGGGTTGTTTGATACAATTCAGAGAAGCAAAAATCACCACCAAAAAAGAGCCTATCAATGTATAAAATGTATGGTTAACTTATTTATTTCCTGTCCTGCTGCTGCTCAAATGTTGCAAGGCAATGGAGATTTAAAACGCAAGTGGGTAAATGCTGTAGAATGGTTACATGATGAGCTAGAGCGGGTAAGTTATCAACTTCTTTTCCTTTTCAAATAATAATTTTTGTTTGACTTATTTATTAGAAATGCTTTGTTTCCTCCCAAAACTAGTCCTTGCAATAAGTTGTGAATGCATTTTCTGCTTTATCCCAACACTTCAACCAATATTGCACCCGGCTGTTTGTCGAATTCTTAACAAAAATTTGTTTATCCATTGCTCCTTCTCAATTTTTGCAAATTTTGGCACGTGTACCAGTAGAGTGCCTGTAAACTGACTAATCTATGTCGATTTCTTCTTACCTTTGCTACATGCCATTCCTTCATAAGTCTCTCCCTACGCTACAAATTTAATGAGTGTTGCTTTTTATATTCATCAATTCTCCAACTTAATTAGGAGCACCTGGTGAAAATCATACCTACGACCTAAACTAGTGTCAACTATTTAGCAATATAAAGAAGGATTACACTTAAAATAAATGTTACAATTGTCTGAAAAAGTTTTTTAAAAAATCATTTAAATGTACGATTTTATTACGTCTGTTCTGTACTGTATGAAATTTTTTGTAGCAATTACAATTTCATTTTGTGCAACATTTATAAATTAATTACTTTTTCTTTAAATATCTGATTTAATTTCATAAATCTGTGGTTTTTGTTTGCCAGCTGTTGCATTAAAAAATTTTCTTTTATAATTATTGCTGTTGCATTTTTTTAAATATAAATAAGTGGAAAGTGTCATCTATATTTTTTATTCGTGAATAAACATGCTGACATTAAATTTTTATGAAGCATACTTAAACGCATTTATTATTTTAGATAATTTTTTTATTAGCTATTATTATTGCTTATGCAAGGTTGTCACTCCATAGGGAAAATACAGGGAATTTAGAAATTACCTAAAATAACAGGGAGTAATAAGCAGGGAATTTTGAGTTTCTCCTTACAAACTGGGAAAATACAGGAAATTTTATTTCTTATTTTCGTCTTTAAAAAGTGATACCATTCAAAGTGCTATCTATGGGATATTTAAGGATGATATTTCAGCTATACTAAAATATTTCATTTACATTATTATTTGTTTTAAGTATGTTAAGCTGTTTCTTATTTCAAATTTTTCCAGCAATTAAAACTAGTATAGCTAGACTAATGTATGTCCCTCAAGAGCACAGTGATTGTGTGTTTCCTCTTAATATATTGCATATAATATGTACAAGGTAAACAGATTGGGTTGTCACTCAAATCTGGAAAAAAAATTCAGATTATGGAAGATCACAAGAAATAAATTTGGTTTTCAAAAAATATAATCAAAGACCTGGTTTCTTAAGACAAGAGCCTTCTCTGGGCATCAGCGGGAAGTTGATGTACCCTGGCGCCAACAAAATACTGTTTTGTAAGCTCAGCGTGAGCAGTCGTTTCAATGCAGACATTATCGCGCATTGCACAGGTGTTAATGACGTAAACAAATATTTCATTTTGTTATTGTCGACCAGTGCTTTGGAGAACAAAAAATTACCTTGTCCAAGAAAAAGCACATTGCCTAGCTAAATGAAGAAGAACTGGAAGAAGCTATGTTTATTGTGAAAATCAAAATCTTGGCTGATTTCAATGCTCTGTTGGATGTTGTCCACCATTGCTTCTGTGGTTAACGTTACGTCGTAATCCAACTGCAGTTGATTCGGATATCAGTTGTCGTTCAATCTGAGCGTTCGAGGACCTATGCTGTCTAGCTCACAAATTGGACCAATCAAGCGTTAGCGCTTGCTTCAAGCTGATGTTTTGTAATGCTGACATGTCTTAAGAAACCAGGCCTTTAGTTTTTATATCAATTAATCTAATTATTTTTAATGTTTTTTTTTTCTTTCAAAGTTTAATTTAAAGCAGTGTAGCTGGTTATGTTGTTTTGATTCAAACATCAGAGCAATAAATAGGTTATATGCATTCTCATACTCTGTTTTATATTTTAGAGGCCATATCCGGCTAATGCCCAGTATGGATACAATAGCTGGTCTCCACCTGCGCAGTCCAATGAAACAACAAACGGCTATTTTCTTGAACGATCTCACACAGCTAAACTTACTCTATCTAAAGCTTTTGAATTCTGTCCGGATGAGGTACCTTTCATTTACCTTTTCTGAGGAACTTGAGATATGTCAAATTGATTAGAAAAGTGTTTTATTGTTGGTTGTTGAATTTTGGTCAGCCATTTTTATAATTTAAATCAAGACATCAATTCAATGTCTTTTCTTATAATTTAGTAAATTATGTAGTTTTTCTTTAATAGTAGTTAAGTTTCAAGCAGGTGCCTACTATCTTTACATTTTATTTATTTATTGATTTTATTTTTTGCAATGTTATTTTAATAGTGCCACCCACATGCTTGTGTGAATACAAAACTCGAACTGGTTTAGGAGGGGGGGGATATCTCCTTCACTGCCATACATGCATTTTTTCATTTTGAAAATCCCTTCATTTATGTCCTAAAGAGAGCTCCGGAATGCTTTTTATTATTATTATTATTATTTTTTGTTGGTAATTTTAATGTATTTTGAATTAGTGAAACAAAAAATTCAATAATACTGATTCCTCGATCTGAAAGTGCACACTAGTCATTATACTTTTTTAGATTTTGTTTCTTCCATTTGGGTTCCACATCAGACTTAGTCTATAGCATTATTCAATTATGTTATTTTATTTGAACTTGGATCAGTATATCCCATTCAAGCTCCTATTCCATAAAACTACTCACATAGCTTCCAACTCTACTAGATTTTTCAGTAGACTACTGGATTTTGCCAGTTTCTCCTGGTTTATTTAAGATTCTGGTTTTTGTACAATTCAGAAAATTCTCTAAAGTTGAGGAAGTTTCCTAAAAAACCTATTTAAGTAGAATTTTTGTACTGATTATTGCTTACTTGAAAATTTAAATGATATAAATTTCATGATAATACATGACGAAGTAAATAGTAATGTAATGAAGTACATAATAAATTTCGTGGTAATTAATAATAAAGCGAACCTCATTTATAGAAATCAGTCCAAAACTTTTTTTGTTCTAAAATGTTCAGTATATTTTTATTCAGAACTCTCTTTTGATGACTATAAAATTCCTTATCTGTGAAATATTTAGTACATTATGCAGCAATTATCATGAAATTTATATTTCGTAAAATGTTCTGGATTTTTTCCTATCCATGTTGGCGGTTATGTATTCAATTCATTATTGCTTACACGATTCATTGAAATAGGAAAATAAAGCACACACACTTTTTCAGGATGTGGAAGACCAAGAAATGTCGGAAGATGGCGAGAGTCCTCCACCCGAAGATAAAGTGCAAGTCTGGCAGGGGAATGAATCGAGCACCCCCCAACATCCTAGTCCTCCACCTCCTGCTCCGTCAGAAAACGCTCCTGATGCACCCAAAGTATAATTGCTATTCTGCTCTCCCAAAGATAAGGTTAAGTAAAACAAATAAATGAGTAACAATCAATTTTGAATAATTTTTGTGAAAATGTTCATTGAGTTCGTGGATAGGTTTTTTAGGTGGAGTTTCACCTTTTTTTCTTCAGTTAAATGTAAAGAAAATTTTCGGTTTTTCAAAGAAAGTTCTGCTTTTGAGAGTTTTATGCCCCACAAAAAGAAAAGAATCCTTTTTCTTCTGCGCTAAAGTGATTTAAGATTATTCACACAACGCATTGCCATTCATATTCGCACGATTTAAAAGTACACATCACTATTCGTATTCACTAGATTTACAATTATTCATCACAATACATATTTGCTTGATTTAAAAATCTCACATGAAGATTTGTGTTCACACAATTTTTAAAAAAAAATTTGCATCATTCACGCTTATTGGTTTGAATTCACACTATTCAAAAGTACACATCGCAATTCTTATTCATACAGTCTTCCAATTAGGTGAACCCAGGTTCAAATCCCAGCGATGACTGGTGGATACTGGCTTGCACTGAACACAGTGCTGACGTAAAATATCCTCAATGGTTGATGGATCACGGGTTAGAGTCCCCTTGTTGTCAGAAGGTTTATGTGGTTTTCCTCTCCATGTAACTCAAGTGCAGGTTAGTTCCATAAAAAAGTCCTCCACAAAGAAAATTTCTCCCAGTACTTGATCCAGAAGTTCCCTTATCTTCTGAATTGGGTTCAAAATTACAAGGCTACAGAGTTGAACACCAGTAGTCGTAAACCCAAAATTGGGTCAGTTAGTATGATCTCCGTTATTTTATTTCTCCAATGTTGGCAGGCATAGGAATCAGATTTCTGACAGTATGTTTTTTTTTTTTTTAATGAAAAAGTATTTTTTTGAATGAATTTTAGTAATTAAAAGTGTTTATTTTTATCTGCAAATAGACTAATTTTTTTATATTAAAATTTTGTGCTAGAATAACGTTTATAAAAAAATTATCATATTTGTTACCAACTTGACTAAATGGATCATGGTATTAAGTCATTTGATTAAATTGTAGTCATATTTTTGATGATTTTTTTTTTCTTATTTAGGCAACTATTTTCACAGTTTTCAGCAATTATTTTCATGCTTTAGACTACTAAAAGCAACTATTTTGTTCATTTTTTTTTTTCTGCGGCAACCCTGCAACTTAATAAAATTATTACAAATTTTTTTTTTTTTTTCTCCTTTTAGCATCAGCCTACATTACTGTCTTCATTTGACATGCTAGAAGAACCCACTGGAAATGTGCTTGTGACCTCCAACAATGACAATCCTTCAGATGAGCAACACACACCAGATTCTACGTCCAGCTCCATCACGACCACCGTCTCTCCGACGAACGTTTCAATCGGTGGAGAAACAGTGTCTTCGCAGGGTACCCAGCCTGTTTCCTCTGCATCGGAAAACTCTCCAAAAAATCTATTGGATCTAAAAGAATTATTTAAAAACGGACAATTTGTTCCAGATGTCTCACCCATGGAAATTCAAGACTTCCCTGCCGAAATTCACAAGGTGCGCAGGGTGTATCAGTATAAGGAACCGATAAGGCGTAAGAACCGGGGGATGGACGACGTGAGTTCGCTCGAATTGAGGAGGATAGTTCCGAGAACACGACACGACAGACAAGATCTTAGACACATTAGATTACAAGAGAGTCTAGTCCTGCAAGGATCACAGAGTGTTGCAAAAGAGAAAGAACATGAGAATAAGTAAAGACTATTTAATAAAAGTGAGATTTTGTGCTCAGTGACATTAAATTCCACTTAGTGAGTTAATAATTGACTATGAAAAACTATGCAGAATTTCATATTTATACATAAAGAGAGCTGACCCCTTCCCCTTTGGTTTGCTGATGCCATGCATTGCTGTATTAATTGTAGATATTTTTTAAAATGAATTTAAAAATGAATTTTTTTGTAATATTTTTATTTTATTATTGAACAATTGCTTTAAAGATGGCCCCATTTTTGTTAAATAGGTTTAAATGAACTTTGACTCCCCTTTGTAATAAAACTTGTGTATAAAGTCATTTTTTTCATATTTTTAGGAACTTTTTTTTTAATTTCACTTAATTATTATATTGCATCATAAGGCTTGCCATCTAATAGACAGTTTTTATCTGTGTGTTTATGCGTTTTTGATTGGAACTTAGTGATACATTGGGTCAGTTCGCAAATGAGTAAATTATTGAAATGTGCTCTGTGATGAACTGCAGCTGTGTAGGGGGGATAAAATTGTGGGTTTTTATGTTCCCTGTTTTATTGTTTTGTATATTTTTCAAAATTCAATTTAGTGAAAAAAAATGGGAAATTACACAAAAAACTGCCATTTTTTTTGAAATTGTAATTAGTAGTTGAAAAAAAAAATGTTTTGAAATTACCTAATGGATTTTGAGTTTTCCCTAAAAAGTGAAGCTCATGATTATGTGATGCTTTGGTAATGCTTTAAAACTGTAAAAATAAATATTTCATTATTATGTAATTTAATTGTATTATCTGAAATAAAGACTAATTTTAATATTCAATTTGCATTGATATTTTCTTTTATGTTAAGTGTATCAAATTATAATATATTTATAATAATTTTGAATTGGTTTTATTTAACAATTTCACCTGCCATGCTTTTCTTTTCTACATTTAAAACTGAGTGAATTTCACATGTGTCGATTCATCAATTTGAATTAAAATATGTTTAAAATTGTTAAAAACAATGCTGAGGGATATAAAACTAGCCCAAACTAACCAATCATTAAGGAACTTCCTGCCTTATTTTATTGTTAGCTTGTTTTTACTGATTTAAGATTTAACAATCCGAATGTGAGGAAAAAGTTCAAACTAAATCTCTATTATTCAGTAGCAATAATTATATGAATTTGTGATTCTTTTTGCACCATTGGATTAGTTATACTTTTATAATTTTTTTAAAAGTAACGATTTACATATTTTTTGTATGTTAGTATTTTAAACAATATCTCTCAGTTTGTTTTCAGTTTAAATCAACTGCCATTTTAAGATCAAAACTATTCCTAAATTAGCATTTAAAGCAATAAAAAAGTCAAACTAAATGTGATAGAAAAAAAATAATAATAAAAATAAAAAAAAATTCACAATTTGCTTTCATTTTTCATTTCCTCTATTGATTAAAATCTCAATTAAGATTGGTATTTATCTGATGTGCAAGAACTAGATTTCTTTTAACTGATAATCAGTAATATCAGTTGGCAACAAAAATAGAAAAATCAGTATCTGTCTCTAATCTTGTATTTCAAATTTATTTATTTGTAAATATTGCATCATTTCATTTATCCATAAACTGTTTAAGAAATAAAAAAAATTTATGGTATCCTTAGGTTTTAATTTAATAAATTCAATTATTGATTCATTTTTTTCTAAAATCTGAATTTAAAAAGCTTTTGTTCTGAAAATCTCAATAATATCAAGAATACTCGAAACATTTAAAAAATTTTTTAACCTCTTGCTTTTGTCAAGCATAGATAACTAGCCAATATTATTCAAGAATTTGTCTGTTTTAATATGAAAAGTGGCTTTACGCTAGCTAGTATCTACTCCAATTATCAGTTTCTGCATCCAGGGCTGCTGGTTCACCGAGACCTGTCCTGACGTGTCTCTTGATTTTGCACTCTACGACATAGTTATTTTATGTTGAAAAAAAAGAAACAGACTTTAATTTTATTTTAAATATCTGTTTTCAGGGTTCCCACTGGTCAGGGAGAACAGGGAAAACCTGGAATTGTCAGGGAATTTTATTTCAACTCCAAAAATCAGGGAAAGTTGCAATTTTCTTACAAAAACCTGGAAAATTCCTTCATTATTCCTGGAAAAAACCTGTCTTAAAATTGTCAGTAACAATACTCAGTTATTGAGGTTCAAATTAAATAAATCTAACATCTATTACAATTATTTATTGTAAAAATTTTAAATTTTAGACATACTAAAATGCTTCCTTCCTTATATAATGATATTTATTTTACACAAAAAATCTTATTCTTGGCTTAACAAATGAAAGAATCCAAATTTTCCGATGAAAAATTTCGTAGTAAAGATAAAATATGGTATGGAATTTCATTGAAATTTACCTGGAAAAGTCAGGGAATTTTTTTCTGAAATTGAGTGGGAACCCTGGTTTTTTAGGGGGGAAAACTTAAAGATGAACGATTTGTAAATAAAATTTTTTTATTGTTCACCCTTCTCGCATCCTTTACTCTTCTCTAAGGAAAACAGTTTTTTTTTTCTCCATTTGACCACAATGAGGGGTGCAAAGAGGTCTAAACGTTTTTGTTTCAATTGAGACAAAATGTTCTGATACAATTTTCTGCTCTTGGTTAAAAAAAAAGGGTTATTTCTCTCCTTGTTTTTAATTCAATCCCCTGAACTTAATTGCTACCAAATTATCCCCGCTTAAGTGATATATGTGTCCCTTTGCTGACTAATTGGGAAAATTCAGTTTCAAATATCACTCCATCTTATCTCTTTTGCTTCAGGGAAAGTTTTGTTGAACTCCTTTCTGAACTTATAATTTTGTCTTCTATGGCATGGTTTGTCTTCAGTGTCCTTTGACCGAATTTCAGATGCAAATTTCCTCGTATGGTAATTTTATGGTGCCTTTTTTAAAAAAGAATTGTTTATAAGAAACCACAGAAGTAAAACTTAAGGCTTCAAATAAGCCTACAAGGATTTAACCTTTTTTTTTCTTCCCCTTTCTGTCACAAGAGGTGCTTGTTCTTAATACTAAATTACTAATTAGGTACCTGTTCTTAATACTTTTCAAAAATCTAGTCCATTTTCTGATAAGTTTAGAAAGCATTTATTTACTTTTTTAAATGTCAAATAACATAATTCATGTAAGTATTAATTATTTAATATTTTGTTATCTATAAAAGTTGAATTATTTTAATTTATTTATATACACAGTATACTCTCCATATCTCAAATTTGAAGGGAAATTTCGAGATTGCAAGTTCAAAACTAAATATATTCTAAAAAGTAGAAAAATAAATTTTAAAATATGATTCATGAAAGATAACTACCTATAAATATATAATAATAGTTGACTATAAGTCTAAGTACCATAATTATGATTTTATTTTTAAGACAAAACTAATTATGTATTAAGTAGAAAAGAATTGTTTTACAGTAAACTTTCATTGTGGTATTTCTGTCTAGAAAAAATGTGACATAACAAAGTTTTGAGAAGAAACCCTTCGACGTAGGAATTCAAATTGCCACTAGGTTGATATATAAAACCAAAGGGAAAAAGAATTTTTTTTGTTGACATTACTAACTAACCTGACCTAACTGAGGTCACGTGACTAGTTCACTACAGTAGTGTAACCAGTGTAAATATTGGAACGTGACCTACTTTTATAAAAAAAATATAAAAATTCTCTTAATTTTCAATGTCATAATTCAAAATCTCTTTCTACTCTCTATAGTTTGAAATTTTCAACGGGCTCTATTCCCTGTGTTGAAAAGCTTCAACATTGATCGTCATATTCTTCGAGCATGTCTTCTAACGAAAGTTCCATTGCACGGGATGTGAAGGAGCATGCTCACTAAATGCATTGGTCGTACGTCGATGTAATTCGTGTATGCGCTGGCAGTTCGTCTTATATGTAGTTTCTGAATTTTCGTTTGTGAGTTCCTGTTCACTATCGCGTGCAGTGAGAATGCTTCCTTAGCGGGACGTGAAGGGCAATTAATATTTACAAATAACCTTGCCAGTATAGTCCTTTGGTCCTAAATGATGAAAAATTTTGTCCCGTAGTGGACTGATCGTTAAGACACGGTTCCCAGCAGATCACCGAAGTCAAGCATCACTGGCTGCGTCAGTGTGCGGGTGGGTGACCACTTGGATCAGTCTGCGTAGGGACCGAGGGTGTGCGGTATTGGTCCTCGTTAAACTGTTCTATCGTAAAGTGCTCGACTTCGCGTGCAGGTCGTCGGATTACTGAAGCGGAGGTGCCATCCCCTCTGCAGAGGATCAAAATTGTTATGGCATGTCTTCGGATCATCCTCAGGGACGTTTCCCAGACCGTCGCCAATAGCCCATTGTGTAGCACTAGTGCAACGCAAATGAACTACAACAACAACAATGAAAAATTTTAAATCCCAGTTGCTAGTCCATTTATGCAAATCTATTTAAACGATGAAACCCAAATAAGAATTTAAACTATTCCTTCTAAACCCTACGAGGCCATCTACACTGCACCGGAACGAAAGAGATACAAATATTCACCGTTTGTAAAAGACTGTTCTCATTTCACATACCAGATCACTGACGAGAGAAAATGAAAAGCTGCATGCGATTGATTTATCAGTTTGCAACACATAATGAGTGAGGGTTGCTTACTTTATTAACTCCCACGCAGGGACTAATATAGAGCACACGTATGAATGTAGCAAGACAGTCAAATGCAGTGAGAATGGTGTCTTTGTTGATGCCTTACTGTTATCTGTAGAGCCATTTCTTGTTTCCTAATCTACGAGTTCAAAGCGTCTGTCTGCTGTTTTGAGTTTGTTTGATTGTTTCGAAATCATGCGATTGTTCGATTTTTATCTTTGCTTACATTTTAATCAGGGATCCTGATTTTAATTTAGCTAATCATTAATCCCTTTTTAAAATCTTTTTATTTACTTTAAGTTTGCTTAAAAATGGTTGACTACCTCCGCTCTTTTATTCCTTTATTCATATCAGAAAAATGCTTCGACGAATTCTTTGTAAAATTAAATATTTCGGATGGTTTGTAAACGTTTTTAATTAATGAGTTCATTAACTAAAATTTTTTTAAAGAAATATTAATTCCTTTCGTTACAAATCTTATAAGCTTTATTCATAATTTTAGAATTAATCAATTTAAATGTTGTTTTATAATAATAATATTTTTTTTTTTTCATTACTGTTTACATGTTTGATTATTTGTAACATAATATTTTGTATCTTTTTTTATATGGGTCATCATTTTGAATTTAATCAATTTTTGTGATATTACGTACAGTCAAAAGGTTTCTGATTTAATTTATTTTATTGAGAAAGAAAATAATATTACAATATCCAAAATATTTATGTTATACTACACTCTTCCATTTCCTTTATGGATATTCAGAAATGTCAGAAGCTTTTTTGGCTTGAAATTTATTCCAAAATTATTGCATTATTTTATTTTTAGATACAACTTTTTCAAAATATATTTTGAATGCTTGTTGATAATAATTTTGTATATTGTTAAAATTTGTTGATAATAATTTCTCTTTAACAAATAATATATATATTAATTTGATTTTTACAATTTATTGAAATAGTACTAATTTTTAAAACTAAAGTCTTGCTCATAAACTCAAACAATAAAACCAATAAACAAAATAATATTCAAAATCATTCATATTCAATAATTCATGTCTAAAAATATTCAATATAATAGTCCATATAGTAATATTCAAACTAATAAATAAAAAAAATTGACAAATGAAGTTATTTGTGAAATATTTAACATAGCAGAAAATTTTCTTTTTATGCAATAAGTTGATATGGTATAAGGTATTTAAAAAGATATGTTAAAATATACTTTAAAAATGTATGTTTGAATATTTCTTTACAGGGAAAAATTTTATAGTGTTCCACACTTTTTTATAAAAAAATATTTGGCTGCAATTGTTTTTTATTAATTAGACTAAAAAATTTCCCTGGGCTGCCTGAATTTACATTGAATCTTTTTCATAGATTAGACATATTCTGCACCCCTTTAGAATATTTCTGTTAGATTTGGGAATATCCATCTTTATCATTGTGGAGTCATTTCAGGGATATTTTAATGGTATTTCTGACTGTGTGGGAACCATTTAAATTTGAAATGTAAATTCTTGTTTGTCAATACATGTTACTGAAATATGAAAAGGTGCTGTTTCTATGGATAGAAAGAAACTTAGTGCTTAAAATTTTTAAGGACCTCTTTTACTTGAAACGAATCCTTATTTAAAATAAAATCTTTTAAAACATTCTAAATTCTCAAAAATCGCTAAATTCTAAGTTAAATTAAACGAATACACTAAAAATATTTTTTTAAAAAAGTACAAAAATGATCTGCTATAAATATTGACAATAAATTCTCTACCTCTTTTTTTACTATAAATGCATATATTTATAAGGATTCGTTTATTGATAGTTAAAAAAAAATTTCTAAAAAGAGAAACAAGTTAGTTTTTAAATCAATCAATCAGTTATAGAATTAAATTTGATTAGAGAATTTATTATGAAAATAATTTTAAATTTTATCAGGGAAAAACTGTCATGTAATTTAATTATCATAATTATTTTCTCCTTCAAATATATTTTTTATTTATACAAACTTTATAAAATTAAATTAAATGAAAAATTACAAAGTAATTTGAATAAATTATAAATCGATTTAATTAAATTAAAATTTTTATATATTTTATTAAATAGTAATTAAAAATATATTTCTTTTTGTTTTAAAGTATGGTTTAATTCTATTTACATTAATCTACTGTTCCATTTTTTTATTAGATGCCATAAAGGATGCCTCACAACTTTTTTTAAAGTCCCTCATATGGTTTTTGTCATATTTGACATGGTATAGTGTGTAAGCGGATTCTCTCGATAATACATTTTAATTTAAGTTATGATACATACTGGATAATACATTTTAATTAAGTCACTAATTTAGATATTATAACTTTTAATCTCTATCACATTTTAAATATTGATTGTCCTGTTGCAATTTCTTTTTTAGCTGATTGTTTAAAGCAAACTATCAGTAAAGCACTTGGAACTGGAATAATCCTTGGCTCTACATTGGGTATGTAATTTCTAATTTTGATTCTTTTAAAAAAAATTAAGTATAAAGCTGTTCAAATATCTAAGTTTAATTTCGCTAATTTATTACTTTCTCCTTGGAAAAATTTTTTTCTCCGAATTTCATAATTATCATTTATTATTTTTCTTTTTCAAATGAACACAATTAAGCTTTTTATTTTTTCCCTTTAAAAAAAAAAAAATGAAAGATCTGCATTTTTATGCAAAGAAGGAATTTTTTCAGTGCCTTTTTGGTGAAATTCCACTTTTTTGGGATTTTTTCAATGGAAGAATTGATCTTCGTAAACATAATTCGTCTTTTTTTTATTTTCCCTCCTGCTTCTCCCTTTTTTAGATTGAATTGCAAATTATCTTCATTTTCACCAAATGAAGAGCCAAGCTCAATCACTCCCAGAAATGTAGAAACTCCATTAAACTCTTGTTCAAAAAAGCATGCCTGTGATCACCTGTTATGGTGTTTTGTTTCTCATTAGATTTGTTTAATGTTACAATAATTTTTGACTCTCTTAATTTTCAGATTTACTTTCGTAATTTTGGATTTTTGACTGAAAGTTAGGCATTTTTATTAAAATGTATATATTTGAAATTCAACAAATAATCACATTTATATTGCAATTCTATTAACTATAACTCAAGGAATGGCACATCTGTGACAAAGTGCGCAAAAGCATACCGCATGCAAAATTAAGCAGGGAGATTGTGGTTTAATCTTTATTAGTTCTCTCTCTTTGTGGTTTTTTTCTTTCTCGTGTTTTCTCATCATGCTTGCAGAGTCCTAAATCAATCACATTTCATCTACATATTATGCATGGCGTGTTCAGGAAATGAAAAAAAACAAAAAAAAAAAAAAAACAACATCCATATTCATATTACCACGGTTAGCAAATTGCACATCACGTTACGATGCTCATATCATATATATCATGCTTCATATTTACGTCATTTAAACATTACACATTGTAATTTGAATTACAAGATTTAAAAATTATTCCTCTTGATTTATATTCACACACTTTAAAATTGCATTCCAGGATTCCTATTCAAGTTATTTAGAGATGAATCATCTTGTTTTGTACTTCCACGATTTTAAAATCAACCATTACGTTTCTTATTTGCAGTGATTTAAAAGTTGCACTTAGCATGTGTTTCTCAACTTGTATATTACTCGAACTTGACTTTTTTTCTCCTTTTAAACTAAATATAAAGTATACTTTTCTGAAAAGCAGTTTTGGCACAAAACTCTTTGATGTTAGTTTCTAAACCTATTTTTACTATCTTAGAAATCGAAAAGTGCTAGGCTCATTGGTATTTTTAACTATATGTGGCACAATTTATTGCCTAAAATCTTCAAGCATTTTTTTAAATTAGGTTTTAGATTTAAAAGCTTTTTTTTTTTTTAAAAAAAATAAAAACCAAAATTACCCCGGAATAAATGAAATATAGTGTTCTACATAAATACAGAAGAACTCTGATTATTCAACACCCATGGGTATGTGGTATGTAAAAAAATCGAAATAGGATAATCAGGGGGCCTGTTTTTCTGAATCGATTTTGTTCAAAACAACGTGGACCAAAAATAAAGTTTAATAAAAAGCCTCATTTATGTTTTACTTTTCTGTTTAAAACAACGATACAATCCCCGTGGCAGAATTGCAGCAATATTGTCGCAGAACGTTACAGAGTTTTTGCAGAAAGACTTTTCATTTGGAGAGGAAAAAATTTTAGTTTTCCTTTCTGCATAATTTTTCGATAAATGTTTTTTTTTTTTTCTACAGAATTTTTTTTTTCAAAGATGTTTTTCTTGCACATCAGAGAGGAAAGAAATAATCAGGATTTTTTTTATTCTCATAAAAAACGGGACTCATAGCACAGATTTTATGATGTTTAATTTATTTACGAATTTTAATTTGTGTAACTATGATTCACAAAATTCGAAAGAGGAAATAATCAGTGCATTAGAATTAAAAAAAATATGTTACTTTTAGAATTAAAATTTTTTTATACATTTTTATTCTATTCCTTATTTTGTAAACACAACGTTTCGGTTAATTTAAATTAGTAATTGTTATAATTAAAAGTATAATAAAGCAAAATATTAGTGCTAGGGAAGTTTGTTGCAGAAAGCCCAAAAAATGGGGATACAATATCATGGAAGGTAAAATAACAAACATTGATAACTGACTATTTTGATAAAAAGAACATGAACTTGTACATGAAACGTCTTTATTTCAAGATAAATTAACTCATCAATTAACTCATAATAAAACTCAGATAAATTAACTCATTAACTCATCAATTATTTACTCAAATAATTATTGCTTGTGGAATTAAATCATTTGTTGTTGATTTTTAATTTTATTAATGTATTTATGTATATATAATTGTTTTAAAATATATAATTATTATTTTTGTTTCATTTACAATCACATCGTTTGCTTTACTGGCCTACCACAGCAGCATTTTCCTATTTAATTATTAGCTATATGTTTTTTTTACTGGTTTAAAATTTACAATATTATTTTAAAGTATCACAGTGCTAGTAAAGTTTCTTTAAAATTTCTGAAAGCAAAAAGTATAGAAGGAATGATTGGAGTTTTGTTTGAGCTCATTAACTCATCAATTATATACTCAAATAATTATTGCTTGTGGAATTAAATCATTTGTTGTTGATTTTTAATTTTATTAATGTATTTATGTATATATAATTGTTTTAAAATATATAGTTATTATTTTTGTTTCATTTACAATCACATCGTTTGCTTTACTGGCCTACCACAGCAGCATTTTCCTATTTAATTATTAGCTATATGTTTTTTTTTACTGGTTTAAAATTTACAATATTATTTTAAAGTATCACAGTGCTAGTAAAGTTTCTTTAAAATTTCTGAAAGCAAAAAGTATAGAAGGAATGATTGGAGTTTTGTTTGAGCTCATTAACTCATCAATTATTTACTCAAATAATTATTGCTTGTGGAATTAAATCATTTGTTGTTGATTTTTAATTTTATTAATGTATTTATGTATATATAATTGTTTTAAAATATATAGTTATTATTTTTGTTTCATTTACAATCACATCGTTTGCTTTACTGGCCTACCACAGCAGCATTTTCCTATTTAATTATTAGCTATATGTTTTTTTTTACTGGTTTAAAATTTACAATATTATTTTAAAGTATCACAGTGCTAGTAAAGTTTCTTTAAAATTTCTGAAAGCAAAAAGTATAGAAGGAATGATTGGAGTTTTGTTTGAGCTCATTAACTCATCAATTATTTACTCAAATAATTATTGCTTGTGGAATTAAATCATTTGTTGTTGATTTTTAATTTTATTAATGTATTTATGTATATATAATTGTTTTAAAATATATAGTTATTATTTTTGTTTCATTTACAATCACATCGTTTGCTTTACTGGCCTACCACAGCAGCATTTTCCTATTTAATTATTAGCTATATGTTTTTTTTTACTGGTTTAAAATTTACAATATTATTTTAAAGTATCACAGTGCTAGTAAAGTTTCTTTAAAATTTCTGAAAGCAAAAAGTATAGAAGGAATGATTGGAGTTTTGTTTGAGCTCATTAACTCATCAATTATTTACTCAAATAATTATTGCTTGTGGAATTAAATCATTTGTTGTTGATTTTTAATTTTATTAATGTATTTATGTATATATAATTGTTTTAAAATATATAGTTATTATTTTTGTTTCATTTACAATCACATCGTTTGCTTTACTGGCCTACCACAGCAGCATTTTCCTATTTAATTATTAGCTATATGTTTTTTTTTACTGGTTTAAAATTTACAATATTATTTTAAAGTATCACAGTGCTAGTAAAGTTTCTTTAAAATTTCTGAAAGCAAAAAGTATAGAAGGAATGATTGGAGTTTTGTTTGAGCTCATTAACTCATCAATTATTTACTCAAATAATTATTGCTTGTGGAATTAAATCATTTGTTGTTGATTTTTAATTTTATTAATGTATTTATGTATATATAATTGTTTTAAAATATATAGTTATTATTTTTGTTTCATTTACAATCACATCGTTTGCTTTACTGGCCTACCACAGCAGCATTTTCCTATTTAATTATTAGCTATATGTTTTTTTTTACTGGTTTAAAATTTACAATATTATTTTAAAGTATCACAGTGCTAGTAAAGTTTCTTTAAAATTTCTGAAAGCAAAAAGTATAGAAGGAATGATTGGAGTTTTGTTTGAGCTCATTAACTCATCAATTATTTACTCAAATAATTATTGCTTGTGGAATTAAATCATTTGTTGTTGATTTTTAATTTTATTAATGTATTTATGTATATATAATTGTTTTAAAATATATAGTTATTATTTTTGTTTCATTTACAATCACATCGTTTGCTTTACTGGCCTACCACAGCAGCATTTTCCTATTTAATTATTAGCTATATGTTTTTTTTTACTGGTTTAAAATTTACAATATTATTTTAAAGTATCACAGTGCTAGTAAAGTTTCTTTAAAATTTCTGAAAGCAAAAAGTATAGAAGGAATGATTGGAGTTTTGTTTGAGCTCATTAACTCATCAATTATTTACTCAAATAATTATTGCTTGTGGAAATAAATCATTTGTTGTTGATTTTTAATTTTATTAATGTATTTATGTATATATAATTGTTTTAAAATATATAGTTATTATTTTTGTTTCATTTACAATCACATCGTTTGCTTTACTGGCCTACCACAGCAGCATTTTCCTATTTAATTATTAGCTATATGTTTTTTTTTACTGGTTTAAAATTTACAATATTATTTTAAAGTATCACAGTGCTAGTAAAGTTTCTTTAAAATTTCTGAAAGCAAAAAGTATAGAAGGAATGATTGGAGTTTTGTTTGAGCTCATTAACTCATCAATTATTTACTCAAATAATTATTGCTTGTGGAATTAAATCATTTGTTGTTGATTTTTAATTTTATTAATGTATTTATGTATATATAATTGTTTTAAAATATATAGTTATTATTTTTGTTTCATTTACAATCACATCGTTTGCTTTACTGGCCTACCACAGCAGCATTTTCCTATTTAATTATTAGCTATATGTTTTTTTTTACTGGTTTAAAATTTACAATATTATTTTAAAGTATCACAGTGCTAGTAAAGTTTCTTTAAAATTTCTGAAAGCAAAAAGTATAGAAGGAATGATTGGAGTTTTGTTTGAGCTCATTAACTCATCAATTATTTACTCAAATAATTATTGCTTGTGGAATTAAATCATTTGTTGTTGATTTTTAATTTTATTAATGTATTTATGTATATATAATTGTTTTAAAATATATAGTTATTATTTTTGTTTCATTTACAATCACATCGTTTGCTTTACTGGCCTACCACAGCAGCATTTTCCTATTTAATTATTAGCTATATGTTTTTTTTTACTGGTTTAAAATTTACAATATTATTTTAAAGTATCACAGTGCTAGTAAAGTTTCTTTAAAATTTCTGAAAGCAAAAAGTATAGAAGGAATGATTGGAGTTTTGTTTGAGCTCATTAACTCATCAATTATTTACTCAAATAATTATTGCTTGTGGAATTAAATCATTTGTTGTTGATTTTTAATTTTATTAATGTATTTATGTATATATAATTGTTTTAAAATATATAGTTATTATTTTTGTTTCATTTACAATCACATCGTTTGCTTTACTGGCCTACCACAGCAGCATTTTCCTATTTAATTATTAGCTATATGTTTTTTTTTACTGGTTTAAAATTTACAATATTATTTTAAAGTATCACAGTGCTAGTAAAGTTTCTTTAAAATTTCTGAAAGCAAAAAGTATAGAAGGAATGATTGGAGTTTTGTTTGAGCTCATTAACTCATCAATTATTTACTCAAATAATTATTGCTTGTGGAATTAAATCATTTGTTGTTGATTTTTAATTTTATTAATGTATTTATGTATATATAATTGTTTTAAAATATATAGTTATTATTTTTGTTTCATTTACAATCACATCGTTTGCTTTACTGGCCTACCACAGCAGCATTTTCCTATTTAATTATTAGCTATATGTTTTTTTTTACTGGTTTAAAATTTACAATATTATTTTAAAGTATCACAGTGCTAGTAAAGTTTCTTTAAAATTTCTGAAAGCAAAAAGTATAGAAGGAATGATTGGAGTTTTGTTTGAGCTCATTAACTCATCAATTATTTACTCAAATAATTATTGCTTGTGGAAATAAATCATTTGTTGTTGATTTTTAATTTTATTAATGTATTTATGTATATATAATTGTTTTAAAATATATAGTTATTATTTTTGTTTCATTTACAATCACATCGTTTGCTTTACTGGCCTACCACAGCAGCATTTTCCTATTTAATTATTAGCTATATGTTTTTTTTTACTGGTTTAAAATTTACAATATTATTTTAAAGTATCACAGTGCTAGTAAAGTTTCTTTAAAATTTCTGAAAGCAAAAAGTATAGAAGGAATGATTGGAGTTTTGTTTGAGCTCATTAACTCATCAATTATTTACTCAAATAATTATTGCTTGTGGAATTAAATCATTTGTTGTTGATTTTTAATTTTATTAATGTATTTATGTATATATAATTGTTTTAAAATATATAGTTATTATTTTTGTTTCATTTACAATCACATCGTTTGCTTTACTGGCCTACCACAGCAGCATTTTCCTATTTAATTATTAGCTATATGTTTTTTTTTACTGGTTTAAAATTTACAATATTATTTTAAAGTATCACAGTGCTAGTAAAGTTTCTTTAAAATTTCTGAAAGCAAAAAGTATAGAAGGAATGATTGGAGTTTTGTTTGAGCTCATTAACTCATCAATTATTTACTCAAATAATTATTGCTTGTGGAAATAAATCATTTGTTGTTGATTTTTAATTTTATTAATGTATTTATGTATATATAATTGTTTTAAAATATATAGTTATTATTTTTGTTTCATTTACAATCACATCGTTTGCTTTACTGGCCTACCACAGCAGCATTTTCCTATTTAATTATTAGCTATATGTTTTTTTTTACTGGTTTAAAATTTACAATATTATTTTAAAGTATCACAGTGCTAGTAAAGTTTCTTTAAAATTTCTGAAAGCAAAAAGTATAGAAGGAATGATTGGAGTTTTGTTTGAGCTCATTAACTCATCAATTATTTACTCAAATAATTATTGCTTGTGGAAATAAATCATTTGTTGTTGATTTTTAATTTTATTAATGTATTTATGTATATATAATTGTTTTAAAATATATAGTTATTATTTTTGTTTCATTTACAATCACATCGTTTGCTTTACTGGCCTACCACAGCAGCATTTTCCTATTTAATTATTAGCTATATGTTTTTTTTTTACTGGTTTAAAATTTACAATATTATTTTAAAGTATCACAGTGCTAGTAAAGTTTCTTTAAAATTTCTGAAAGCAAAAAGTATAGAAGGAATGATTGGAGTTTTGTTTGAGCTCATTAACTCATCAATTATTTACTCAAATAATTATTGCTTGTGGAATTAAATCATTTGTTGTTGATTTTTAATTTTATTAATGTATTTATGTATATATAATTGTTTTAAAATATATAGTTATTATTTTTGTTTCATTTACAATCACATCGTTTGCTTTACTGGCCTACCACAGCAGCATTTTCCTATTTAATTATTAGCTATATGTTTTTTTTTACTGGTTTAAAATTTACAATATTATTTTAAAGTATCACAGTGCTAGTAAAGTTTCTTTAAAATTTCTGAAAGCAAAAAGTATAGAAGGAATGATTGGAGTTTTGTTTGAGCTCATTAACTCATCAATTATTTACTCAAATAATTATTGCTTGTGGAAATAAATCATTTGTTGTTGATTTTTAATTTTATTAATGTATTTATGTATATATAATTGTTTTAAAATATATAGTTATTATTTTTGTTTCATTTACAATCACATCGTTTGCTTTACTGGCCTACCACAGCAGCATTTTCCTATTTAATTATTAGCTATATGTTTTTTTTTACTGGTTTAAAATTTACAATATTATTTTAAAGTATCACAGTGCTAGTAAAGTTTCTTTAAAATTT
This sequence comes from Parasteatoda lunata, assembly GCA_949128135.1. NCBI lineage: Eukaryota > Metazoa > Arthropoda > Arachnida > Araneae > Theridiidae > Parasteatoda > Parasteatoda lunata. The sequence goes on from OX421970.1 coordinate 101,712,953, forward strand.
CTGAAAGCAAAAAGTATAGAAGGAATGATTGGAGTTTTGTTTGAGCTCATTAACTCATCAATTATTTACTCAAATAATTATTGCTTGTGGAAATAAATCATTTGTTGTTGATTTTTAATTTTATTAATGTATTTATGTATATATAATTGTTTTAAAATATATAGTTATTATTTTTGTTTCATTTACAATCACATCCTTTGCTTTACTGGCCTACCACAGCAGCATTTTCCTATTTAATTATTAGCTATATGTTTTTTTTTACTGGTTTAAAATTTACAATATTATTTTAAAGTATCACAGTGCTAGTAAAGTTTCTTTAAAATTTCTGAAAGCAAGTTTTGTTTGAGCTCATTAGCTCATCAATTATTTACTCAAATAATAATTGCTTGTGGAATTAAATCATTTGTTGTTGATTTTTTATTTTACTAATGTATTTATGTATATATAATTGTTTTAAAAAATATAGTTATTATTTTTGTTTCATTTTCTAGTGAAGTTTCCCCAAATTTTGAAAATTCTGAAAGCAAAGAGTGCAGAAGGAATAAGTTTTCTTGGAGTTTTATTAGAACTTATTGCTGTTACATCTGCAGCTTCATACAGTTATGCAAAGGGTTATCCGTTTAGGTAAGCTGGTTGCAATTTTTCTGCCATTTTGTAAATACTCCTTCAATATATTAATTTCCTGAGATATTTTATTTTGTCATTTGGTGCATGTTTTATCGTTCATTACTATTCATTATTCAAAATAGCAGATTTATATGACAGTATATAATTTTTTTTAAAAAAGAAATTTACTGACAAGCTACTAAATTTTGCTGTGTTTGTACAGGGTGACAAGAAATAGTATGGGCACAAATAAAAAATATTAATGTTTGTTAAAATGTGATAACCAGACCTTCAATTAATAATGAAAATTTTACTACCTCTCTGGCATATTTTAAAAAATTTCCACGTACTTACATTTGACTTTAATTGCATAGCTGTAAAAAATTCGCAAAATCTGCAGTTTCATAAAGCCGTCTGTTGATTTTAAATGGAACAAATTGCCATCTAATTATATTTTTATTTATAACTATTATTATATTTAATGTTTTTTTTGTTCATTGAATAAAAAATATATTGTATATAATTTGTTTATCTCATCTAGACAGGTGATGAATATATTTTATATATTTTCATTTTTTATTTATTAAAATTGAGTTTCATTAAAAAATATTCTGCAATGGGCCACAGAACTCATCTGTGTCCCATTCTTTGTTCCATGATCTTGTAATAAAAATATTGGGTTTTAAATTTTGTCAATTTTATTTCTTGTTAACTTATGCATTTTAACAGAAAAAGTATTAAGAAAAATTGGTGATTTAAAAAATAATTTTTTTTAATGACAAATATATGTATATATTACAAATTAAAAAAATCAAAGTTTTCAGATTAAAAATTGTATGGTATAGATAAAATATGGTTTGGTATATGATATTAAAATTTAAGTGATATGCTTGGAAAATCAGAGAATTTTTTTTTCTGAAATTGAGTGGGAACCCTGAATTAGAAACTTACATGTACTTAAAAAAGTACTATATTTTTCTTTTAATTTCCCACCACCCAAAATAAAATATTTGTTGAAATTTTTTTTTCTTTTGTTATTGGATATTTTTAAAATCACCTGTAAAGTTTAATAATGTGGCATTACTAGATTATGCAAACATTACATCTTTCAAACAATCATCTTAAGATGATTAAAGATTTGCAAAAATAGATTTAGATGGATAAAGTATTTCTTAGATTTCAACCTCAAAGTATCAAATAGATTTCTATAGACATCAGTTCCTAATTTGATTCATGTTGAAACTTTTTTTTTTGTGGCTTTTATTTAAAAGATGTTAAGAATTATATTCTCTTTTGTTTTGATATTTTTGAAAAAAAGGAATAAAAGAATAGGCTTTTTAATTTATGAAAATCGGATTTTGGAAACATTCAGCATCCTGGAGGATTAATTGTTTTTAAATTTTGTTTGAATTCAAGCTTGCCTGAATGCATTTAAGCTAAGGAGGTTTGTTTGAAATTATGATTTTAAGTTGAGAATCATGCATTTTCCTTTAAATTTTTTAAAATTAATTATTGGAAATCATTATAATTGAAATGCCATATCAGACTGTGGGGAAGCTTTACGTTGCAATTTCGTGGGGGTAAATAAGAAGTTGGTTCTAGGCATCTAGAAGTTAAATTTAATGATAAATATAATTATTGCCTTTGTTTTTAATTTTGATTTTTGTTTTAAAATTATTTTGTGCCTTGGAAGTTTATGAAATTTGAATGTCTTATCTTATTCCTGTATTCCTTCAATATCTTATTTTTCCTAAAACTTTTCTGCGGCTTGATACCAAAAATTAATGATCTTTTAAATTTTTAGACATCTGAAATTTTAAATAGTTTTATTTGTATTAGTAACTATATTAATGAATTAATACTGACACTACTGATTATAAGTTAAAAGTTAAGTTTATTAGTTTGATTTTTTTTATGTTAACATCATACTAACATCAGTTATCATGACTACATTTTATTCTTTCTCTTAATTATTTTAATAATCAGTAAATGGTGAAAAAAAATTTTTTAAGACATAATTGTTTTGAGAAGTATTCAATTTCACTTGATTCTTAATTCATTTACTTTGCTCTACAAGTACTACCAAAAAATTGAGTTTAAAATTGTCATCCCTGAAAATAATATTGAAAAATACTGATTTTTATTATTAAGGTACTGAATTTGAAAACATTGTCAAAATTAACTGTTAAGTTCGAAAAAAAGTCTTTCGTTTATCTATGTTACATATGGCAATGTTAAGGATTAAATGGTTAATAAATATTCACATTGTTGTGCAAGAACAATCAATGTCAACCTTTTGTAAAAAGATTGCGTAATAGGCTAAAATTGGTCCTAATTTTATCATCAATTCAGCTACAAATTAAGTTTAAAAGATAGGATCAGAATATCACTTCCGTCAAGCCAAATCATGTATCAGCAGAATATTTATGAAATATTTTCTCAAAAACTCTTTAAAAATTGAACAAGAATCTAACTTAAAGAGGGATACTGAAAGATGTGGTTCACTATATTTTGATTAATGTTTGCAATTTAGTATTTAGGAATTTTTGTTAATTAAGTATATGTATATATGTTGTCCATTCAAAAAGTGGACATGTGATCATTTCAGGAATATAATAGTGATAATAGCATCTTTCTTTGTAATTCAATAGTGATAATAGTGATTCAATAGCGATAGTAAGTAGTGATAATCACATCTTTCTTTGTAATTCAAACCTACAAAGAAAGATGGTGATGCAAATTGTAAAACCAGTTTGCCTAAGAAAATTAAAATGATGTGAAGTCTGGCTATGTCTCAAATTGAGCAATGTGTACACGTTGCTCATGAAAAAACCCATACATTTTTCATTTTTATACAGTTTCTTTACTCAATTTGTTTACAGAGATGTCATGAGTTTTTCATTAATACTAATTGTCCTTTCTTTACTCAATTTGTTTACCTAGATGTCAGGAGTCCTTCATTACCTCTAGCTATTCTTTCTTTACTCAATTTGTTTACACAGATGTAACGAGACTTTCATTACCACTAATTTTTTCATAAAAAGTGTCAATGGATTTATTGAAGATTAAGTTTTACTTTGCTTTTGGTCATGGCAGATCTGATTTTAATGTTCCCCCTTTCAGAAGTTTTTACATAACTTGATCACAACCTAAACATTTCTCACTAATCAACAGATACTATTTCAATGATAAATGTTCAGCAATGGTATTATGCTCACTCTTTTGCACTAAATGTACTTCATTTGAATCTTGATTAATCATTTCCACATGTATCATATCACCACTTATGTATCATATATTTTTTTAACAGTCCCGCCACAAATACTATTCCTACTATGTTAGTAATGCTTGTTTACGTCGTTTTTGAAACATTCAAATCTATCATTCAAAAATTCTTTCAATATGTAATTAATATATTGAGGTCAATTTATTTTGAGAAGAAAAACAGCAATTCCTGATGCTAATGAGGAAGAAGAAAAGGAGGATTTATTGCAGTTTGGGAAAAACACCTTAAACAACTGGTTCTACGTTTATACATCAGTAGATGAAAATGTTGAAACTTGTGGTGTTGTCAGTTCAAGAAATGGTTTCAGAAACTGAAGAAGTTGCAAAGTGATTCCAGTGAAGATCAAATTTAATACAACCAGATTAAACATTTGCAGAAAACCTTTAAAACAATGAGGGACCTTTAGCAATCACTCAAACTTTCAGAAAATGAATAGCAATCTGTAACAAATGATGAAAATTTCCACATATTTCAAAATAAATTTAATTATCTTTCTGTTGCTTTGTATTTTTTTCAGATAGTACAGTAGAGAACCGATTATCCGGAATGATTGGGACTATCGCGATTCCGGATAACTGATTTTTCCGGTTTTCTGAATCGCTACAAAATGCCGTTTTTTTAATGTTTATAAAACGAAACTAAAAAATTATTTTGAAATAGTTTTAGAAATAATAAAAAATTATAAATAATAATACACTTAAGTTTAAATAAGGAAAGAAATTATGAAATGAAAATTATATACAGGCTTATATATGTTATTAATGTTATTATTAACATTAATAACATATATAAGCTATTTGTGCTTATGTGAGATTCGTCTACAAACGGCTTTTGATCCATCCTCTAAATCAGTTCTTTCGTCAACTCGATACGCCGTACGCTCTAAATAACAAAATGGGCTCAAAATCTTGCAGGAAAAAAAATTTTTTTAATGGAAGAAAATTAATTTCCAATTCCGAATTTCATTTCGGTTATCTGGTTTTCTGATTTCCAGATAAGAGGTTCTGCACTGTATATAATTTTTCAATTAAAATTTTTATGTTTATTGTAAATTCATCAATTTTCATACATTTTCTAATTATTATTTGTTATTTTAAGTTGATTCTCATTCGTTGCTCAACTTAATGAACCTTGAGAAGTTTGATAAAGGTTCTACTGTATTGCATGCTTTGTTCTGGAGGGACCCATATCTAATATGACTCTAAATTTAAATTTTTTATGCAAACTAAATAAATAGTTTTGAGCAATGCATGTCTCCCATATTTTTTATAACCCTAAATGGTAGTGCTTTTACTACTAAGTTTCTAAAGCTTTCATAGCTGTTCACTTTTCATTTAGACTAACCTTGAATAATGTTAATAAATGTAGATATAAGAATTATGATTTAAATATGTGATTGTATTTTTATTTTAGCTCCTGGGGTGAATCATGCTTTTTAATGATCGAGACTGCCATTATTGGCTTTTTAGTTCTTTTGTACAGTAGCCAATTCAGGCAAGCCAACATATTTGCTGCACTGTACAGTGTCGCTACATATGTACTTTTCAATGGAATGGTTCCAATGTCTGCTCTTTGGAGTATGCAAATTGCTAATTTACCAGTTGTTGTGGCTGGCAAAGTAAGAATAAAAATATTAATTCGTTTTTATTATTATTATTATTATGAAAATATTTGCAAAATTAGTATTTATTTAAAGAAAATTTTAAATTAAATTATGAATTGAAACTATTATTGAATGTAGAATAGTTAAAGTACAAATTTTTATACAATGAATTTTGCTCTTTTTAATCTCTGAATTGCAGAGATGATTGTGCTCCGGAAAAAAAATCCTGATTTCCGGATTTTTCACTGACTGCGATCCAGAAGTTTCATCATCGATCACATTTATGTATTAAAATTTCTGGTATATTTTATTTACAAATATTAGAACTAGAATTTGTACCTGGCATCTCTCTTAGTTTGTAAATATTTTTTCTTGTAGAGTAATAAATGTGATTAGAGATAAAAGTAAACTTATACATAATTATTCATTTAAATTATGCTGCATATAATTTATTTAGAATTTCATGTTTTGAAATATAAATAATTTAAATTTATAAAGACATTAACTTTTTGAAACGCGTCATTGATGATATTGCTCGAGAAATCTTCAGGATTTTTCAGTTTAGCTCACAATCACCTCTGCAATTGTAAAACTGTCATTTTTTGTAATGGTGGTAAAAGCTGGGTAATTAATTCTATTAATGCTAAATAAGTTCTGTGTATAATCAAAAGATATAAACAATTACCTCCACCAATGGATTGGAGACATTTCTAAATCCATCATAAAATTTCTTCACAATGATATCAGTAAGAGTGTAATCCATTTAAATCTAAAATTTTATTTTACACATGGACACAAAAATATTTATAGCAATACAAACATACTTCATTTTCGTTCGATTTTTATTATCTCTCTCAGAGTGGGAAGTGCTGGAATTACCCTTGAATTATGTGCACGTGTACACATGATGAAATTGGGTGATGTAATTGGAAATCATAATAAGTATGTGGAAAAAAATTTCCTAAAATATTGTAAAAAATATAAGAGGTTGGTTTGTTTAATCCTTTTGTGTTTCTCTTATTGTTGCAGATTTTATTTATGAAAAGGGAGAAAACCCATTTCTCAATAAGTTTTCCGTTTAAAGTTGTTTATATTGTGGTTACCACGTTATCCTTTATTTGAACAAACTTTTTTTTTTTCTGGTTAAAATTTCTTTGGAAGAAAACTTTTTAACACTTGATTAAAACTGTTTCGTGCAATAGAGTTAAAAAGTTTTGAATTCAATTGGTTCAAAAGTTTTCTTCAATAAACATGTGAAATAGGAAAGGTAGAGAAAATGTGTCATCAGAAAAATACTATAAAAATAAAAAGAATGAAGAAAAAGTTGGAATTTGAGAAAGAGTACAATTATATTTCAATGCTTTAAAGGAGAAACTTCCTACTTAAATTGTTTTAAATAAAGAATTTAAGTAAATTAGCTCTAGTTCATATTTTTTTATTAATGTTTTAGGCTGTAAGTGTAAATTAAATTTTAATTAGTATTACTCAATTTATAATTAGATAAACAAGACCATCTGCTCTAATAATATACATTTAGCATACACACTTAAGAAATTTACTGTTTAAAAAGTTTTTTCTTTCTTGCTCATAATATCATGGGCTTTTTATCGTAACTTCTTTGTAAAAAAAAGTTTTCAATTTTGCACAATTTCAAAAACACAATTGAAAAAATTAAGCCCTGCACTGCAAATTTAAAATGCTTGTTATCTTATAAAATTTTTTTGTAAACAGTTATTGATTTATGTTTATAATGATCAACTGGTCTTATAATTATAATAAATTGGTCTTAATTTTTCTAGTGATTCATTTTATTTAGTTGTATTGTGAAGTATAATCATTGGATGCTATGAATATGTGCTGTCTATTAATAAATTTTTAGATTAATCATGTTAGCTATACCTGTTCGATGCTAGATAAAATTTCTTACATTTTATCAAATTAATTATCTATCTATCTATCTATATATTACGGTAGAACCCCGGTATTACGTTGCTAGTTTTATACGTTATTTCGCTTCCTATGTCATTTTCCTTTTTCTATTCATCTGTGAAAATTGCTTATACTGATAATGTTCAATTTTACGTTATCCTTGTAAATAAAATCCTGCTTTATACATTTTTGTAGCATATCAAAATTCTTTTTTCTCTACAAAGCTTCACTTTTCACTCTCTCTTTTTTTAATTTTTTTTTTTAAAAATACACTTGTTTATTAGCTATTTGTAACTTCTCTGACAATCTTTGTATCCTATCTTTTTGTCTATGAGATGTAATTTTTCCCTTAAGGCATAATCAGTTGGGTGTTGCGATTATCAAAGCACAGGAAGGGTGATTAAAGGAAGTATGAGAGCTTAAATTATAAAAATTACAGAGTGGAATTTTCCAAACAAATTTAAGTTTTTGAATTACCCAATCATCTAAAGAACGTTACACTTAGCAACTGGTTTGGTAATAATTTCTTTTTCTTGATTTTGGTGACCTGTAAAATGCTTTGATGGCAAAAATAAATGTTTTGAAAGCTCTGAATTTGATTTCTGCATTGTTGACCAAAATGTGTTGCAAATGGGTTTAATAAAGCTTCTCGGGATGGGGGGGGGCTGCTGTTCGGTATCCAACAGGAACATTTGCTCTTCAGAATAAAATTGCATGCCTGAAGAAGTTAATGATGTGTATATAGACTGCAATGCACATCCCATTACTTTTCAATTCTTTCAAATTTAATGCCTGCTCTCAATGATAGTGATGAAAATAATGAAGATGAGCAAAAAATATTAGAGTATATACCCACAACTGATTAGGAGTTTCAAATAATGTGTGAATCAACTCTGAACTAGTGAATTCTCAAACAATAGTAAGCATTGAAGGGGGATATTATTGTATTGTAATTGAAATTGTATCTAAAAAACAAAGAAACGCATATAGATTACACAGTTTTTCTAGTAGTAGTTCATATTGTAAGTGTTAGCTTTTGTAAAATATACTTATTTTTAGTCACCCTGATTTTATGTTATCCTGCTTCATGCACTTTTAATACTAGTCCAACAGAAAACAAATTTAAGTATAAGCTAGATAGGCTGCAGCTTACGGCCCCGAGAACTGCAAAAGCCTCCCAAAAATATCCTCTTTCATTTATTTATTATACTAGAGACCCCCAAACTCTCACTCTATATATATGTATGTATATATTTGTACTACTCGGTGCTGATCAATATCTGCAAATCAATAAAAAGACTCCTTTCCAATTTTTTGTAAATTTATGTCCTTTCCTGTATTTTTTTGGTGTCAAATTTCTAGGACCATCCTCTCCTCGTTTGCAAAAGGAAGAATTTACTAAATTCAAGGGGTTTTCAATTGTACCACAAACCACTATTTAACTATAGATCAGATTTCACCGCCTACTTTAACTTAGAACAATAATATTTTTAATAAAAATAATTTTCTTTTATTGCCCTTTTAATTACTATTTTTTGCATATCATTTATAAATATTCAGTATTTTTCTGTGGTTGCTAAATTCTTAAAATATGAGTGACTTGGAGGCTCTGGTTCTTGCTTGTTTTGCATACAAAACGTCCGTGATTGTTTCTCATTCATCATTGTTTTTTCGTCTCCTTTTTCTATCTTTTATTTTTTTTTCTTTTATTGTGTCGTTCTTTTCCGCGAAAATAATGAACATTTTATTTACAAAATATACAATATTTGTAGTTTATGTAAGAGCTTTTTGTTAACACGTTCATCTTTACGAAATGGATGAATACCTGAATTCGAAAAAAAATCACAAACTTTAAAAAAAGAAGTTTAATGAAAGGAATACAGATTGTGTTACTTACTTGATAGAAATAAATAGATAAGAAGTAATTTTACTCACTAGCGAGACTGAGGACTGTTCAAATAGGGATATTCCGTACACCGATGTTTTTAAGGTAAAGTGCCACTCCTTGGCATTCCTTACATTGATGTTTTTCAAGGTTAAGTGTGATTGCCTGATATTCACTAAACTAAAGTTTTTTTAAAAGGTTGAAGTAAAATTTGTTTGTCATAAAAAATTAATTTATTGAGTAAAGAAAATATTATTTTTTGTTTGATTATCAACTAAGTAATGTTAAAAAAAAAAAAAAGAAAGAAGAAAAATATAATAAAAAATTTTTCCTCTGTGATTTAAATTTGATTGATTTAGGTTATTCAACTAAAACAATCCTGATTTATAAAAATTGATGGATAAATGGATAAGTAGTCAACACTGGATAAATAGTCAATATTCAAATTAAAAAAAGAAAAAAATTCATAGAAAAGCACTTAGACTTGTATGAACTATAGAGTGAATTGGAATTTTGAAATAAGATTCATGTTAAAATCGCGAATAAAGATGGCTCTTTCAGTACATCAAATTTTAACTTCATTGTAGCATTTCAACCAGTTACAGATTGACCAAACATGGTACTTTTTCAATATTTACTAATATTCAATATTCAATAATTCTTGAACTCATTGTAAAACGTTAATTTCTTTTTTCTGTATTACTTTCTATATCTTTTAAGTCTTATATTTTTTGCAGAGCAGCTCCCCTTTGATTTTTTAAGATAGTTATAGACATATAGTTACTAATTTTAAAAAATTACGATAATGAAATTTCAATTATTTATTATGATTATTATTATGCTGATGCAATTTTTAATGTTTTTAATTTGTTTACATTATCAGATAAAATAAATTTTCATTCTTTTAGTTTAATGCCATCTATCAGCGTTTTCATAAGCGAAATGAATGAGTTTAAAATATGTTTCTGTTATAATGTAACTTTTTTCCTTCAAAGAACCAAATGTGTTGAGCAAAAGAAAAATTCTACGTTATAGCTGAATCAATATGAATATATTTCTATGCTATATTTAAGCTTTTATATGAACTAGGAGGATCACACTGCCCTTACCAACCTCTATAATTGCCTCACATTTATCTTTGCTTGCTTTTTCTGAAAAGATTGTTGATATATTAATCGTAATAAATGAGTATGATTATTATTTGGATATTCAAAAAAACAACTCTATCTAAAAAAATTAAACTCAGGAACAGAGAATGTGTGACACAATGAGTGAAATCAAGTTATTTAAAATAGACAATAAATCACAAATCAATTTTAAATCACAGATATTCATATTGACAACAGTTATTGGAGTAATAAAATATTGATTGTAATCCCCCGTGTTATATAAACTTTTATGGTTTGGCTTAAAAGGAAAAATTTTTATTTTTAGTTTCTTGTTGACTAAATATGTTCAAGCACATGGAATAGTCAGAACAGAAACTATGTTAATACTTTCTGAGAGAAAGAAAATAAACGAGTGTCATATTTATATTATATTTTGTTTTATGAATTTCTATGCTTTCATGAATACAGCAACAACAGTTTTTTTTTTATTAAATTTTTTAAAACAGCTTAATTATTTAATTTTTAAAAAATGTTTTCAGGCTGTGAATACAGGATTTGTATCGATAATTATGTTACTGAATGCAGCAATTTGTGGTAATCACAATTTTATCTCGCATCTCAATGAATTGGCACATAAAACGTATTTTCAATTTAACATTATTTAAATTAATTCTTTACATAGGACTCATGATTTAAAAATGTAATTATAATCACCTGGTATAAAATAGTTTTCAAACTATACTAACAACTGTGTGATGCAGAGTTTGTAGTTGTCCTGATATTCTTGATAAAAATTATTTAATCCTAATTTTTAGCTTTTTGTCTTGATATACCTGATTTTTGTGTTAAGGAAATTTTATTTTTTAAATATGCCAAATGCAAATTTTTTAAAAGTGAATTCGAAAAATCGAAATACTTGAATTTTTAATCCAATATCTTCTTATTTTAATTAATAATGCTTGTAGAAATCACAAAATTCGATAGTTCCAATTTAGGGACTGTCTACTAATTATATACATGCTTCAGATATTTACCTTACCTACAAGTTTCATTGTTTCAACCTCTTTTGGAGTCAAGTCATTCTATGAAAAGGAAACTTCAATAACAATTTTACATAATAATTTTTTTATCATGAGGTGAATGTTAAGGGTAATATGCTTACTTATCGTTTTCAACAAATGCCTCCCCAGTAGAACACTGAAGTCAAGCATCACTGACTGCAGCCAGTAAGTTGGTGGGTGTCCACTTTTATCAGCTTGCTTAGGGACCAGGGGGGGGGGCAATATAGGTCCTCATTAAACTATTAAACTTCACATCTTAAATTGTTAAACTTCGCACACAAGCTACCAAACTATAGGAGCCATTCCCCCTGCAGAGGATCAAAATTGCTATGATAGGTCTTCGCATCATCCTCTGGTATGTTTCCCAGACCATCGCCAATAGCCCATTGTGCAGATCTAGTGCAACGTAAATAAATCATCTGCCTTCCTACAAATGCAGTCAACAAATTCGTAAGATGGAGGTTTGTAGTTTTACACTATTCCATCTTTTTCATGGGATTTTAAAAATGATAGATTTAATTAACAATACATTAAAGAATGAATTGAGGGACTGCCTACTAAATGACTTATGTATGTAAATGTTAAACGGCATATTTTCTGTGTTTTCTCTCTGAGATTATTGAAACTTTATTTAAATCTGAATAACGAAATCTTGAACTTGAGTTCAAATTTTAACTACTGTAGGTGTAGGAATAGGAACTAATTGTTGTTACTGTTTTTTTTATGCTACAGTAACACAAAATTTTTCCGTTTATTGATGAATTGAGGGACTGCCTACTAAATGACTTATGTATGTAAATGTTAAACGGCATATTTTCTGTGTTTTCTCTCTGAGATTATTGAAACTTTATTTAAATCTGAATAACGAAATCTTGAACTTGAGTTCAAATTTTAACTACTGTAGGTGTAGGAATAGGAACTAATTGTTGTTACTGTTTTTTTTATGCTACAGTAACACAAAATTTTTCCGTTTATTGATGAATTGAGGGACTGCCTACTAAATGACTTATGTATGTAAATGTTAAACGGCATATTTTCTGTGTTTTCTCTCTGAGATTATTGAAACTTTATTTAAATCTGAATAACGAAATCTTGAACTTGAGTTCAAATTTTAACTACTGTAGGTGTAGGAATAGGAACTAATTGTTGTTACTGTTTTTTTTATGCTACAGTAACACAAAATTTTTCCGTTTATTGATTCGAAACTATTATGAGTTGTTTAGTATAGATAAAATTATTTTGGAAACTGTTAAAACTTCCTGTTCTAAACGAAGTAATTTTGAAATTAAAAATTGTTTGTTTTATTGTTATTTTATGATAAAATTTGCTTTTATTATTCTAAAGTATAGCAAATAATACTTTTTAGTTAGCTGTTTGCCTTTTCAAAAGTAGTATGATACACGTATATTGCTAAGAAAAAAAGTCCTGATTTTCTTTGAAAAATGTTATTGTGAATTTTTCTGTGGCCCGCTAGTGAGGTTATCTTTACATGCCTTGAAAACTATCCACTTTAATTTTACTTGTATTCAGGTAATGTAAGGAGCCAAAGGTGAATAAAAATATGAAATCAATTTTCATTCAATAGAGCTGTGGCGGTGACTATATATGTGTGTGTATGTACATATAGCGCAATAAATAAATACAAAAAGGATAAAAAGAGAAAAACGAAGAAAATTAAGAAGAAAAAAAGAAATTTTTTTATTTTAATAATTTTTCTTCTTATCTTTTCATTATTCTGTTTTCCATGTTTCCTCTATTTTTTTAAATATTTATGGTTCTTATAGGACTTCATTGAGTACAAATCCGATGAATATTTTTAGCCTGTAAAAACAAAGCATTCTTTCAACAGCCCGTTATGGGCCAGAGGAATCGTAGGACTTAAGGCTCCAGAATATCGTGGCCAACAGCATTGCACGCACGACGACGTTACTTTTTAGATAAGCTGATACTCATCGATCTGACGCTGGATGAGCTTCAAGCTGTCGCTGGGGATTAGCCACAGTTTTTCTCAATGACAATTCAGGGCCTTATCCAACGACTGAGCCATCATTTTAGAATATGTTTAATGGGACATAGATTTTTAATTTTTCAGGCTCCCAAAGACGCAGTTTCTAAAATTTTATAGTTTAATTTTAGGACAAACAATATTTTTTTCTACGGGTGCTAGTTTCATTCAGAATTGCCCTCTATAATCAGATTTTATATCCCTTTTTTACCCTAAACGGGGATTATCAACAATCCAAATTTTGACCACTTTCGGAATAGTTAACAGTAGTCAAATTTCCTGATGTGAATGTAAGTTATAATTGTTTTTTAAAAGTTGTGGAAACAAAATTTATCGCGGAACTTATTTTCGACCACTTTTTTTGCTTAAAGTAACTAACACTCGAAAATTAATAATTAAATAAAAATAAAATTAAAAAATTTTACTCACTACGTTTTTTTAAGTCGACAAAAAAGAACAAATTTTTTTTTTCCATCGAAAATTCCCCTCACGCCTTTCGAAAGTGAAGCGCCTCGCAAACCCGACGACCCTCTCACGCTTTTGTGTCCAATCTCGTAACCACCGCGCGCCAGCAAAGTATTTTCTTAATTTTTTCTTCTAAATAACTGTACGAGTCGGAGGACCCGTGTCCATTTTCCATGCAGCCCAGATTAGCGATTTTGTAGCTCGAGTGTACTAATTTTGTGTTCAAGTGTGTTAGTTAATCGTTAATTCCCTTTAAGAACTTTTTTTAATTGAAATGTTTGATAATTTTGAAAAAAAAAGTTCTTATATTATATTTTTAATAGCAGATGGGATTGTCACAGCATAAAAATAACACAACTGAAGAGAACAATGATATAAAAACTATAAACAGTCATTTCCTCATTCGACACCTTGTTTCCCGATATCGGTCAGCGATAGTTGCTCCACGGAGAGAACTGCAAAGGAAGACGTCCATTCCAAATTTGCCTCGACATATAGAGCAATATGGATCTGAAGCCAGCTTGAATCTCTATAAATAAGAGGCAAGACAATCATGTTCTGTAAAGGGCCTAAACTGATCTGTGGCCTCATGGCGCGACCAGTCGAGAATGCTATTTGGCTCGAGATCCTTTCACTTTTCGTTGTTATTTCTTTCCATTAGTTGCTTGCGGAAATTAGTGACGACTTTTCTTTTGTTGTTGTAGTTTACTTACGTCGCGCTAGAGCTGCATGATGGGCTATTGGTAACGGTCTGGGAAACATCCCTGAGGATGATCCGAAGACATGCCATCACAATTTTGATCCTCTGCAACGGGGGTGGCACCCCCGCTTCGGCAGCCCGAGGACCTGCGCTCGAAGTCGAGCACTTTACGGTAGAACAGTTTAACGAGGATCAATAACCCGCACACCCTCGGTCCCTTCCTAGACTAATCCAAGTGGTCGCGCACTGACCGCAGCTAGTGATGCTCGTCTTCGGTGTTCTATTGGGAGCCATGTCTTAACGATCAGTCCTCTGCGGAACGACTTTTCTTTTGAGAACTCGTTTAAAGGTTGAAAAAGGGCGTTTGGACCGGTTGTATGAAGGTGCCCTTTTTGGCCAAATCATCAGCAATTTCACTGTCTTTTAATTCCGCAGTGTAGAACAGATCCATTGCGGAGCGATAGATTTTCCTAGTTGTTGTAATTTATTAATCGATATTTGACCTATATATAAAAAGTATAACACTGTTTTTAAAAACAAAGCGTGTGTGGATGATTTCTATTTTAAGAGTTCTCAATTCATTGTAAATTAGCAAGAATAAATAATAAAAAAAATTTCTTTCTTTTGATGAGATCGATACAAAATAATGGTAAGTTTGTAGCAAGAAAAGTAATGCTTGCTGTTGTTGGCCGCAGTTGCTATTAATCATTCATTACAGTGATTCGACCTGCGAGTGATGATTCAGCCACACAACAAAAATCCAAACTTAATTCTGTTGTTCTTTTAACTTAAGAGTATTTGTTGATTGGGAAATCAAACAAAAAAAAGTTTTGGAATTTTTATTTATAAAGCTTTGAAAAAATATATCAGTCATTCAGACTAATTGTAAGGGGTGAAAGAATTATTTAAATCAATTTAATTTAAAGAATGTGAGAATTTATTCCTGTTATTAATTTCATCGTTTTGTGTCCTGTGCTATGTCGTGGTCACATGAAGTACCGGGCTTTTTTAATTTCTGAAGTTGGCAGGTCTCGCCACGTTTTGGTTCGGATAAAAAATGAAATTATTTTATCTTTTTTTTAGTTTGCTTGAAAAATATTGTATTTAAAATTTTTATTTTAGTGAATTATTTTTCCATAGGCTGATAGTCAAAACACAAACAATTACGCCAATTTTTGTTTTTATCCCAGATTAAACAGACAGAGAATAACAATGAAAGTTGTAATTGTAAAGAGTTATGCAATTGTTTCATCTCATAAAAATGTTATGTACCACTTTTATCCTAAAATGTTTCGAAACCCGATGACATGTCAGATGATTTGTAGAGTATCATAATTACATTTTTATCATGAATATCTTCATTTTTCTTCTAGTGGGGGGTATTTTAAATTATATTTAAAAAAAGATTTGATTAAATTTGCTCCCGAATTCTGGAGACAAGACTTTTGAATTTTCTGAGGTTAAGATAATGAAATTTCTCGTCTATGATAAATTGGCCGCCATCATTTATGCAGGATCCACTGTCTGACAGGGATATTAAATGCATTATCCTTATAAATTACCCCCTCCCCTGGCCCCCTATTCGGAATGGGAGGGTTACGATCTCCGCAACAGAGGGAAGAAAGTTAAAGGAAATTTACATTGCACTCTGGTATGTTTCGTGGCTTTGGCTATTTTTATTAATATTTCGCCAAAATGAGGAATGTTTCATTATGGCTTGTTTTCCACTGTTCATAGACCGCTTGTTTAAAACTATTAATGCATTTTGCTTAAATATTCTTTATGTATATTGCCAGGGTGCGTAGCTTTTTTAAAAAGTGCTTATTTTTGATTTACAATTTTTAAAAGCCTTTAAAGGTGCTTTTTTTATTCTGGGTTTGTAAAAAGTGCTTAGTTTTCTATCTTTTAAAAAAGAGATTTTTTCTTTGCCGTGTCGATTGTCGTATTAAATTACAAAAAATGCTTGATTTTCACAATTTTCTCTACAATATTTATCAGAAAATAGTTATTTTATCATGATTACGTGAATTTTGTAAAAATGTTTTTGAATGTTATTTATTTTATGTTCATAAATAAGGAACTTTAAACCATAGGAAAAAAAAATTTTATTACTGCACAGATCCTAATTATCATTTTTTTTTTTTTTTTTTTTTTGGAAAGTGATTAAAAATATTTTTTGAGTGCTTAAAAAGAAAAAGTACTTAAAAGGTGCTTATTTTTGGTTGAAAAATCTGGCTACGCACCCTGATTACTTGGTACTTTTTTCAAAGGTAGTACAGTAATTTTAATATTTCGATTCATCGTCAAGAATTATTGATGTTTCATGATATTTCTCCGAATCGACTAATTTACATTATTTGTACGTTTTCGTCTATGTTACCGTTGCCCAACTGAAATTTCTTACCATTTATATCTTATTCGATATTTAATTTGAGTAACATTGATATCCCTGTTATCGCTGTCAATATTTAGCGTATGACACGATATTTATGAGATGTGCCGAGGATACATTTTTAAATATTGTTAACGAACTGTCAAGTTATATCGATATCTCATGATACATCAATAATATCGTTGTCTCATGATACATCACCAGCTCTCTTTAGGAGGCCTGTAGTTTTCTCAGTTGTCTAGTAGTAGGAAAACCGAAGTACCTAGTAGTAGTACCGTGTACTTAATTAAAGATATATTTTAAAAGTACTAACGATTAATTACGAAGACTACAAATGTTTCTCATGAATACTGAATTATACTGAATATTCCCACACACACACAAAAGATATTTTAAGAAAACAAGACATCAATAATTTTGTTTTCAAATATAGAGAATTATCTTAATTTCTCCATCTTACATGGTGCAGAACGGTATGTTAAGGATAAGGCAATATAATTTTTATGCTGAAAAACCTTTATGCAGCATAAAAACGGTTTTTGGAAATAAAGTTGGAATTAAAAATAAATTAATTGCATTTCCCGAATTCAGAATAATGATTCATTCAAAACGTATGAAAAAAAGTTTTACTTGATATCAAAATTTTATGCTCCACTCGATGCTGATTTCCTTGCAAAAGAAATTAAACGAAAAATGCTTTTAGTTTCCATAAGTTCGGTTTTTTTCCCCCTCCCCTGAACAATTTTCTTCTTTGGACTTTCAGAGTTTTCCATTTTTAGTACAGAATTATAGAATATCTTCGAACCTCTCTAATCATAAAGATTGTAATTTAGTTCGTAAAAATTCGATCATTAATTAAAAAAAAAATGAATAGATTTTTTCGTTTAAATTTTTACATAAGTATCATTTTCCATAGTTTTAGCAGTAACTGTGTAATCGGTTGTTGAATCATTTGACTTCCGACTCCGGATTTAACTGAGAACTCGAGACTCTTATACCATAAAATTTTTACCTAATCTAAAGAAAGTATTAATATTATTAGCAACTAAATATTAGTGATAAATTAGAGTTACGGGTTTTCCAATCGCAATCACGCATCATTTTGTAACTTATTAATTGAAGAAAGAAATTTAAGCGAAATATATCTGAACAAAATATTGAAATTATGCAAAACCATAAAAAAAGAGCTATATCTCAGTATTTCTTACATTACGTTTCATTTTATAACGTAATAGTTGAAGAAAGAAATTTAAAAGAAATGTATATGTACAAAATATTGAAGTTATATTCAAAACCATAGGAAAAGAGCTATATGTCAGTATTTCTCTCACACTCCTCCATCCTATTGGAAGAAGTTTGTTTTAGTGAATATTCATAAACCAGAAAACTATTACAAATGATACATTAAATTCATTTGCTTATCTTCTTATTGTGTTAAACAATATTATGTAAGTTCTCTGATTTTTTTTAATTGTATTTTTTAGTTTTACTTTTACCAACCAAAACATTTGATAAACTGTATTATTATTAATAGGGGAGAGTGGTGTCAATTGTAACATTTTTTACTTAACTATTTTTAACTAACAAAAAATCCAATATATTATTAGTATTAATTAACAGACGAGTAAAGTAGACTATCCTCTACTAGAAAAAAAAAATACCTTATTTTAAATGTTATTATATTAGTTATTAACAATTTTTGACAGTCGTGCACATAAATTCAACTAAAACATAGTTAATTATATATATTATCATAGTTGTGATATATTTTTTTATTGATCAAAATAGTAGTGATATTTTAGGAGTAAAAATAATAATGAGCAGAGACCTAAAGGGTTAAACTTTTAACTTTAAGAGGTTAAAAATTTTAATTTATACTGTGAAAGGTGACAAATAAAATAATGCACATGCAACACAATATAAATGATATAGGAAACTATTGGTGGTTCTTAAAGAGTTAAGTTATGGTTTGTAAACATAAGATTATTTATTTTCAGCTGTTACATTCGTCCCTTTACTTATTGTTACATTCGTCCCCAAGACGCCATTTCAGCTTCATTTGTTAAAAACAATGCTAGTTAATTAACAAAACTAATTTTTTTTTTTTGAAATGTTAATTAAGGTGTCCACTTACATATTCGGTTAATAATTTTTATTTGTTTAAACAAAATTACTTTGTTACAATATAATATTCTAATACCAAAAAAAGTACTTACGTAGCGTGAAAATATCTTTTGTGATGTAACTCTTTCAAAAGTACATAAAAATGGTTGCCAGCAGGGATGTACATGTAGATTTATTAAATACACCTTGTGCGCCACCTAGGAACCAAATCTAGAACCCGACACTCCAAAATTTTGCTCTGTTACAATCGTACCCTGTTACAATTGACCCCACTTTCCCCTACTTAATATTATTTACAAATGAAAGTATAGCTAAAACAATAATATTTCGTACTAAATTAGTTATAATTATTATTTAATTATTACAAACTAAACACTGAACATATCTTTCTGCATTAAGTTTAAAATCTCTCGTAATTTAAAATGATAAGTCATAATACTCTTTCAAGTAATATTTTTGTTCACTAAATTTCTAAATATTATTCTAATTTTCTAATAATTCAAAATTCTTAATAATTTTTATATTATAACTAACTGGAGTCAAATTTGGCTATTTGATTACAACTCCACAATCTTGGCTTCAACCGTGAAGGCGTTGTTGAAAAATATTAGTAGTATTGCCTCCTTTGTTAAAAACATCCCCTGGCTTTTCACCGAGTTTGTTTCATCAACAACATTGTTAGACTGAAGCAAATTGCCTGCACTTTGCTTGCTTAACGTCCATGAAGCAGCACCAAGCTGACATGCGGTTTGGCGTTTACAATACTTTATTTTTAATTTCTGAAAGAATGGGATGGGGATTCCCGTCTTCCATCCGACCCCCGTGCTCGTCAGGGGGAGATTCGTTTACTCCTTTAAGAACGTCTTCCATTCCCGTGCGCTGTCTTCTTGAAGTTCTTCTATTGTTGTCCTAAAGATAAATTTTTGAAAGAAGCATGCTCTCTCAACATATCAAAATGAGAAAAATCTTTGGGAGAAAAGGGATCCCCTACGCTCTTTTCCAAGATGACAAAGGAATGTTTTAAAAACTCCTTTTTCCAGGATAAAAAAAAAGGGAATAATGAAATAATGAACAGTGAAACTAACAATGCCAGTGGCGGTGAAATATTAGGGAAAGAAAAGAGGCCATCCCTTTTTCCTTTATTTATTTTTAAAAGTTTCTCCTCTATCCCGAAGACAGCCTTGATCTTTTTTTAAATCTCTTTCCCTCCCCCTTCTTTTTGATCTTTAAAAGCCCGTTTCTTGGTCATTTTGTTCACGTCAAACCGATGACATACTGAAAAATGCTTTTAATGACTTGAAATTCTTGTTGTGCGGCGAGTGTCGTTTCCCTGGCGGAAATTTAACTTGTTCTGTGATAGATTCGGTTGAATCACCCAACGTTGTTTGCTTCTGTGCTGTTATAGCGTTAATCAAATTTTTAATGCTTATGTTGAATCTCTGCATGTATCCTAAATTATTTTAGTGAATCAATCTATATATATCTTGTTCGGCGATTGCTATTTCTCTGACGGAAATTTAACTTGTTTCGGCGATTTGAAGCACCCATCTATGTTTGCTTCTGTGCTGTTTTTTTGCGATATGAAATTATTATGCTTAAGTTGAATTACTGTCTGTCCCTGTCGCTTAAATTAATTACCCAGGCTTTCTCTCGATGGATCCGGTATCCTGGAACTGTTTCCATAAGTTGCACACGATGCCGGGCGTTACATTGAACTCTCTACAAATCTGGACTTAAGATTGGCAAGGAGTGCGAGTTGAGTTGTTCAGCGTCTGAATATTGAGTTGTTCAACACCTGAAAGTTGAGATTGTTCAGCTCATGGATGTCATTTTTTTTTTTTGTCTCCGAAGGACGTTAGAGGCGAGGAACAACACTTGAATATGTGCGATGTTATTAATGGGAATAATGAATATTAATAAGTCTCACGTCTCTACTGTAAGACACCGCTACTAGTTTTAATATTATTCTTTCTTTTTCTAATTTACAAATGTTGACTCTATTCAACAATTGTTGAAAATTTTAATTATTAGTTTTGGAATTGATTTATGAAGAAATAAGAATTACTCTAATTAACATTTCTGAAATTTTTTCTTGCTTCAATAAGCTCTTTTTTTATTTTGTTAGGCCCATTTTTAATTTAAACGTGCATTCCTTTATGCCCTTGTGAGTAAGACCTCAAAAGTGGCGAAGTCTAATGTATTTTTACCGAAAATTTCGAAAGGAAAATTTTTATGCTTGATATTAGATCGATATTTTATAAAAGTCTTCAGAGTTTGCTAATTTTTTATTTTATTTATATAAATTGCATGAATTTGTTCCGATTACCCCTCCCTCTCCATTTGAAAACATTCATCCAAGATGGAAATATATGTTGAGAACCCCATGGACAGAATTAATTTATAGGTGGTACGTTAGGTCCATCCTTAAAAATCGAATGTCATTTATTAAGGGAATGAAAATGTGGGAGAAAGCGAGACTTGATGACTGTGTTTGAGATGGACAAGAGGCAATTTGGCAGACGTAAAGTTCCTCGTCTCACCCTAATTGTAGACCACCTCATTGTGGCGGTTGCGGCCACGCATGCAGAGAGCTGATCGGCCCCCTTTCCATCCTGCTTTCAGCAAAAAGGGGCGGAATTCGAAGCAGGGGCTGCGATCCGTATTCTTCAAAATTATAACGCGTATTAATGTTTTACAAAACAATTCCATTTGTAAAAAAAAAAAAAAAAAGAAAGAAAAAATTTCTAATAGTTCTTAGTTTAAAATTCTCCTTAATGTAGGACAAAACCTTTTATCATAACTAATACTCCAATTCCTGTCAAAGAACTTATTTATAGATTGAATGTTTAGCACTTATCATAAACATTTTTTCATTCATACCTTCCCTATCAACGAAGTAATAAAAATGCTTAATTTTTTTCTCTTTATCACGTGTCACGCGTTTTGTCGTTATTAGGCAGTCTCTTGCAACATTTTCCTGAGATAATCCTGATTTTCTATAATACTAAAAGCACTTTAAAAAAGAATAATTTTGCTACCATTTGCATTACTGCTGCTTCAGGGTTCCCACGGGTGAGGGAAAACCTGGAATTGTTAGGGAGTTTTATTTTGCCTCGAAAAAGTAGGGAGTAGTAAGTTTTTTCAAAATTCGCACATCATACACTGGAAAATAACCAGTTTCAGAATTGTCAGTAACAGTAGTCAGTTATTAAGATTCAATTTAAATAATTCTAACAACTGTTACAATTATTTGTTGTAAAAATTTCATATTTTAGTAAAACTTTCATTTTCATTCAGTGCCATTTTTTGCTAAAAAAAAACTCTGATGTTTGACATTACAAATAAAAAGGGTCTGGTAGTTAAGGCAATCTGCCATTTTTCTTATGTAATATCACCAATTATCATAGAAATGCGATCAGCTTGTGGTAATAGTAAACAAAGCTTTTTCAAGAAGAGCATCCTTAACATAACTATATAATATATTAAATTTTCTTTTTTTTTTCCTTCTTTTTTTTTAAGAGCGCTCTAATGAGCTAAAAAATTCTTGTATTGTTATGCGGCTTTTAAATCTGGCAGCGAGGACAGTTTTCCATGCAGTCAAGTCATTATAAATTTTACCTCGTGTCTGCCATTTTTTTGCAAATCCAGCTAGGCAGGCCGATATACCCTGGTTGGTAAGGCTCTGGGCCCATATCAAAGAGGTCGTGGGTTCGATCCCAGCCGTCCGAAGACTCCCCGTGTAATAAATGGTGACTGGTGCACGTTAAATCTGTCGAGTCGCAAACTTTTCCATGTTACCATAACAATTCAATACCTCTGAGGGTACTGATCCAGGAGTTTCCTTGTCTTCTGGATTGGTTTAAAATTACAAGGCTATGGAGTTGAACATTTGTAGTCGTAAAACCCAAAATTGGATCGGCTGTTCAACGACGGATATTAAAAATTTAAAAAAAAAAAAAAAATCCAGCTAGGCGGGAAATAGCATTAAGATCATCAGACCAATTAGTTAGTGTCACGATTCTATCTACTTCTTTTATCCATTCAGAAGCATTGTGAATGGCGTCTCTTTTAAATATTGAAATAGAATTTGCGGTATCATTAGTAGACGTAATTTGGATGACATACTTGTTTGTCCAATTATTGTTTTTGAGTCTCTATAAATGTAACGAGAATCGCCGCGATATTCGAATCTGTTTGCGAGAGAGGAGGTGAAGGGGTACTTTGAGAAATGTGTTGACTGCTTAAAAGTTCCACTTGTTTCTGAAGTAATTCAATTTTACTCAATAGTTATATGTGATCTAACCAGTTTTCTTCGGAATATTGTACGTTATCATCATTTTGCCATTGTGTGCGAAGAGTTAAAAGTTCACTTAAAGTTCCTTCATCTGTTCTTTTAATATTACCATTCACTATATACGCGATATTAAGTCATTTTTATTTCCCCTGAGTAAAAGATTTCTTAAACGCAAATCTGATTTTAACTGGGCGAAAGTTAACTGAGTCTATGGTTCCACATTCAGAGCGTTCAAAACTGTATTCACGTCTGTTGACATCGTGGCGAGAAACGCGGCAAGTGCAATCTGTCTTGATGACGTCTATTAATGGGAAGCTTGGCGAAGTGAAATCAATGTTCAATGTAATGCAATTTTTAAATTTTCTTCAGTGAAAAGTTATTTTTCGTCAAAATAGGATTACCTGGACGAG
Source organism: Parasteatoda lunata (assembly GCA_949128135.1). Classification (NCBI taxonomy): domain Eukaryota; kingdom Metazoa; phylum Arthropoda; class Arachnida; order Araneae; family Theridiidae; genus Parasteatoda; species Parasteatoda lunata. Next base: position 101,736,822 of record OX421970.1, read on the forward strand.
TTGTAGCTAATGATAAATTTTTGTTCTTTCGTTAGCAGTCAAATAATAAACAATAATTTAAAAAAAACGACAAATATTTTTAAGCGAAGCGTTCTATATGTATTCTGTTGTAACATTCATACATAAGTATGAATGTTACACTTTCTGCAAATGATAAAATTATACTTATGCATGATAAAAAATTATCTTTCCTGATATTAAGTGTGAAGGAGTCTAAGTAATGCAATCAATTAGTGCTTTCGTGTTTTCTTATTCTTAACCTGCTGAAAAACATTTGTCCAAGTTTATCATCGAATCGTTTAGTTCATAAGTATAAGTATTTTGTTTACTCTTCTATTTGGAATTCATTTAAAAGCGTTTTAATTTAATGACTTCTATTTTACGATCTCTAAAAACTTCTTGCTTAATCAATCGTTTTTTATTATTTTATATATATATATATATATATATATATATATATATATATATATATATATATATATATATATATATATATATATATATATAATTTGTTTCACCTTTTCCCCCTCATTTAAGGAGCATATTCATTAGTACTTCAACTTTGCTCCTTCTTTTTGCAAACATATTTTGAAAGGAGTAATGATTTATAAAGATATGCTATAAAATAACAATTTTTGATTGTTGTAATAATAAGTAAAAAAAAAAAGAAGATATTTTCTTGCATTTTAAAGCTAGAATTATTTCAAGTATTGGAATGCTCTTAAGGCCAAGAAAGGTAGATATGCTTCCCGAATAGATTCCAGATTATTCTTTGTGCTGCCTTATAGGGACATCCCCCCTCCCTCCTGATATTAAAATGGTATATGAATTTAAACATTCTATTCAAATATTTTTAATATCATATTTGATTGGGATAAAATTTAGAAAAATATATCCTGTCATATTTTGAATATCGAATCTCCGGCCTGATAAACTTCGATTTTGGAATTATATTAGAATGCTCCCCTATTCCAACCAACGTCTTTCCCCCTTTTCCGCATTCAAACCATATTTCGGCTATTGATTTATGATATATCCGAAATCCGTCTCACAATTTCAGCATCTGGTTATAACTCCTGCCCAATTTGTGGATTTAAGCCATTGATGTGTGAAGGAACAAGGTCTTATACATCATTATATCCAGGAAACATGGGAAATCTCTGCCTAATTAGTTGGTGGCCTGGCCTTATAGGCCGTTATAAACTCGCCAACCCCCTCTTCAGCTGGGGGTGGAAGGTATATATTTCCCCCCAATCCTTCAGATCTTCGACGTATTTTCGATCCACTGATCTTTGGTATCTTTTCACGTGGATTGGATTCTTTTGAAGTTTCGACGCAATTAAATTATCGAAAAGCTAAAAGGGTAAGCCGGAGTTTAACCTTAGGCTATTGATTCGCTATATATTTTGAAAGTGATCCTGCTGTTAAAGTTCCAATTTATTCTTGGGTAATGGAACTTGAATAATTAGAATGTTTGTTGGATTGTTTTTGTTCCATGCATTCATGGAGCTCTTGTTCCAATTTTTTTTTAAAATTTATTCTAAACTGTTTTTTTTTTTTTTCCATTAGCTTTTGAGTAACTAAGTTGATTTTTCTGATTAATCTAGTAATATAGGATTATTATATCTTTAGAAATGTATTTCCCTACAGGAATTTCTCGTCCTCGGTTAAGCAGGCGCAACCTTGGGATTTTTTTTTCTCCCGTTTTCTATTTTTTTTTTTTTTTTTTTTTTTTTTTTGTGTGTGTGTTTAACCCTTTTGTGTTTAACACAAAAGGACATACAAAAAAAATAAAAAAATTTTTTTGTTTTTTTGTGTGTGTGTGAGTAGTGAGTACAAAAGTTTAAGCCAAATGTACAACATCGCCGATTGCAACTTTTGTTCCCCCAAACTCTACTATAACAAACTTTTATGTTATATAAATATATATGTATATATTATTATTATTATTATTTTTTGTTGAAAGAGCAGGGAACAGTG